>VWYH01000791.1:255772-360243 GCA_013399365.1 Pampusana beccarii | reverse complement strand
ACAATCACTTCTCTAGTCTTGCTGGCCACACTATTCCTGATACCAGCCAGGATGCTGGTGGCCTTTTTGGCCACCTGGGCACACACTGGCTCGTGTTCAGCCGCTGTCACCAACACCCCCAGGCACTTTCCAGCCGCTCTTCCCCAGCCTGCAGCATTCATGGGGTTGTCGTGACCCAAGTGCAGGACCTGGCACTTGCCCTTGTTGAACCTCAGACAATTGGCCTCAGCCCATCTATCCAGCTGGTCCAGGTCCCTCTGTATGGCCTTCCCACCCTCCAGCAGATCAACACTCCCCCCAACTGGGTGTCATCTGCAAACTTACTGAGGGTGCACTCAATCTGGATCACTGATGAAGATTAAACAGAACCAGTGCCCCCGGAGGGTGAAGGTCCATATGGCGCTGCAGGGAGCCCCCCCGGAGCCTGCAGGCCCCTTGTCTGGCTGACCCTTCCGTTGTCCCCTGTGTTCAAAGCCACTTGCTCAGCCGTGGGTGCTGCTCTCGTCAGCTTTGTTCCTGTTCACACCGGGGGCTGTGCTGATGCTGTTGCTCCCAGCAGTGCTGATGTTCTGTGTGCTGTTCCAAGGGGCGATTCTCCACTTACCCTGTCCTGGGAACTTCTCATAGGTCGTGGTGGCCAGGCAGGTAGTGTCACTTGGACACTTTGATCCCTGGAATTAACAGACCGTGTAAATGCCTCTGGGGATTTTGTTGGGGGTTATTGTTGGTTCCTGCTTGCCCATCCCTAAAATAATATTGGCTCCTGAGGAGGTTCGTGGGCTGTGGTTGAGCTGCCACTGCTGCTGGGGGTGACCTTGTGCGAGTCCTCTGGCCCCTCTGCTTTTGCTCTTTGTGCAATAGGAAGGCTCATGCTCACCTCTTTGAAACAGTAGGAGGGCTGTGGGTAGAGCATGGGTAAGAACATGTATCTAGGAACTGGGAGTGATTATATGTTATACAGTGACAGAGAGGGATTAAGAAAAATGGTGTGAAAAGGAGCAATATTTCTGTCTGTCTGTGTGCACTCACATAGAATAACCTGGGCTGCCATCTGCTTCATCAGTAAAGGGCCTGAATAGAACAGTTTACTAATGTTGTTTATTTCTCAGGGTTTTTCTATCAGAATGGCTGTAAAATTATTTTGTTTGTGAGCATCCTTTCAATTTTATTCTATGAGGTCGATGTGAAAGGTCACTTTCCTGGAGGGGGCAGTATCTTCTTTGTATAAATCTCTGGTGTACATAGAACTTCATATTAATAATTTTCAGATTTTCTTGTGAATCTGAATTAGGTCCAAGTGCCACATGGATCTCTTTATAGAGATGTTACTCGTGTTGGTGGTTTCAGCCTGATTTAGCAGAATTCCTCTGTTTTCCCCCAATAATTCATATTTCAACGAAGTAATTGGCTTGCAGTGTGCTTCCAGTCCTTAAAGAACAGACATAATTACCATATCCTCTACAGTGGAAATTCAGCCAGACTGGGTAGCTTAATTTCTGATTTATTGTGTACCTTTTTGTGCAGATAGGCTTTCTCAGTAATCTGGGGGTTGCCCAGTGTAGCAGCTGGACAGTTTGTGTACAAGGAGGTATTATTAAGACATTGCAGAGGGGAGATATCCAGAAGTCATGTGCGGTAATGCTGCTGCTGTCAAAACATCCACGAAGACTCAGGACCCTTAAAGAAGGGGGTGTCTTTACAGCTTTGGCTTTTCGGTGTAATGTGGAGCCAGGTAACCCTGTGACAGTTCCCATGTTATCAGGATCTTAGTCTGTGATACAATGTAGGTGTTTCTAGACAGTTCTTTGTCTCTGATCTCTGCCTTCTGGGCTGTTTTCAAACAAGGATATCTTTGAAATAATGTTTTTTTGATTGTGCTAGTAATACCCATGAAACTGAAGTTTCATGTAGCTGCTATCCAGATTTAGGGGGAGTATTGGCTGTTTGATCAGAGCTGAAGTTGATCACAACAGGAGGATTGGGAATGGTGAACTGTGTATTTGGTTTTAGTTTTTTATGGGTTTTTACTTTTTTTTTCAATTGATCCAAGTGCTTTAGATTTAAGTGTGGTTCTCTAGGTATCATCTCCTTTCAAGCTACCTTACAAGAATGGCCTGGTCTGTGGAAACATCACTGAGGTGAACACCTTGCCCTTTTTGTAAAACAGGTTTTTTGATTTTGTGAGAAAACAGATTAGAGTGTGGTTTTTCTGGGTTCCCTTGTCTAGAACTGGTCCCTTCCATTTTTGCAAACAATATTTTGTCTTGCTTTTTTTATTACCTTTTCGAAATACTGTTTGAGGACCCACACGAGAGTTCTTATCTCTTCCCTGCTTTCTGCCGAGGGTTTGTTTAACTTGGTCTCTCGAGGATGCTCCCAGTACCTGGGTATGTTGGTTTGCAGCAGCGTTAACTCCAACTAAAGTGAATCCTCTTACTCTCCCCACAGGAATTAGAGGTATTTCGGAAGAGACAACCACTGGAGTTCACAACCTGTACAAGATGAAGGCCAACGGGACCCTGAAAGTGCCAGCCATCAATGTTAACGACTCTGTCACCAAGGTAATGCATCCGGTCCCCTTCTGCCGTGTTCTGCTGTCTGACCAGTTCGGTGTTGGGATGCTGTCATTCCCATGCAAGTGTTCCTTCTCTTGCTGGGCCATTCTTGTCCTGGTACTGAACGGAGTTTCACCATATCCTTGAAGCGAGCCCATGGTGTCTCTAATGGGACAGGCCATTGTGAATATCCTGTTTTCAGAACATCAAGGGCTTTTTCTACAGGTAAGGACACACATTCTTCTGCATTTTAGTAATGTGAAAACACCGTTGGAGGTCACGGCTCTCGGGGTGCAGTCGGTTCCTGTGGCAAGGGGCATGTCCTCACTCTGAGTAGCTTGAAGCCAGCAGGTGGATGGCAGGTCCTGGCTGGAAAAGGGAGCATGTCCTACAGGAGCTTGTGGCTGGTAAAGGTTGGCCCGTCTGACAAGGTGAACAGCAGTTGCAAAGGACAGGGCAGGAGGTGTTTTATTCTTTGCTTAGCTGTATTACTGCTACCTGAGACCAATCCTGGTGAACTGAGGGATGAGGGAGAATGTTTAAGGGTGCTGATGCTTTTCAGATGCAGATGAATTGTAGTGGGAATTTCAGGTGTACTTAAGGTTTATGCATCTAGATGTTGTTTTTTTTTTAAATCTAGTTGCTAAATTGAGTTCAAGTTGCTATACTAACATTCTCCTATTACGCATGGCAGTTCTCACTGTCCGTTTGTCCTGTTTTCTCTGTGGTTTGCTGTCTGAAGTGTATCTCCATTCTGCTCACAAAGCTGCATCTGGTAACTTCATTTTGTGGCTAGTGGGCTGGAATCCAGTCGGTCTTGGAAGAAGTTAGTTTGTCTGCTTCCTGTTCACCCACATGTGTGCTGCCTGCATCATTACGATTAATACTGTTTAGCATATTTGGTAATTCAGATGTTTCTTAAAAAGCCTCTTGAGTGGATTTGGCTTGAGCTAACTTTAGTGCCAAGCAAGTGTTTATTTTCAAGTGCTGTTTGGTATTTATGCAGTAAAATATTTGTACTAAGCACAGTTAGATCTCCAGGAAGACATGCAGCTGAGCTGAGAAATTCTGCTCTCCCAGTTTGATATTTTGACTTGGTGCCAGCCTCCTATACTAGTATTTGGAGAATTATCAACTGGCACTAGCTTTGGAATTTGAAGGATTGGTAACACATTTTCTGAAATACTAATGGCAAACGTGGCTGTAATAAGACTTACAGGCACTGAGTCAGTAACTTGTGGGTCTGACATATACCTTCTTACACATTAGTCCTGGGTCAGCTTCTGAGGCTGGGAGCGATGTGCCAGGATACCTCGGAACTTGCTCAGATAATGCACTGGAGTCACAGCTGCAACATTTTTGTATGTGGACTTCGCTTATTTTTTTTAATTATAAAAATTTTACAATTGCGAGTTGTAGACTGAAAAATAAACTGTAAAGTCTTACACGTTAGATGGCAACAGCCATAGCTGTAGGATAGGTCCTGTTTGAAAGATCAGTGCCCCTACTCACATATAGGTGTCCAATCTTGATTGCTTATAGCAGGCACGAGTGCTACTGGTGCTGAGTAACAGCAAGAATGATTGTAGAAAACATGGGGCAGGCTTTGGGACCAGAATTTGGCTGTGAATGTTGAGTTCTTCATACCCTTGCCTTGGGAAGCATAGCACAACTTTGATAGCCAGATTTTTTTTAAATTCCTGCCATCTGTAACTCTTCAGGTAATCACATCTGTTTATACAGCCCATCCTCCTTGTCAAAACAAAGGTCCCAAGGAGAAAACTGAAGAGCATTACAAAAATCAGCACAGCAATATGTGTCTGAGCTCAGGAAGATGTTCAAGTGGAGTACTCTTTGATGTCTGATGTAGCAGAGGGATTTTGATTTGGAGTTAAGCTCGAGTTAATGTGACAGCAGGAGGATGCTGCAATCAGGCATTAGGAGGCGAAAGTCAGGGGCTCTCGTTTGCAGTGACCAGTATTGCGAGTGGATACTTGCTGGGTTTTTCTAGATCTGAGCAGTGGTGAGGTCTGGCAGGGTCAGTGTAACTGTTCCTGGGGGAAGATGTAATTTTGATCTTCCTGGGCTGCAGGAACCGATTTCTCGTGGTCGCTGTGGGCAACTTGCTGCTTCTGCAGCATGAATGTGTCTTGCAAAGCTGAGAATATGTGCTAACCAATTGGCCAGATATTCTGCTGGCATTTTTTGCCTGTCCATGGCTCTTGGTTAATTGTCTCATGAACAGCAACAGAGAACTGGTGAACATCTGGTTAAGGAACTCGGACCTACCTCTGTACGCAGGAATCGTTTGTGCTTTTACTTGATAAATTCAGGTTACCCGTAGCAAACTTTTAGCAAGTCCAAGCCCTGGTCAGTAGATTCAACTTATTTATGAACTGCTTCTCACCAGGGCTGTGCTGAAGCCTGTATCTGGTATAACTACATATAGAGAAATGAGATAAATAAAAACATCAAACCAGGTTACCTTCTTCCCATCCCTCACTGAGGTTAAAGTATTTACCTGACTTTCAGCCTCCTGGTTTTTAGTACTTGCGTGTGAGTCCATTATGTTTCTCTAAGGAATTTTTACTTGAGTGACTTTCATCAGTTCTGAAACTGCTCCTTTTTCTTCCACAGAGCAAGTTTGATAACCTGTATGGTTGCAGAGAGTCCCTCATCGATGGCATCAAACGTGCTACAGACGTCATGATTGCTGGAAAAGTGGCAGTGGTGGCAGGTTACGGAGATGTGGGCAAGGGCTGCGCTCAGGCCCTGCGCAGCTTCGGAGCCAGAGTCATCATCACCGAGATCGATCCCATCAATGCTCTGCAGGCAGCCATGGAAGGTGAGAGCTCAAGGAGATGTGAAATTGGTGCAGTTGATGGAGGGAGAGCTGAAGGAGATGTGAAATTGATGCAGCTGATGGAGATCTCTGCATGTCAGTGCAGGGCAATAAATGAGAGTTGGCCGAGAAAGTTTCAGTGGGTTTCAGCCCTCTCCCTGTTCAGGTAGAGGTGACTCCAGTTTAACTGTAGGAACTCTTTCCTTACAGCTGGGGAAGTTGTTAATGAGTATTGGTCTTGAAGATGAGTTTGGAGTCAAGGGTGTAGAGACCATAGTGGAGTAAAAGGCCCCTGTTTCATAACCTTGTAAGCCTGGTTTTGAGTGGGTTCGTTATCTTCAAGTTGTGCAACTCTAACCTCTAGTGTGGGTTAATGCTTCACTAGAATATCGCCACAGTAAAACACCAGGCCTTCAGGAGATGTTTTTGGAGAGCAATGCCGTGTTCTCTCCCTTCCCAGCTGTGCTCATGGTGTGCTCTGGCCCCGCACTCCTTCTCTTCTGTGGGTGCCTCATGGAACTGTGCTTCTCAGTACCAGTTTATCCCATTTCTGTGCACACCCCACTAGAACCTGCAGGTGCTGTGGGTGCGTACTTCACCCCCTGAATCCTTTCTGAGTGCTGTGCCAGATACTACACCTATGGACACAAGACGCTAATGTACAGATCTGCAGATTGGAAGCAGGTGAAGGGTAGATGTCTTTGTGCTATGTTGGTATTAATACGAGTATACCCTCTACCTTGCACTGTCCATAGGTCAGATGTTGGCACAGACTTCTCTTATTCTTTCTTTGTATTTTTCTACTCATAATATTGTAACCCATTTTTTAATAAGTGCTGGTGATTGAGTAGAGGAGTAACTTTTTTTCTCTTTTCAGGTTATGAAGTTACAACCATGGAGGAAGCCTGCAAAGAAGGCAATATCTTTGTTACCACCACCGGCTGCACTGACATTGTTCAGGGCAGGTATGGTCTAACCACTTGCTTTAGTGAAAGCATACGTGTACATTTAGATTTTTTAATGCAGTCATAACTTGTCAACAGTATGGTGAGAGCACACAGTCTTGTTTCTGGACATGAGGTTTTAGCATGAGTTTAGTGAGAAATTGGGGCTTTGATATTTCAGTTCTGCTGAATGTTGCCATGTTGCAATTGATTTTGTCTTACAGCATGTAATGATGGTGCAACAAAAGGTGTAGAGAGATGGATGGACTTTTGGAGAACGAGAGCATCAGGGCTAGATTCCGTGTCAGGACAGATAAATGTAAATGAAAGAGGAGGTAGATAAAATTGCAAAGTAAAGGTTGAAAGTGAATCCATCTGTGAGTACGCATAGCAGACTTGAAACTAGCCTGTTCTCAGTAAACTACCCTGCAGGTTTTTGTTATTGCTTCCTAGACCTCCATTTATAGCCCCTCCACTCTGCACAAACTCATTCCTATCTTTGCCGTTATGATTATACGTGTTGTAGTGGAAGGTCAGATTAAGTGGGAGGAGATAAGTCCATTAGTCTCTAGAGATGTAAAACTGCTGGAAACTTTAAAGTCGTGAAGAAAACCATTTCTTCTGTGTAAGAAAGAAATAACTGCGGGCATTTTAGTTTTGACCAATTAAAGAAAACAGTTTTACTTTTTGTACTGGGAAACTATTTTCTCTCCAATAACCTCTTGTATCCTTGGGAAGTGTTCAGTCTTCCCTAGAAGCTTGAGGGTTTTTCCCAGTAGACTTTCCATATCTGGAAGATTACCAGACTTACACATCTTGTGAGAGTCAAATGCAGCCAGTGAGCCATGAAATGAAACTTCATTTCTCCTTGAGCAGAACTATGGACCAGACCTGAAGTAGAAATATTTTTTTTTTTTGTGCATTAACTTTTGATATAACTTTTTTGCAGGCACTTTGAGCAGATGAAGGATGATGCCATAGTGTGTAATATTGGCCATTTTGATGTGGAAGTGGATGCAAAGTGGCTGAATGAAAATGCGGTAGAGGCGGTGAATGTTAAACCTCAGGTGAGATGGCCTTGGCACAAGCTCTCCTCCTAGAAAGAAGCACTAGCTACTCAGTGTCTCTTTCCAGAAAGGGGGATATTTATTTCCAGGTACTTTGTGTTTCTGGCTTTCTTGGTAGCCACTGTTGCTCTGGGCTGGACAGAATGGAGATTCTGCTCATCTCCAGTTAACCTGGAACAAGCTGCACATCGTATTCTTGTGTTGGCATTAAAGCAATTGGTTCCAGCTGATGCCCAACTGTACAGCATGGTCTGTGGTGAGAGGTGCCTGGTGTGGATGCATCTTTCTACGTATGTTCCTACTACTTTGACAAACAGGAGCCTACCCCTTAGTGGTGGTGGTGTAGACAATGGCATCAAGTTCAAGTTAGCTTTGATGTTTGGGGTGTAGTGAGGAGGTATGGAAATGTGCTTTCTTTGATAGCCTTCAGCTGGAAACAATACCATCACTCATTCAAAAAGCAAGTTAGATGACAAATACAGAACAGACCAATATAGACTATATAAAACTTATTAAGAACAGAGCCCACAGACTGCCTGGTGGCTGCTCTGAATTTCCTCTCAGGAAGCTGCTTGCTCATGTAGTGCCCTGCACCAGAACAATTTCAGTCCTGATGCAGAATGCCAGGATTAGGGTAAATCTCAAGGGAACATCTTCTGAGATTCTGCCGAGGTTTGAAAAGAATTCACACCTCTTTGTTTTCAAAGCATTTTTCTACTTGGAGACTGAAGCGTCAGGAAAGCCCATCTGGAGCTTTGCCAAACTCAGACTTCTCTTCCAGGCTCAGTGGCTTCATTTTAGAAACCTGTGGAGACCAGAAATCTGTGCATGGGCAGACAAGGCGAGATGTTTTATCCTTGTTCAGCTTGCATTCCCGCTGTGTATTTATTTCAAGCTGTGGCTGAAGCTACGCAGGAAAACAGGGATCTAAAAATGTCAGCTTTTCAGCTGTGTATCCCAGAACGGCAAAACAAAAGTAAACTAAATCAAAACTGTTTTGTAACACCAGCATCAAGGGAGAGCATCATAAAGCAAACCAGGCTCTGTCTGACTTGGCGTGGGACTTTTGGTTACCTTTTGAAGTGGGGATGTGTTTGATAACAGGATTCTGGGGCAGGTTTTCTACTTTTTTAAAAACACCACACCCAAACATACATCCTAGGAGATCTCAGTCTGCCCTTCCAATTTTCATAACTTCCCTGTGGCTTATTTGCCACCCACATCAAATTCTTACTAAGCAGGTGTGAGTCTTCTCAGTATCCTGTGTGCTGTTGGACGTTCCACGTGGGCTCAACTAGGTGTGAAGTTAGACCATCACATTCTCACTGCGTTCAGGTCTGTTCTTGCCTGTGGCCTCAGTGTGGAGCTGACTTTGCTCGCTGGCTCTTGCCCTAGAGCAGTTTGCAGCTACCTGCTTGCTTTTGGGTGGCTTGGGTTTTAAAACTAAACCTGGAACTGCTAAAAAAGTAAATACTGAAGGCTAAATTGAACATTAATATGGTAATATA
This sequence comes from Pampusana beccarii, assembly GCA_013399365.1. Classification (NCBI taxonomy): domain Eukaryota; kingdom Metazoa; phylum Chordata; class Aves; order Columbiformes; family Columbidae; genus Pampusana; species Pampusana beccarii. The sequence continues at coordinate 351,327 of VWYH01000791.1, read as the reverse complement.
CAAACTACCTGCACACAGCCATTCAGTGTGGCTCTTAAAGTCCATATGAAGAATTCTAAGTGTCGTTATTGATGGACGTAGTAGTCCGTGTTTCTTTATGTTCTCTGGATGGAAGGAGTCATTCTGTCACAGACGTATTAGATGCAATGAGGTACAGTTTAGTCCAAGGTATGAAAACTCTAACAGGTTTCTGGTTAAAAGCAGAGTATTACCTTATTAAAGGGATGGAGTTAGAGTCCAGGTCATCCATATGCTTTAATGCTGAAGACCTGCTTCCTACCCTGAATCTCTGGTCAGTTAGATAAACAACTGCTGTCACAAGCTGGAGGCTCAGAGGGACCCGAAGGAGAAACCTGCTTACAGAGAAAAGCTCTGAAAATAGCTGCCCTCCGTGCTGTGGGTGCCACAGACGTGTATGTTTAAGTCTGCAAAAGATGTCTCTGAGTGGACCAACTCTGTCTCAGCTTGATCCACAGACAGCTGAAGCTGAGAGGGAAACGGGGAAATAGCACGTCACCCTTGGGCTGTTCTTGTACTCCTCCTTACCCATCTTCTGGTGACTGCTGCAGATGGGGTGTACCTAGAGAGAAATGTGATTTTACATGGCCATTCCATGTGTTTGAAGCTTTACTGAAGGGAGGGTGACCTGTAGGTTTGTATACTGCCAGCCCAATGGGTCAGTCCCTGTCTCAGGTGAGTACTTGGGGTTTATTGACTTCTGGCAGTGAATTTGAAGCACTGTGAAGCAGTTTGAATCTCCGGTTGGACTCTGTTCTTCGTGTATTTAATGCCGTATGTAGCTACACTGTGCTAGTGGTATGTTCCTATGCTCTGTTTTGTGTCTGTTTAGATTTCTTATTTCTAAAAGCAGCAGGAGGATGCTGACAAGGTGAGGAGGGACCGGCTGAGCAGGAGTTGCATGAACAAGTTCTGCTGCGTAAAAGCTTCATTATTCTTTGCTATTTTAATTCTCTCTGCTCCTTTACCAAGCCTCATTGCCAGAGCTGCCAGGCAGTTGAGCAGGCCTGGACTAAAACATACACGCATCCCAAAAACTTACTTGTTTCAAGAGGGGTGTGCAGGACTGAGAGGGTAGACTTGACTTTATAGCCCCAGATTCCATGTTTGAAGCAAAATAAAGGCTTGAAGTAGAACAAAATAAAGGCTTGAAGTAGAAATTTGTAATGGCTTAACTTTTCTCGGTCATGCATTAACTTTAGGTTTGAAAACGAGCTCCCAGGAGGTGTCCTGCAGATTCTGTCCCTCACTACCTTCACAGAAATTCATCTGCATTTGTTGAGACCTTTTTCAGGGCAGCAGTGATGAGTCATTACAAGAAATTGATAGAATTGCTCTTACACTGAAATTTGGGAAGGAAATCATCAGTCTGCCACTTAGGCCATTGCTGATTCCTTGGTTTGGTTGCTCAGATTCATAAAGGGGACTCTTACGTGGTATCTTGTCCCCAGTCTTATGGGGGGACCTCAAGGGAAGGTCAGTCCTGCGGTAAGAGGTGTGACATCTTGCACTTGTCTTTAGAATCATGTATGTGTTCTCACATCAGTGTTCTGGGTGAGGTATTCTGTGCTTTATAATGCCAAGTACCTACTCTCTGAATATTCAAACTTCTACTAAGATCTGACAGCTTTTTTTTATATCCTGTAGCAGGAAGGGGAATATATTACAAGAGCAAAAAATCACTAACCACCTATGAAGACATCTGTTTCCTGATGAGAGAATTAATACCAGAGCTGAGGGTTGCCAGGCTTCAGCTATAGGTACAAAGTAATTGTGAATGTGTCCAGCATGATAGTTTTCAGTACCATGTGGTCTCCATTAACAAGTAGTGAGCTGGTGTAAGAAATGTTTAATGCTTGGGAAAGGAAAAAGTCTTATTGTGCCATTCTGACTCCTCTGCTTTTAAAGCACAGTTAAGGAGGAAACAGGCTTATTACTGAAAAGCTGGCACGTTGGTTTGAATATGGGTTTTCACTGCACTCCTGCTTAGCTGCAACCTGGTATTAGAGACTGATGTGTAGCACAAGCTCAGCCCTAGAGGGGAGGGAAAGGTCAGACTGGGATCAGTGAACTTTGGCTTTGAAAGTAAATTATTCGTGTATCATGGTGTGAAGTGTAAAGCAGACAGAACGTCCAGAGTGAGCTAAATGCTGATGGCGCAAGGGAAGAGGCATTTGTGTATGTGTGGAGATGAATGGAATGCTCACATAACTTGAGTTCCACTTCTCTAGCATTTTCTTGAGCTTATAAATCAGACTCTTTATCTACCTGTAGATGAGATGTGTTTTCACAGTACTGACTGACACCTTTGCTGATACCACTGCTATTTTGTATTTCTTTCTGTGCAAAGACGTGGGTCATTGTACTTTGAATGGGTTGTGTCAGCAGATTGCCCAAGATAACATTGTTTTGTGCCCAAACCAGCAGCTGTCCGGGGGATATCATATGGATATAGTATCTTGACACCCAAACCACTCGATTCAGACTTCAAAGCTAAATGTTACTTAACTGCTACCTTGTAGTAGTTTAATCTGTAAATATAATACTTAGTGTAAGTGATGTAGCTGTTCCCAGGGTTTTTAGTGTTCTGCTTTCTGGCTGCTTCCTTCTTGGTTTCATGACTTGCTCCCATAGTCTTATGGCAGCCCAGATGGTATTTTTCGGGCGGACCGAGCGCTGTCACTGGTGGTGCACACTGGAGAATCGACATCCGTAAGAAATCTTGTGCCTGCTCACTGGAGAGCTTTCTTGCTAACCCTACCTTGCTGTGCTGCTCTTGGACCCGAGGAAATTGAGAGTGTTATTTAGGGCTTCTGTTTGAGGTGGTTACTGTCTGCAGATGTTTTGCTGAAAACACAAGAATCTATTTTTCTACTTCTTGGGTTTGTACAACAGAGCTGTGATTGGAGCATAGTTGATTAAGACAGGTGGAGGTACAGACCTGCTCTGAAGGCAAAACACCTGTTCTAATAAAATGGTTTCTATTGGTTTACTTATTACATCTCTGCTAAGGACCTGTGTAAAGATGTTTTTTTCTGAAGATGGTGTTGTTATAATTAAAGCTTCTTCCAATATGGCTTTTAGCTTACAGGGCAAAGCGTTAAGAATAAAACAAAGTGATGTGTGTTTTGCTTCATATTAAATAACTTTTGAGACTGAAAATATGAAGACAGCTGTGGGGATGGACCCTTTTAGCTCAATCACAGTTGCTGTGCTATGACAGCATAAATTAAATGGATTTGTCTAAGGCATTAACCTTTGTCAGAGTAGGTTGTTGATCATCTTTTAAGTCTTCCAAAGGTTGGCTCTGCTCCCACATGCTTATCATGACACAAGCAATAAATACCAGTGAATACTGAATATTCTGGTAACTTACAGGCCATGTTGGCCTTTCATGGTGGGCTTTAATATTATAACCCCCGACAGGGGATAGAATCACCAGTGACAACTTTTACCATTCCAGACAGTTGAGGCACATATTGAGTGATGTTATCTCCTGAACTGTGTGAGACTCATGTAGCTGAAGATCTGTCTCCTTAGCCTATCTGAGACTTGATTTTTGTTTTGTACAGAATTGTCTTGTCCCCAGCACAGCTCGGCGATCAGTCTGACTGGAGGACTGTGTCTTTGCCCCCCTGAGAGCGAAGGAGGGAACACCAGAGATGATGACAGTTGTTTATTGTACTGTAAAGCACTGGCCTTATGGGAGTGGGGAGAGTGATGGGGAGCAGGTTCAGCAGGCTGAGAACTCCGGTTCTTACCCTGTGTTTAGATGCAAAGGCACTGGACTGTTGCATGCAGATGTGCTCTCTTGGGTCTCTCCACACCAGTTGTTACAATTTGGCATATATGGATTTTACTGCTGGCAGCACGCTCCCCACCACAGCCATCTGAGACAACGTGTGTGGGAAAAACAGAAGAGCTAGATAGAGTCATAGAGTGATTTTGGTTGGCAGAGACCCTCAGGATCATGGAGTCCAACCATACCCTAACCCAACTCTAGCACTAATCCATGTCCCTGAGAACCTTGTCTAAATGCCTTTTAAACCCCTCCAGGGATGGTGACTCCACCACTGCCCTGGGCAGCCTGTTCCAATGCCCGACAACACTTTCCATGAGGAATTTTTTCCTAATATCCAATCTGAACCTCCCCTGGTGCAACTTGAGGCCGTTTCCTCTGCTCCTGGCGCTTGTTCCTGGGGAGCAGAGCCCGACTCCCCTGGCTCCAAGCTCCTTTCAGGCAGTTCAGAGATCAGAAGGTCTCCCCTCAGCTCCTGTTCTCCAGCTGAACCCCCCAGCTCCCTCAGCCGCTCCCATCACACTTGTGGTTAAATGTGAAGCAGATGCTAAGATTCACGTTGTGTCAAGCCTCAAATACCTACAGGCTTCACAAACACAGGCTGAGAACTGAGGGAGAGGCGTCTCAATTGTAATCCAAGTCCGTGCTGCAAGCCCACTGCTGAATTGTTGATGTCAGAAGAAAGCCCACCAAGCTTTGCATGATTTAAAAAAGCTCTCTTCACGCTGACATGGCACTGCTCTTGCCTTTCCCCCCACAGGTGGATCGCTATACGCTGAGGAACGGCCGTCACATCATCCTGCTCGCTGAGGGCCGCCTGGTCAACCTGGGCTGTGCCATGGGTCACCCCAGCTTTGTTATGAGCAACTCCTTCACCAACCAAGTGCTGGCACAGATCGAGCTGTGGACCAACAGTGACAAATACTCTGTTGGAGTCCATTTCCTGCCAAAGAAGGTGAGTTAGAATAGCAGAAAGATGCAAGCTGCTAAGGAAACCAACTTCAGACATGATCATGCAGATTTGTGCTTGGAGTTCATTTTCCTACTAAATGTTGTGTCAAGGAGCTTCTGTCCCTCAGTGAACGCTTGGCTTTGGTCATGCTGAGTGTGAAGAGGGCTGTTTTTTGTGGCTAACCAAAAATACAGTGTAGGAGTTGATCAGCAAACTGACCCATCATCTTCAAAGGAAAAGTTTTGTTGGCATTCCCCTTGAAAATGATAGTCCAGTGTTGCTAATAAAACGTGGCTTCATACTCTTCCAGAATAACAATTTTTAGTGAGTATGCTTGAACTGGCAATGAGAAGGAATGCCCAGATCAGTTGCATGTTAGTGGCGCATATGGCAGTGATCTCTCAGGTTTGTATACTATGACAAAATATTCTTTTCACTCTGCGCTCCATAGAGCATTTCGAAGAATAAAACAATTGTCTTGTCAGAACCAACGGAAGATGGGCAGAGAGCTTTTTGTGATAATTTTCTGACCGGTATCTTTCCTTGTTCTGTTTGGACCTTTGAGGTCCAAATGTAAATCTAAGAATTACCAAATACCTTACATTGCACTTTCTTTGACTGCAAGAATATTGTTTTGCTCAGCTGTTACAAACATACACCCATTTCTACAATGGCTGTTCCTGGAAATCTGGACAAACTGTTGTGTCCGTATTCCTGGTACCAAATCTGCCCATTCTTATGCTCAGCTATCTGGTTTTAAGGTAAGAGTGTCAGCTTACCCTTGTATAAATTTGTGTAGCTTTTCATCTAATTCTTGACATCCTCAAGCTGAAGCAGCTGTGAAACAACTGATCTCTGCTGCAGTTTGAGAACCTGATTTGGGAAATGTCAGGAACTCAGCTGTTTTTCGAGTGGGTGTAATCTTTCTTAAACTTGCTGGAAATGCACCTACCAGATCTTCACATGTCATTCAATTTTTAACTCTCTTGTTTTGTCAGGATCTACTAAGCTTAAATACTTGTTTCCCTTCTAAATGCAGTCTTTCCAGTTAGCTTTTCTTTATTTCATGGTTTTCTTGACTCTTGTGCAGTGTGCGGTAACTTTCACAGTTCCCTTCCCCATTCTTCCACCGCTTTGTCTTATGCTTTTAATTTTGTCTTTTACATCTTTGACTGTGTTTGTGCTTGTTCTCTAGAGATGTTGGCAATTCCATATTACTTACTATGAGCAGGTTGAGCTGCAGTGAATTAGTCTCTACAGATGTAGCTTTTTACCTGGTTCATTACAACAGGGTTACTTCAGAGTAGTTGCTTGGTACCACAGTCCCTTTGAGTGGGAGGTCTAGGACTGGTTATTGAGTCATTTAGGACGCGCTGGTTCACATAAGCTGCAGATATTTGGTTGTTTTGTTGATTTATTGCCCTTCAAACATATTGCAACTTTTCACATCTGTTTAACTAGTATGGAGGAAATATCGCCAGTCTTTCCCGTGCTGCTGGAGTTTAGACGTACCTGTTTTCTTAGCTATGGTCATTGGTATTTTGCAGGAATTACAAATGGTGGTCAGACTTGTCCTTCTGTTATTACTCAGCAGCACCTCATCCTTTCTCAGTGCTGTCCTTTCTGGTTTTGAATAACCTTTACGGCTGTACGTTCCTTTCCGACACAGCAGCTAGTTTGCCATTTTACTGTTTGTTTTCTGCCTCTTCTGTACCTGTCTCCTGTAGTACTTAACTGTCTTGTAACCTTACACATCTTTCAATCCCTTGAGTTTGCATGTCTGCCTGACTCCTCTGGGATGAATAAGGTACATCAACATATTTCTGAACCCATGTCCTACGGCTCACCTTGGCTTTATTCTTGGTGAAAGCAATGCCAATAGATACCAGTATTCTTGGTGAATTAGTGATTGTGGAATGAATTTCCTGATACTCCTAAGATGGGATATCTGGAAAGGAGATGCATTTTTTTGTTTTCCTAGTATTAGAACTTCTCTGAAATTGTAAGACAACCACCTAGTATGTCCAGGTGTCTTTGTAGTGGAAACATGACTGGGGCTTTACTGTTCTACCAAACTGGATATTGTTATCTCTGAATGGTTTGATCTCTCTTCTTGTTGGATGGATGTGAATGTGTAAATGAGATTGAAGTGGGCTTGATTGTATAAAGCTGTCTGTCTCACTTAAGCTTAACTGAACTCTCTCAAAAACATGGGGCTTTTCCATCTGGACATAGTTGTGTGCTCAGAGTAGATGCCTCTTTGCTCAGGCAGGTGAGGTGTGTTGGCAGGAAAAGAGCTGTCTGACTGTTCTGTGTCAGCCTGGTAAGTCCTCCATGGGGCTGCCATTGGTTTTCACGTATTCATTTCTCACCATTGACCATGACTTCCTGAGCTAGTAGGACTCCATTCTAATATTCTTGACCCAATGTTTTGTTTTCCAGCTGGATGAAGCTGTGGCTGCTGCTCATCTGGATAAACTGTGTGTGAAGCTGACGAAGCTGAGTGACAAGCAAGCCAAATACCTGGGCTTATCGAGAGATGGGCCGTTCAAGCCAGACCACTACAGATACTGAGCAGGTGGCACTACCCACAGACCAAAGTGCAGGGATACAACCTTCCAAAGCTCTTGTGTGTGCTGGGCACCTGAGATCAAGCCCTTTGCCATGCCCCTCTGTGCTACAGACCCCTTCACTCTTACCAAGGGAGCTTCAGGGCCTCGTTTGTGAAATATCACTCTGACTCATGGAATTAGAGTTGGTTACTTAGCTAACCTCACAGTCAAAAGGATCCTGTGCACTTTTTCTTGGCTCCTGCTGTCCCAATAAAGAGAGCAAGACACAAGTTTGCTAAAAGAAAATGCATAATCTTGTCAAGCGTGTGGCTGACAGCCTCTTTGAACAGGCTGAGGGATGGGATGGGCAGGATGGGGAACGGTTTCTACAGGGAGGGCTTTCTGCCATGCCCTGCTCCAATTAGATGAACCCTCTTAGGAGGCTGGCTGTGTCAGGCTTCTCTCCACAAAGGTGGTAGAGCCGAAGTGTTTGTTGTCAAACTGGGGGAAGTAGGGAGGAATATAGGTTGGTCTCCTTCCTATAAAACTAAATTAATTTCCTACTTGGAGATTAGAGCTAGAGTGTTTGTTTTTATTTTTTTTTTTTTTTTTTCTGGGTTAATTTACTCCATCAGCTTTGGTCTGAACGAAGATCCTTCTGTGCTCCTTCCATATCAACTCGAGGAGGTGTGAGGCAAGAGTGACTTTTTCTTAGCAGCTTTCTAGTGTGTTGTGAACAGCTGAGAAGCCGCTGAGGGGGTGGTTACATTTAGGGACCCTGTTCAATCCTCTGAAAACACCAGCAGCACACTTCTACCCCAACTGGGTTTTTCTGGGTTGTCATGTCTGCTGTATCTCATTTGTCACTGACTCAAAGTGCTTTTATTAAAGATCTGACTGTGGCCTGACTTGTTTTGTATAGTGAGATGCTTTGGATTTTGCCATGGATTTACTTTTTTTTGTGATTCTTAAGCTGCTGAATATGTTTAATGTGTAATATCCACATGGGGTTTCTAAAGGCAAAAACCAGTGCTGTGGGTAGCCTGCCTCATTTCCTTGAGCTGGAAAAAGCTGCTCCTCAGGTTGTTTGAATATTTGGAGGGCTGAATCTTACAGGGGAAAACCAAAGCAAATACTTTTCCCTTCTGCACGTACAGATTTCTCTCTATATATGTCATGGAAATCCTCTTTTGCCACTCTCCTCTTCAGTCAACATTGTACAGCAGGCCAGCTCTGCTTCTGGATGTAAGAAGATGAAAGGTTTGGTATGATAAAACATGCTTGAAGTGCTCCAAGTTTCATGTCCAAGCATCAGGTGTGTTGTCAGTGAGCAACTAAAACAGATGGTGTAGAGTGTGAACTGTTGGAGGAGGAAAAAAAGGAGATGAGTAAACAAGGTGTTGCTCAGTATGCAATTTTTTCATTGCTTTGTTTTGTGTCGGCCTCTAAACCCCACCAATTTTAACTGAATTTGGGTGCCACAGAGCCACCATAAATGATTCCATGGTCAGTAATGGGGATTATACATTGAACTTACTAATGATGAAACCAAAAAGGGTTTAATGTTCTGCAAGCATCCTTTGGAACTGGATGGGGATTGACATGCCTTCTGCTTGTCTAATTCCCTGAAATTCCACAGCAGGGAGATGAAACTCTGTAGGATATTTGGAAAGTCTACAGCAAAGTTTTTTACTTCTTGTTTCATTTGTAACATCCAGAGACACCTCTCAGCAAACCTATTACTTTTTTTGTAACACTCTGGTTTTCATTTCATCAACTGCAAAATCATTTCCATAAGGAAAGATTAAATGGGCCTCATTCGTAGGCATGTGCTAGTTTTCTCTGTTGAAACAGCAGCATTTTAGAGGTAAACTGAACAGCATCTTATTAGTTGCAATATTACAGGTGTTGGAAGCACCTTTAAATTGCTCAGTAATCAGGCTGACACCCAGATTTTATTTTGAGCCAGTGCTTAGTGTAGGTGTTTGCTTTGCATTATTAACTTGATTTCAACTCAGAACAAACATTTGGTGGTCCTGTTTTTCTTGCCTTCCAAAACTTGCTACCTCTGTGTATTTTATTAATGACTGGAGCCAAGCTCCTTTTGACCCTTTTTGGCAGTGAAGGCTGTTGCCTGTGATATTGTCTGACCTGCCATTGAGATACTATTTTGTAGATAAAGAGTGACATCTCTGAGCAAACCCTTGCACTTGGACAATAGCAATAGTGATGGAGGGATGTTGAACAAGTTGAAAAGAATGAAGGCAAGTAAACCATCTGGTGTGCTCATTTAGTGCTCCAAATATTTGCTTCCCAAATGGAGAAATTGTTGTGAATTGGATGACAGCTTTATGGCGATGAGCTCTTTTAAATACTAAAACCTTCTAGATTAAAGTGCTCTGGCTGTGCCAGATATTTCTGGGGTGTTTTCAGAGTGAGGGTCACTGGCTGTTGAATTATTTTAAATGCATCTGCTCCCATTTCTGTTCTAGAAAACTTAAAAAATTGTGTCTTTCACCTATAGGTTGAAGACCATTTGCCTTTAATGAATTAATATGTGGGTGGGTGTGTGTTTGTTTTTTAAATGCCACACTTGTTTGAATGGAACACAAGGAAGAGTGAGACTGGATATTCTCATAGTTGATTCCTGGCTGTTACAGTTATAAGATGTACAATACTGTCATTTACCTATTTGAGGCGGCTGCATAGAGTGAAGGAACATTTTAGCTGAGGAAACTGCCAAAAACAGCAAGGGTACTACAATAACACTGTTATTAGCTGAATCTATCTGATGGTAGAGGGTGAGCAATGAAGGTGTTTATTTAAGTGTGTTAAAGTCAATAGAAGATTTCCAATGATGCAAAGGGGCCTGAACTGGATCACTGGGGAGGGTGTATTTTTGTCTTGTCTTCTTTTATGACTATTAAATGAATGCCACATGTGAATTGTGTTATGACACTATTACAGCCATTTGAGGGCTCTCATATTTCAGGTCAGGATTTCATCTCAAAGGATTTCCTGGATAGAAATACCTGTGCATATGCCATGCAGAAATTCTAATATCTTTTCATTTCACTTAGAAATCTTGCAGAAATGACTAAAGCCTCATATTTCTTCTGGGAGAGGTGGGAGGGGGACTTAGCCATGTCTTGGCCGTCTGCATATCATCTGAGAAGTTTGCCAGTAAAATCTTTGTATTACCTCAGAAAGGAACATGCAGGCACCATGAATTTAAGAAGGGCACTTTGGGAGTGGTTGATGGGGCTGTCAGGAACCCCAGTGTGTCTCTGGCCTTGTGCTGCCCACCCAGACAGGCCCTGTCTCCTGTAGGCCCCATGTCACATCTGCCAGCCTTGCATGGCTGTTCCTGACGGGTCTGAGGGGGCACTTGGCACCTGTGCTGATGCTGCTGAACGGGTCTTTTTCAGTAAATCAGTTACCAGGAAAAAAAAAGTGTGCGGGGGAAGGTGAATTTTTGTATAGCTCTTCTTAGCTCCTTTGAAGTGCAAGAAGCAGAAAATACCTGTGTTCATTCTGGAGGACCAGAAAAACCTAAACTAGCCTGGCATGCCAGACTGACATGTGGATGTCTTGGTCCCCAGATCAGGGTAATTTGCTCGGGAAGAAAATTCCACCAAATCCTCTCTAGCTGTGAAACTTCTCTCACTGTTGTGAGAGCTGATCAGCGCAGGCCTGCAAGCTCCTGCTGACTTCAGGATCCTCAATATATTGATGGATCTGAAGAAATTGGGAGCACTGTTAGAGTGTGTTAGGTAAGTTATCACCAGAACATCTCAGGATCTCTAATCTGGAGCTTTCTGGAGTGGGTGTTATCTTTTCTGTTGTGTTCCAGAATGGCTTTAAGCATGTTATGAGGACTGGGTTGTTAGAGCAGGTACTGTAGCTGGTGATGTAACTGACTTGGGTGGGGAGCCACAGGATTTTGCTTCCATTTTGCAGACTTAAGGAGCTACTGAGAGTGAGGAAATGCAGTACGGGTCTATTGTGTGTGTTCCTGTGCTTTGTGCTATACTCAGTTTAAGAAGGACAAGGAATTACTGGAGGGAGTCTAGTGGTGGGCTACAAAGATGCTGAAGGGTCTGGAGCATCCTTGTGATGAGGAGAGCCTGGGAGAGCTGGGGCTGTTCAGCTGGAGAGGAGAAGCTGAGAGGGATCTTATCAATGCTGATCAATATCTCCAGGGTGGGTGTCAGAGGATGGACCAGACTCTGTTCAGTGGTGCCCAAGGACAGGGTGAGGGGCAATGGGCACAGACTGAAACACAGGAGGTTCCATCTGAACATGAGGAGAAACTTCTGTGCTGGGAGGTGCCAGAGCCTGGCCCAGGCTGCCCAGAGCGGGTGTGGAGTCTCCTTCTCTGAGACATTCAAACCTGCCTGGGATCCTGTGTGATCTGCTCTGTGACCCTGTGAGCAGGGGGGTTGCACTGGGGATCTACAGAGGTCCCTTCAACCCCAACCAGTCTGATTCTGTGATTGACGGGAGCTGATGGTGCCATTGAAAAATTCTTAGTGGAGTCTGGATGTGGGAACAAATGAAAGCTGAGAGAGCTCAGAGTGGAGGTTGTATGAACAGAGAACAACTGTTCATCGAGGGCCAAAGTTCAGCGCTGCCCATGAGTGGGCCCACCTGTGATGCCCCCAGTTGCATTATTATGATTATGTTGTGATTTGCCAAGTGTAGCCTTTAGCAGTCTGGGGGACCTCACTTGTTACCTTTGGTGGGATGCCTGCTAAAAGTGACGTGGGACTTTGCCTCATCCCCACAGTGGGAAAAGCATGAAGTGGTTGAGGTGCTTTGCACCTGACACAGGAAGCAATTATTTCTTTTCAACAACTAAAGGTACTACAAAAATCTAAGATGATGTTTCTCTTTGGAAATGAGTAGCTGTTGTGCACTTTCAGTTTTGGCAGTCAAGTTGGTATTCCAGTGGCATTTGGGATTTTGCAGAGCAGACCTTCCTGTGCTTTTCCTCGTGTACGCTGTTGATGGCTGAGTGGAGGTGGCTGTCGGGAAGGGCAGCGCTTCGGAGTCCAGAAATAGACAGGAAAGTTGTGAACTGCTCAGGCGTTTGTTGGGGAGTCCGTTTTCAATTATTTTCTTTTTCAGTCCTGATTCTGCAACTCGGTCATGTCTTTGAGTTAAGCAGGATGCTGGATGTGAGCAAGTTCTGAATTGGTCTGTTTAGTGTGTTTATGGAGAAACTTCTGGCTATAGAATGGTCTAATTCAACTTGAAATGGTTTGAGGACAAATGTTATGATTTATTGCTTTTTTTGCATTGGCCTTGGATGTTATTTGATGTCCACACCCGGACAGTGAGTGACCTCAAGACTGCAGCATCTCACCAATAGCATGTCCAACAATACTCCAAGAAGCCTGTTTGACATAGGACTAAGATGATGTTTTAGTTCTGTAAAATAGAGCTCCCACAGAGTCAGCGCTGGGCATGGCACATACAAGTTCTTCCTTGGCTCCTCAGCTTGGGTATGTAATTCTCTATTGGCTTTTCCTGTAATTGATTTCACCGTGAGGTTAATACTGTCCCTGCATCTCAAAGGGACTTTATTGAATCTTTCATCACCCTCAGCCAAGGCAGCATCGCAGATGCTGTTGACCCATCTATAGAACTTGGAAAAAGTTGTTCTGTCCTCCATCAGATCTTTCCTTCTGTGAGAAGATCCTAAAGACTGACATGGGGAGCTGTTTGTTTTCCTTTTTGGGTCTTTCGGAGAGTTTCAGTAATTAGCCTAGAAAATGACGAGGTGTTTGACTACACCAAACTAGCTCTAATTAAGATATTAATTCTACTATTTGTTTTATCCATCAGGATAAACTTGGATTTTATGGTCTTTGAGTGTGGCAATAAGCAATCAAATCAGGACTTTGGATGGGAAAAATACAGTATCTCTTTTAAATTCACAGAAAATAGGCAATATTTGGAAAAGCTAATAGTGATTTGTTTGTGCTTAATCCTACTAAGGTGTAATTAGGGTAAAATTTCTATTAGTCTCTAGGAGCAAAATTTCTCTGTCAGGGAGCATTACTGGGTGTGTCTCTAAGGTTGAATTCCAATAAATTTTCAGTGGAGACATTTTGGCGTGTCACAACTAAAGATTAAACATTCCGTCTTTCTCGTGTATGTTTTATCATCTGTGTGCTGGTGACATTTCAGACAGATCCTTAGGGAGCTCTTACGCTTACAAACAACTCCTCAATATGAATATCTGTTCAAACTAAATACAGCAAGTAAATATTAGGTGTACATGTTTTACTGATTTCTGTATCCTATCAATACCTCATGCAATGTCATTTTTACCCGGAAAAGTAAAGTCACTAAAACTAATAACAACTTCAGAATAATTGATTATATATATATGCTTTAGTGTGATAGATGAATGGCAAAGAAAGCATAACCTCTACCCAATTCCAGTTACAAAAAAGGCTTATTAATAAATCAAATTTGTTCAAAATGCACTACATATAAATGCTATATTAAAAAGTATGACAGGACCTTGAACTTTCCTTCATTGCACACATGCACCATCGTGTACTGCGCTGGTTCAGCTTCCATATCTCCAGCTCCTCCTTGTGGGTCTCAGTGCTTTCCATTTCCTTCGCTGGCAGCTACAGGCTGTGGCCAACATCTTCATGAACGGTCTGGATGGTGGGGCAGAGTGAGTTTGCCATTGACACAAAACTGGGAGGAGTGGCTGGTGTGCCAGAGGATCATGCTGCCATCCAGAGAGACCTTGACAGTCTGGAGAAATGCTCTGGTAGGAACCTTATGGTGTTCAACAAGGAGAAACGCAAAGTTCTGCACTGGAGGAGAGCCAGTCCAAGCACAAATAAATGCTGGAGTGCACCCAGCTCTGCAGAAAGGGACCTCGGGGTCCTGGTGAGCACTAAGTTGAGCACACATCAGTGATGTGCACTTGCGGCAAAGGAGGCAAAGGCGTCCTGGGCTGCGTTAGGAGGACCATTGGCAGCAGGTCAAGGAGAGGATCCTTTCTCTCTGCTCAGCACTGGTAAGGCCACGCCTGGAGTCCTGTGTCCAGTTCGGGGCTCCCCAGTACAACAGAGACAGGGACATACTGGAGAAAGCTGCCCAGGGTGGCTGTGCAGTCTCCCTCCTTGGAGATATTCAAAAGCTGCCCAGATGTGGTCCTGGGCAACCAGCTCTAGGTGGCCCTCCTTGAGCATGGGATTGGACCAGATGACCCAGGATGTCCATGCCAACCTCAACCATTCTGTGATTCTGCAAAACTCGAGTGGAAGCTGCTGTCTAGAGAGCAGCATGAGCTGTTTGTTTGATATCTACCTCTCCTTCCTTCCATTCTCTTTTTCTCCTGCTCCCCTCCACCCTGGTAAAATATAATTTTTCTGCCCATCTAGACATTCTGGCAAGACAATGAAATTGTTTCCACATGAGAAGTAGTGGTGTGATTGTTGATATGCTTTCAGTATTGAACAAGGACAATTTCTTATGAGAATTTCAAAGCACCTTGATGGGAACCTACATCTTTACCTAGTAAAAGAAGGGGCCAAATTCTTTTTCCTAAGCCCATTGTAATGTATCATTCTTCCTTCTCATTTTCTTTTTATCATAACGGAATGGCTTACAGATTTCTGAGCTAGGATGTCTGATTAAAAGAAATATGTGTACATTTAAAAGAATTCAAGCTTGCATCATATATGACAGCTGGTGTGTTTTATAAAAGGTAAAGAACACTATGACATCTTGTCATCATTTGGGCTCTTTCTTAGATTAATCTCTGTCATCTACATAAATATCTCTAAGATGAAAAAACATTTCTGTTTTCAGTTGTGGGCTTTGGATCGGCTGTTAGAAGAAAAGAAGTTCATATGGCTTGATCCCCTTTAGAGTGTCATCTGTATCACTGCCTGCCTGGAAGATTTCTGTAGCCTTCAACTGTGCTTAGAAATCAATAACGAAATTTCCTCTCAATTAGACCTGCAGAGAGCATTAGAAAATTCAGGATGGGGATTAGAAATTCATGGTTAGAAAAATCTGATTGTGAAAGCCAAAGAGCATTGGTAGTGTCAAAATCTGATTGTGAAAGCCAAAGAGCTTTGGTAGTGTCAAAATCTGACTGTGAAAGCCAAAGAGCATTGGTAGTGTCACTGGTGCAGGCATCTTGCAGGCAGGTGGAGTGAAGAAGATGTGGTTTTAGCTCAATGGGTGCAATGAGCCCTGTGGTCGCTGGCAATAATAGTGGCATGAAGGGAAAAGACTAAAATCAAGAAATGCCCACAGAAGGAAAAGTAGTGTACAGGAGCTGGGGAGGGGAACGTTGTAGATACAGGGCAGAGGAGGAGAAAGCAAGAGCTGGACTTGGCAAATGAAGAGTCTGGGGACATACTTCTGAGTGCTGGGGACAGCTTCTGAGTCCGTTCCTTAACTCTTCTGTGGCCTAACAACGTTGCTCATGGTAGTTTAAGCAAGAAGAGCTTTCCTCTTGTGCCATCTTGGGTAACTCAAGATTAAGATAAAGACCTTCAAGAACAAGAGAAAAGTGTCTTCTAGATACCTGTTTGCTGCTGCCTTGAGCTTCATCCATACATTCAGAGCTGTTTCTGAGCCTTTAAGACTTGCTACAGCGTTTGATATATAATTTTTTTTCTGCAGCACATGGAGATTGCCACTTAAATTCATGCTTGGGGTGGGTGGGTGCTGGGAGTTGCTCATAGTAATAATGGGCCAAGAAAGAGAGACTGATCGCTTGTAATGTGGGATACACATTTGGTTTTTGTTGATCCTTCCTTTCTTCCTCAAAGTCCTGGGTATGTGTTGCTGCTTTTGGGCTCAATGTGCACTGTGTCATTGGCAGCAGGAGAAGGGCTGAGAACTCCATTCCTGTGGGTATGGCTGGGGAAAAAATTCTGATTTTTTAAGTCATGAGGCACAGGTATGTCCAAGGTTCGAATCTACATGTATATTATTCACCTTGGAGATACTGATTACTGGTAGGGTGACCAAAAACCATTCAGGTGGATGTACTGATGCTCAGCTGGGGATGACTGAAAAATTGCTGTATTGTTTGGAGTCTCCCTTTTCAAATAAAATAACCTATATAAATTCTTAGCCTGATTTTTGCTGAATGTGTTCAAAGGGAGTTAACCCTGAAACCTGCATTTTCAGCATGCAATTTTGGCTGTGCTGGAAGCTGGTGCTGCGCTCTCCTTGTGGGCGAACACGAGTTTGGTCCCTTACAGGATTAACTGGTCCTGTTGTAGTGTGGCTCTTTGCATGCTGTTGGTGCAGGGTTTCTGGTGCCAGTTAGAGCCTTCAAAAATGTGATTAATATGTGGTTAATATGACCCTTCAAAAAAACCCAGACAAACAAAACAAAACCCCAGAATTCTTCTTAAAATGCAGGTCAGTTTTGCTAAAAATACCTGTTCAATGTCAATCTCCCTGTTTTTTTTTCTCCCTGAAAAAACATCCTGTTTATGACAGCATTAACACCACCAAAAAACCCCACATTGTCCATTTAATATTAAGAGGGTCAAATCCAAGCTGCCAGCTTCAAAGCTCTCTACTTTGATTGCTATGCACATGGGGCAGTTTGAAATACACGGTTGAGAAGGTAATGAAAGACAGAAGCCTTATTGCATCCCTGGTTTGGCTTAGCACTTTGGGTTTAACGTTAGACACTGGCAGATGGTCCGAAAAATTCGACATTTGCACAATGCACAGTAGTTACAACATGAATTTAAGTGTGGTTTGCAGGTTTTGAAGTTGGGCATGCAGCCAGCAGCTGGCGTGGGCCTTGGTTTCGGAGGTGCCTTCGGCTCAGCATTTTTCTAGAAGAAAAAATGGGAAAATTCATATAAATGTAAGAGGAGTACAGGTTAGAATAAAGCATAGGTGCAAAGAAAGTGAACTGTGGGAGCTTCTGGCTTGAGATGAGTTGGCAGTTGCTGGCAGTGAGGCCTGTATTAGTAGGAACAGGGAGATGCGGTGGGTCTGTATCATGTGAGATGCTGGCTTGGGACCAGCCTACCGAGCAAAATGTTAAACCTCATGAGCCCCATATGTTGAGCAATTAGAAACGTGATTGGGTAGAGCATTGGAAAACGCTCTGTAGGGAAGAATGTGGCAGCAGCAAAGAAAGGCACACAAGAAACTGCAAAGATAACGACGTTATCGGTAAAACAAAGTAAAGAATTACTCTTGGAGACCCAGACTTTTTGAATGAAAGAGTGAAACCTCCATGTCGATCTGTGGGGCTGCTATCGGCTCTGTTTTCTAAACTGCACAACTGAAAGAAAGGGGACGTGACTTAGCGAAGCTCTGCCTTGCGTGGTTTGTTTGTCAAGCTGCCTTTGGAGCTCAGCAACCTTCTGTGCATAGGAATCCTCACCTGCAGACAGGTAAGTGAGCTGAAGAAGATCTGGCAGCCCACCCCAGGAGTGCTGCTGCTCTGTTGGTGATTTGGGAAGGTGGAAAACTTTGGGTGGATCAGCATGTGCCGGGGACCTGGGAGAGGTCTGGAGCCCTCAGCCACAGGAGCCCTACGCACTTTTTAAACTTGGTAGTTTCTCAGGAGTTTCAGTTTTGAGGTAAAACGTTCTGACGTCTCTAAGTGCCTTAGGAGCTTTTAAGCAAGAATACTTAGATGAAGCTTTGACGGCAAGAATGTCCGGCTTTGAGCTGAAGGTGGGACTAAATGACACCCTGAGGCCCCTTTTGACTTGGGTCACCCTGCGAATTTGGGAAGTGCTGGCCACACCAGACATTAACAAGAAAGGAAAAGAAGGAGCTCTAAAGGTTTCTGGTTGCAGCGATGACTGGTTTGGCTATAAATGGCTATCGTGACATATTAAAAGCAGAGTAAAAATGCTGTTTTCTACTCTTTCAGACAATTAAAAAAATATAGGAGAGTCCAGCACATGTAATACTTCACGTTCGAGACCTATTAGTAACACCAAATTAAGGAAATCTATCCATCTGAATCTACTGATCTGATAAAATTACTAGTTAACATTTTCAACCAAATTCCAACTTCTTGGATGCCTCTACTTCAAATTTTTGGCACCTGCAATTAAAATTAGCAGACAGTGAGTTTGTGCCCCTGGGCTGCAGAGCCTGTATGGTTCACCTACACGGTGTGACTGACAATGATAGTTTTTTATGCCACATGCCTAAATAATTTTTTATAATATATTTATATTTTTATAATTTTATATAGTATATTTATATTTATAATAATTTTATAAATACTTTAAACAGGCTAAAGTACCTTTTGTGTAAGAGAGGACTGTAAAAAACAAAAGCAAAATCAAACCCAACAAGCCCTCCCAAACTATAACCTCTAACTAATCTAAGGTCACATAGTTTTCTTTCCACTATTAATGTTTTGCGTCTGTTTTTACAGTATTTAGAGCATCAAACTGTATGTGAATTATTTCAACTGGGGAATGGCTGTAAAAACCTTGCAAATGAACACAATAGGGAGAACTATAGATGTAATAAACCATTCAAACTCAACAGTGTTTTCTGAACAGCCACCTACCTTGGAAGCTTTCTTATTCTCTGCCTCTTTCCTGCTGACTTTCTGGGATCTTTTAGTTAAATCTTCAAAGAGAATAGCACAACATTAATATTAAATCACTTTTACAGTACATGTTATTTAATTGAGATTCTTAATACTATTTTTCATGCGAGAGAAGGCAGATAACCTGCATTGCCACCTCCTCCCTGCATGTTCTGCAGGGAAGAAGTCCCTGTCTTGGGCCCATCCTCACACATCACGTCTGAACTTCTGCCGTCACTGTTGCTCGTGTGAAGCAGAAAACCACTGATGTTTGTATTTTAGGAGGGTTTTTAACACATTGTCTGGTCAAATGTGAACAGGGAAAATAATTTCAGAGAAATGAAATTAAAGGTATCTGTGTAAAAGTTGTAGGTACTTATGCACATAAGTCACATGAACAAAAATAGGAAAAATGTTCAGAACTCCTTTTTTTTTTTTTTGTTAAAATGTGGTGTTATCTGCATAATTTTGACAGGAATTAACAATTGTACGCTGGTTTTCACAAGCAGAAAACTCTTCACTGGTTTGGCATAAGCTCTTCATCCACATGATGCCACCTTTCATTCTTCAGCTCTTTATTCCTTTTCTACCTACCTTCTCGTTTTACAAAACATTACTTGCAAAGGTGTTTAATTAATGTGGAATGATTTGTCTCCATTTTCTTACTCCCTTTATATTGTTTCAAGATTTGTTTAGGTGTGCGGTGGTGGAGAATCAGACTGGCCTCTTGCTTTTGAACAGGTGGGCTGCGGAAAGTCTTTGGGACACACCTGGAAACACCTCTTGCCCCAAGAAAGTGAGTGCAGCCCTGGCCAGCAGTGTTACAGTGGATTTTGCATCTGTATTTCCATTTTTGGAGTTGTCAGCCAAGACAGTGGTCTACAAAAGAGGTGAGCGCTATGCCAGGATATGCTCTTCTGAGTTATTCTTGCACTGTTAGTGTCAGATGTTCACTCTGTTTGCACGCATGGAGGAGAAGAATGAGTGTAAAGGTGAGCTGGTTATGCTGTTTGCTTAGACCCAGCTCCTTAGTCCGCTGTGGCTTTCTTTTCCTACCTTGGCTAATTGCCTCATCTCTCTGTTGACTCTAAAATGGGGAAGAGGATACAGGGATGCTCTGCTCCTGGGGGAGGACGTGTCTCTTGCAGAGGGGGGAAGAGTTTTTGTGAGGCACTGCAGAACCATCCAAAGCAAAAGGACCTGGCAGCCTTAGGGGATTTTTGCCACCTTGGCTGTCTGTTGGCAAAGCAGGATGGCATGACATATCTGCCGTACTCAAGGCATGGGCACGTTTTTGTGAGGAGACAGAGAAATCAGCTGCAGTGAATACATTTTATATGCCTGATTTTAACCAGAATTTAAAAAAATACTGGAAGTGTGAGACTGAAGGCATCTAGGATCACAAGGACCATGGAATGATACGGCTTGGGAGGCTGCGGAATGGCACAAGCTTGAATAAACTTGTAATTAAACAACTTTGAGTGAACTTAGGATTCAGAGGTTCAGATTTCATTGGAAATGCATGTGTGGGGCAATTGTTTCTCCTTAAGGAAAGGCAAGAGTGAAGAGAAAATACAGGAAACAAGGTCAGAAACCAAACTACTTCAAGCAAAAGTCCTAAAAGCTAAACAAATGAAGCTTTATTTTTTGAATTATTAAAATTTTGAATGGTGTTCTTCAGCTAATTATCCCCAAATGCCTGGTTAGCTTCTTGAAAGAGAAAAGTTGGCTTAAATTACATTGAAAGAGTTAAGGCAGACACTAGGAAAAAAGTTCGTGGAGACAAGAGTTAAGTGTTGGCCTGACAGGGTTTCTCCCTAACAGGGCAGATGGTCCCATGCCAGTAACGGTCGGGACTTATCTGGTCCTGTCTTGGATAAATAGGTGACCTCTGGCTCTCCCTTGCAGTGCTGTTTCCTTCCTCTGATTAAAGATTGCTTGGCACGCAGGTAAACTGAGGTTATATTAATTTCTTAGAGAATTGTTGATTGCTCTGCCACAAGAGCAGATCCTGAAAAAAACGAAGTTCACTTTTTCTATTCGCACTGGAGTTTCAAAGGAAGATTAATGCCCATATTAACAGAAAAACCCTTCTCTTTGATATAAAAAGACTTACAGTGTGATGTGACCTGAAGTGAAATCTGTAAAACTAAAATAAATTGTCTAATTTTTTTTTTTAAACTCTAAAGTGGGATTTGCCACATTGCCGTTCTTGGATGCTGTAGCTGCATTCCCACTGCAGTTCTGTGTACTCCTAAGGCATTTGCATGAAATTGCAATGTTGCAGTGAGCCATCAAAATAATCCATATTCATCAACAGCTGTATGCTCTGCAAATCTTGTTAATTTGGGCCTGAATAGCAGATTTTACTAACCTACGATGGAGATGGATGGGAGGTCTGGAAGGTTCATTTTGTTGCTCCTTGACAGGTTGCATTCTGTCTTCTCTTCAATTACCATGTGGGAATTGGCAGCTCTGAGCAAACCGTAGCACAGTAACAGGCTCAGGAAGAGGTTCTTACTTTCCATCCTGGGGAGGAAAAACTCAGTTGTCATGAAAACCAAAGTCGATACAAACCTGCATGTAGAAGAGAAACAAAGATATGAACCTCAGCAATGGTTTTCTGTCAGGTTGTGCAGCTTTAACAATATACTTTTGATAGTTCTTTCTGTCACTTCGCCTCTGATACGGAATGCCTAAGACTGCAGTTCTCTGAGTGGAAAAACACTCTCTCAAACATAACTCTCTTAGAGGGTGTATTTTTCTTTTTTCTTGATTCTTTTCTCAAAAAGTTTATTTTCCCAAGAGCTGGAAGTGAGCTTTTCCCACTGCGTTTCACAGAGTTGTTTATTGCGTGACCAAGGGGAGAACAACTGCTGTCACTTTTGACCAGCAAAATCACATCATTAGATTTGTCCTAGGAAATCTTGTTTACAAATTCCTGCTAAAAAGCCTAGAAAAATGATGATAATTAAAAAAAAAACCAAACAAAACAAAACACAAATTATGTTTCTGAGTAGTCTTCTCCATTTAAAAAGTAGTAATGAAGAAATACCTTGTTTTATTATACCCTGATGTGGCTGCTCTGATCCCACAGTAAATCACAGCCATAACTCAGGCAAGTTATAAAAGGCCCAGTCCCATAAAGCATTTAGGGCTCTTAGGGTTTAGTATGGACTTAAAAACTTTGAAGATGTAACGAAGTCCATTGGATTTGAGCACACGTATGGAGAAACCTGAGCTTTGCTATACAATGTGGCCATACACCCTGGAAGAAAGTCCCTGGCTCCTTTTCTCATAGATTGTTAACACCGCTGAAGTTAGAAGTGGATTTATACTTCCATGCACTTTAGTTTTACGCAGTGTCAGAGTTCTGGGAGCCTTCTCCCATAGGCACTGCCAGCCTCCAGATTTAGGGGTAGCTTTTGTCACCAAAAAGGGAGTGAAACAAAATGTTTTGAGCAATTAATCTGGTTGTAATTACTTCTTTCTATACAGAAGAGACACCCTTTTATTGTTTTTTCTGTCTCCTTTCACAAAAGATGTCCAAACCTGACGGAGATTTCTTGGTGCATTCTGAAGACTGTTCTAACACGTAGTTATATACACAGATAACCCTTTAGATCATAACCATAACCATTCAGGTGAATCAGAACTTCTTTTTATGTAACTAATATTACCAACCTGAATATTCCCAACGATGTTTATGTTTTAGGTATATGCTTGAAATTCAAAAAAGACGTGAATAACAGGTCAAAAAACTTGTCTACATTTTCCAAATGCCCAGTTGGCCAAAGAAAATATATTACTTAAAAAAAAAAGAAATCTTACCTTGCTTAACATTAAAGTATGCTGATTTTTATAGGGTCTAGGCATGCAGGGAAGGAAGAATGATGAGGGTGGTAAAACACTGGACCAGGTTGCCCAGAGAGGTGGTGGATGCCCCATTCCTGAAGACATTCAAGGTAAGGTTGGACGAGTGTTGGAGCAACTTGATCTGGGTGAAGATGTCCCTGCTCTTTGCAGCAGGGTTTGACTAGATGGCCTTTAAAAGTCCCTTCCAACCCAAACTATTCTATGATTTGATGATACAGGGCATGCCTATGATAGGTAGATGTAGACATTTGGGATATAATTGTTTTCATGCTCTGAGCTGGAGTGAAGAGAGCAAGCTGTGTGCTGGAAACTGTTTAGATTTGCACACAGGGGTGTTCATGATGTAGATTTTGCTTTTTAAAGCAATTTTTTAGCCTGGGTACAAGATATTTTCTATAACATACCTATAATTTTCAGATCAGTGTGTGCTGCCCATCTGGAGTATTGGCACAGCTGGCATGTAACTGTCAGCTGGAGACCATGTCGACATGCCCCCAAAGTACCGTTAAAATTAACTTCTTCCAGGCCAAAATGTTATTTCCATTGTAATTCCTTGTCTTATCTCAGCACAACTGCCAATGGATGAAATTGCGCCTGTGCAAATGTAGTAAAATAGTAAAATGTAACAGCTTGTATCTATTAACTTCAGAGTGACATCTGAATGTGCTCTAGTGTTAAAATAAAAAACCAGCTGCATGTGTTGATTTGAACCCTTGCACACATGTTGGGATTTTTTTGCTAAAAGCACTTAGCTGGTGGGAATTTTACAGCCTTTGAGTGACTGTTTGAACCTGGAAAATGCGTATACTGGTGAATATGCATTTGATCTGAAAACTATGCCAGCTGATGAGAAAGCATGAGAAAGCTCCTGAGAACAGCATAGTCTGCTAGATGTGTGCAGCAGTTAATGAGAAGGCAAGGGGTGCAAAGTGGAATCAGAACTGAAAATGAGAAACAAAGTGTTTGTAACCCTGGGTGTCATCTTTTCAAAAGAGTTTTACTTTCCAATTTTGTTCATTATTTTCCTAATTTTCCTTCTGGGACTGTTTAAGGCGATCAAACTATTTTCCTTAGCTCCAGCAAGCTTCACATCTGCTTTTCTATGAACACTTGGTTTAAAAGAGTTTGTTTTCCTATTGAACTCCAAACAATAGACAAGTAAATCGCCTTAATACTAGTGTCTTTAGGGGCTTATCATTTATTGCTGTAATGAAGCTAAAATGTACTAGGAGAAATTTAACATGGAATATTTTTTTAATTGTTTATGTGGCTTAGTCTTGCACAAAGCTGAAATCTAACCACTGAATGTCCTGGATTTGGCTAGGATAGAGTTAATTTTCATAGGGAGCTGGGAGGAGACACAACCAAGACAGCTGACCCAAACTCACCAGAGGGATATTCAATACCGTACGACATAATGCTCAGTATATAAACTGGAGGAGCTGGCTGGGGGTGGGTGTCACTGCCTGGGAGCAGTCTGGGCATGAGTTTTCTGGGTGGTGAGCAATTGCATTGTGTATCCCTCACTATTTTATTATTTTATTTTATTTTATTTTATTTTATTTTATTTTATTTTATTTTATTTTATTTTATTTTATTTTATTTTATTTTATTTTATTTTATTTTATTTTTTTTTATTTTATTTTATTTTATTTTATTTTATTTTATTTTATTTTATTTTATTTTAAACTGTTTTTTATCCCAACCCGCAAGTTTTAGCTTTTATTTCCAATTCTCCTCCCCAGCCCACCAAGGAGCAGGGTGGGCTGGGAGATGAGGAGTGAGTGAGCAGCCACGTGGTACGTAGTTGCTGGGTGGGGCTAAACCATGGCACTGAACTTCAGGCATAGTTCAGCAAATTATGTAAGTAAATAGTTAACATGTGCCCTTTATTGTCAAGAGAAAGACAGGAATACATTTAGAAACAAAACAAAAGAAAGCATTTAAATTTTGTTGACTGTCATCAGAGACTGCAGGACCCTTTTCTATGCTATTTCCTCTATGCTTTGGCTGAACATATTTAACATGTAAATAACATATTTTGATACTTACACAAATCGTTAGCTCTCACAGGCATTTTTCCTGAATGTAAATTTGGAAAATGACAGATCATATGAAACAGCTATTGTCTCTTTTTAATTTATTTTTTGAGATGTCATATTAAAAGTCTTCATGAAAAAATTTGATTTCCCCAGAAACACCCTGTACATTTGACTAATTTCCTGTCACAGCTGAATTTAGTCTATTTGGAGATTTATCCTGACACAACAACAGCCTGAACAGTTTAAGACGTTTGTAATAAAGTCTGCCATAAACACTAGAAGAGACAAGCTGAAATTTTCTTAGACGGTCTGACAAATTTGGGCCAACTCATGAATAAACCGACAAAATTATAAATAGCTGAAAACGGCTGCTTAGAAAAAGCAAATGTTAAAGTCCATGAAGAAAGAAATATAAAATACTGGAAACTATTACGCTGCTCAGTAACTCACTGACAAATCTTCAGCTGTGCTGTGCTGCTGTGTTCCCATTTTGAAAAGGATAGGACAGAAAAAGAGGGAATTCAAGGGAAAAAAGCAAAAATTAGTGGATGCCTTGAAAAATGTTGAGATTTTAAGATGGAAAGACAGAATAAGTTAGGAAATTAAACACGGAGGTTAACAGGATGACTTGGGAGATTCTGGGTGATTATTTCATTTTCACTTGGAACCATGCTATCCATTCTTTGGAGCAGTCCCATCTCAACCATCAGGTTTCAGCAAAGGAATAGAAATATGGGAAATGATGTGTCAAAAGGCGTTTGGAGGGAAAGGAATGATGAATGACTCCACCTGAGAGAAGTAGGAATCACTAATGCTCCAGGCTGCTCTCCACAGACCCAGCCAGGGGTCCCTCAGCAGTGCTAGTTTCCTAATAGCATGTTAGGATTAACTGTACGGAATGCAAAGCAAAGATACATGCTTTTTGAAGACTTTAAAGGGCACTGTCAAGATGTAAAAACACACAAGTAAATACAAAGAAATAGCTGCTACTCATCGTCAAATCGCAAAATAATTTAAAATAAAAGCAACGCAAGCAAAGCTCTCCCCTCAGGATAAACCAGGAGGCCCTCTTTGAACTTGAAGCTGAATCTCAATGCATTTGTGTTCATTCAGTGTTGGTTCATTCAGTTAGGTTCCCATGGACCTCTCGTATACTTCTGAGATTCTGGGAGAAGGACCATAGGACCAAATCTTGTAAAGTTTTTGGTGTTTATGTAGCCACTTGGATTCCTCAATTCCTTTCCATGTGCTTCCATGCTCCCCTAGAAAACTCTTTACCAACCCCACCCAACACATCTGCCCTGTTTTCTGTGCCGTTGAAATATGAGAAAAGTTGAATGAGAGTATAATAAACAGCTGATTTATGAATATGTGGCCATGTAGTATGCATACGTATTTAAAATATGCTCAATTCTGGCTGGTTTAGTGTGCTTTCTAGCCTTTGTGTGTTATGAGCTGGGCCCTTGGAAGCACGAAAAGGAAAAGAACAAGTGTGTTGCTGTTCTTCTGTTATGTTCTTGTCTTTGAGCTCTTAGGCCGTTTGGGGATCAAGTTTTCATGCTTTTCAAATGCAATTGCAAAAGCCAAATGCTTGAGAGTATCTAGAACAACAAAAACCTGATAAATTTTTAGTTTACCAGGGAATATGTTTCCCTCAGCATTCTCATCTATGAATATTTTACTTTAGGTGTGCAATTTGGCAGTTGTGATACACTGTGCAGGTTGTTGGAGGAGGACCAACACTGTTTGTTTTATACAGCCTGCACTTCAGACTGAGGTGAATGTTTATCTGGGATTGCCCATGAAGTTCAGTTTCTAAATGTTTTCTAATTTTTGTAATTTAATCTTTAAATCTTTATTCCTTGACTCTGCTAGGTGGTGATGCATCATCCACGTTAGTGACAGGGGAAGCCTATTTCGTAAGAAGGGAGGAAACATTATAGCCATGACTTGATTTGCTGAAATTTTGTAGGATAGGAGGTGCCTGTTTTGTTCTTCTCTCATCCTCCTCATAAAGACAATTGCTGGTGTGGCTTGATAGAATGGGAAGGCGTATACATGCAACAACTGTAAGAGATGTGCCAAACAAATTTTAATTTCTGGCACAATTCCCTAAGCTATCTACAAAAATGAAAAACTATTCAGGGCTCCTGCTGCTGAGAAATCCTCAATTAGCTACCCTAGTAGAAGTGAAAGCAAGGGTATAGAGAAACAGTTGAGGAGATATGGTGTGGCAAATATTTTAGCATGCTGTCTCGAAAAAAACGACAACGGTTGAGAAAAACTGTCAGGAAACTAAAGATATAAGAGTTCCTTAACTAACGTTAAACACAAAAGGTTCTACCACTTCAGCAGAGAAACCTTAATCTGTGATTTAAGGAGTTACTGAAATACAGTACATGCGTTGAAGATGGAGTACAGCTGTGGTGATGAGACTTGCTTATCAATCCAGGATGTTATATCTGAGTGCACCAACAGGGTCTGCAGCTTCTTCCCCACTGCTGGCGGTTTGGCTGCCTCTGCTCAAGGATGGCTCTGACCTGGGATCAGGAGGCCGGGCAAGAGCCTCCTCAGGGCTCTCTGTTTTCCTTGGATGCCATAAAGAAGGCAGGAATTCCTCCTTAGCTAATGGCAGAAGGACCTGCGAAGGGGAAACCTGAAATGGCTGTGACTAGAGGGCTAAATTTAAAGAAGAATGATAAATGTCTTTTATTTGTTTTCCATGTGTAACGGAACTTCTAAATATCCTACTCTTCTCCTTGCCCATATCCTTGATATCCTAAATTAGAGTGTTCTGAGCATGTTAATATTTATCTGGTAAGACACGTAATTTCTGCTTGAAGGTACCACTTGCATTTCTATGACACATACTGGCCTGTCACAGCTGAGAAAGCACTGAACGGAGGAGAGGGGAGACCTTTCTGGCATAGTCATTGCTGCCTATGGGGAGAAATGGAGGTTTCTGGGCATTCCTTCCACATCTGGGCAAGGTGTTAAACACAACCTCTATTTTTAAAAACGTAAAAAAGGAAGGTGTGAGGAACTACAGGCCAGTCAGTCTCACTTCTATGCCTGGCAAAGTCATGGAGCAGATCCTCCTGGAAACTACGCTAAGACATAGCAAAAATAAGGAGTTGGTTGGTGACAGCCAACATGGCTTCACTAAGGCAAATTATGCCTGGCAAATTTGCTGGCCTTCTACGGCGAGGTTACAGCATTGGTGGATAAGGGAAGAGCAGCTGATGTAATCTACCTGGACTCACGCAAAGCACTTGACACCATCCCACATGACATCCTTGTCTCTGAATTGGAGAGACATTGATTTGAAGGATGGACCACTCGGTGGATAAGGACTTGGCTGCATGGTTTCACTCAGAGTTGCAGTCAATGGCTCGATGTCCAAGTGAGGATCAGTGAGGAGCGGTTTTCCTCATGGGCTGGTGTGGCTGTTTAACGTCTTTGTTGGTGTCGTGGGCAGTGGGATGGAGTGCACCCTCAGCATGTTTGCTTACAACACCAAGCTGTGTGATGTGGTTGACACACGGGAGGGAAGGGATGCCATCCAGAGGGACCTTGACAGGCTGGAGAGGTGGGCCAGTGCCAACCTCATCAAGCTCAACAAGGCCAGGTGCAAGGTCCTGTACATGGATCGGGGCAATCCCAAGCGCAAATTACAGGCTGGGTAGAGAACAGACTGAGAGCAACGCTGAGGAGAAAGACTTGGAGATGCTGGTTGCCAAGAAGCTCAACATGACCCAGCAATATGTGCTTGCAGCCCAGAAATCCAGCTGTATCCTGGGCTGCATCCAAAGATGCATGACCAGCAGGTTGAGGGAGGCGATTCTGCCTCTTTGCACCTCTCTCGTGAGACCCCACCTGGACAACCCTGTTCTGCTCTGTGGCTCCCAACGTAAGAAGGACATGGAACTGCTCGAGTGAGTCCAGAGGAGGCCACAAAGATGATCAGAGGGCTGGAGCACCCGTCCTATGAAGACAGTTTGAGAGAGTTGAGGTTGTTCAGCCTGGAGAAGAGAAGGCTCCAGGAGACTTTACAGCAGCCTTCCAGCACCTGAGGGGGACCTACAAGAAAGCTGGAGAGGAACCTTTTGCAAGGGCTTGTAGTGATAGGACAAGAGGTGATGGCTTTAAACTGAAAGAGGGGAGATTTAGATTAGATGTAAACAAGAAATACTCCACTATGAGGCTGGTGAGGCAATAGAACAGGCTGCCCGGAGGAGCTGTGGACGTTCCATTCTTGAAAGTGTTCAGGGCCAGGTTGGATGGGGCTTTGAGCAACCTGGTCTAGTGGAAAGTGTCCCTGCTGATGGAAGGGGGGTTGAAAAACGGATGATCTTTGAGGACTCTTGCAACCCAAACTATTCTATGATTCTAAAATAAGAATAAGATTGATTACATGGTTCTTGTCTGTGTGTGGAAAAACCTGGCATCAGTGACTCAGACATAATGCACCATATGGAAGAAAGATGTCGGAGCAGTCTTGATATCTACTCAAGATCAACAGGAGATCTGGACTATCTCTTCAAAGTGCTGTAAGGCACAGCTTTCTTCCTGGAAGAAGGGAAATCCATTTATAGTCTGTCTGTAAGTGTGAAACAAGGTCCAAGACAAATGTGTGGAAGATATGTGTTGACTGGTAAACTACCCAGAGGAAAACAACACACATTCTAAGAATGAAAAAAATATGGACAAGCATTTAAGAAAAAAAATATCTTACATTCAGGTTGGAAAATGCTGTTCTGGAAAGCAGTGATTCAAAAGCATTTGGGATCTGTAGTAGAAACAAGCTTACAGTGTAACACTGCTGTCAAGACTGTTAATTTAGTTCTTGAAAATACGACCGACTTCAACAGGAGAGAGAATATTTATTTGATATTGCAATGGCTATTTCTGGAAGACACTCCAAGAACACCACTGAGTGAAAAGTTTGTATAAACCACAAAAACGATCAAGGGAATAGAAAATTATGTTTCAAAAGAACTCTCAATCTCTTTAATACCAAAGAGAAACTGTAGAGTGTCTCAGTTCCTGAAGACACTTGGCAGGGTTGCGGGGAGGACAGGGTGACAGATGGGTTTTCAAGCAAGATGTCAAACATATAATGAGATGTAGTCACCAGAAGTAGAAACTGGGCCTAAAAAATGTCCAAGATCCGGACTGTTCTGGCCCACTACTAATTATGCTTTAGAACATCTACCCAAAAGCTGATATGGGGTTTCTACTATAGAAACTTAATAAATATTTTGTTTATTTATTTATTTTTAATATGAAATACAAATGCTAAGCAAAATTGCTGGAAATTGCCTAATTGCCTGTGCTATATGCTAACTAATGATTAGACTTTCAGTTTTATTTATGATCTCACAAGTCTCTCAATCCGTGCCAGGGATGTGGATGTTCGCTTCAGCTCGAGCATTTTGGGGACAGCTTTCTCACAGGTAACCCTGTTTTTATGGTTATGACACTACAGTTTTCCTACCAACGAAAACCTACCTCTACACTTATTGTTTCGAAGTGATTATTTTTTTTTCCCCCAGTCCTGAGATCTCTGAAACCTCTTTAGCTCTAGGAGAATAAATCATCTTTATCTCTTGAGTGTCAGGCTTTGAGCCAGACCTACTTAAGCAGCCCATTCCAAAATCGTAGAAAGCATACACTGAAACAACAAGCTTTGAAATTCAACATGCAAATGATAAAAAGCTCGAGGTGAACCCCTAAATAAAATATACCTAGATATTTTTTAGGGATATATATAAAATATAAAGTAATGACAGCGTGCTTGTTTTTTTTTTTTCTCATGCGTTGTGTCCCCTGTAATGCTAAGTGTATTATTTTCAGATGACTATTTTCAGAGTTGCTTCTCTGCCATTATTGTGTAAAACATAGGATAGGAAATAAGCCTTTGTAGATCCCACATGGTTTAGGCTCAGAAAAGTGTCTGTATGGACTCTTTCTAACTCACGTTTTTAATTGATTGCAGGAGCGCACTACATCTGCTCAGCGCAGGGCTTTTTTATATACTATTGTATATTACAACCAATGATCCATCACGCGTCATCGCGGATGGTTCCCCACAGTGGGATTGGGGATTTATTTTTATTATTGGGGATTTATTTTTTATTATAATTTTTCTTTTAGGTAAACATTTTACCACCAATGAGAAACATGGGTGTCGTTAGTGGTGCCACCTTCCCAGAGTCCCCCCTAAAAGAGCAGCAGCTCCTTATCTCAGGGTGGCTTTACACACGGTCATAGTCACCTCTGAAAGTCATACAGCAAAATCCTCTAAAAAGTGAACTCTGCAGGAAGAACAGAAACAGGCGCACACACATACACTCTGCTTAGAGATTTTTAACTGGGATACTTCCATTGACGGGCTGAAAACATGCTTAATAGTTAGCTATACAGTCAAAATAATCTTGAATGGATTTGAAATTGATTAAACACTATTATTAATGTAATGGCTTCCTAAGTATTTGTAGGCGAGAATGAATCTCAGATGTTTTTCATGGCGTGAGCATTTAAAAATGCAGAGAGAAGCAAATGAAAAAGGAGTAGGCAGTGCTTCCACTGGCCAATGCTGCCTTCTACTCCCTTGTAACTCAAATTCAATATACTTAGTTCAATTTAAACAGATTTATAACCACCTGAGTCAGAGAAGTTTGAAGAAAAACAGTACGATTTGAAAAACAAATTTAATAAGCAAATGCTACTCAAGAAGTCGTTGGGTTTTCACGTTAAGTTTGCTGGTTTTAAGAAATGTTAAAACTTTTTAGAAGTTACGCAATATTTATTCTATGCAAATATGTATACAACATGAGCATGCACACTTTATTAATAAGGTGTTAACTATCTAGTCAAGGGTTTTGGTAGGTCTTTACTTTGCAAAATACCAGAGTCTAATTCATGCATGCAGTTCTACTTATGAGGCTGTGCATAAAGATTAACGGGAACGCTAAAGATAAAAGCCTATATTGAAACTGGCAAAATTCTTTTTCCTTTTGCAGTGAATTTTTTTTTCTACATACAAGAAAAAATAACATTTTTTCTCTAGTTATTTTCCGTACCCATGATCATTTGTGTATTTTTGCATTTGGGCTAGAATGCTCATGAAACCTTTCTGAGCCTCCTTAAATAAAGAAAAAATATTTTTTCTGTAGAGTGGGACATGTGTAGGGAGGTGGAACTTCGATATTTGGAAACCCAAACAACAGACATGTTCTTTAAAACGAGCAAACAAAAACAATGAAACCAAAACCAATTAACAAAAAAAGCCCAAAACAACCACTAAAAACAAACCCTTCCTGTCTCAATCAGGAGGTGGTGCTGCATGATACACGAGGAGAAATAAAGTAGGAAAAAAAGTAGACAGAAAGATAGGAAACAGTGAGAAATGCATCCATTGAGGAAAATAACAAATGTAACAAAATGAACAATTTTACTGTTCATTTTCTAGTGAGTGCAGTCATGAGAGAAGCGCTGTAGAAGTGTAGGTTGGAAGAACAGTGTTGGTATTGCAAATGGCAATCATAAATTAGCTCGACATTTCATAGCTTATTAAGTATATAAAACAACTGTTGCTCGCTGAACTTGCACAAAATTAGATAATACTATGAATACTAATGGAAGACTAAACTCTTGGATATGTTTAGCATAGAATTACGTTTTTATGACATGCTATAGAGAGAAAAGTCAGGGGAAATTAGAAAAAGAATTACAGTCTGAAGTTTGAAGATGAATATTACAAAAACACATACAACCTAAACCCTAAAATCTTTCAGGAGTTATAGAAGCTTCAGGAAAACAAAGATTTTATTTCAATATTATATAGCAATTCTATTTATCTCACTTGGACGGGGACAAAAAATAATTTAGTTAACCAATTGGAGCAGTGTAAAAATACAGCTTAGAAAGTGTACTTCGTTAACATAAAAATTGCACAGTAAAAGAGCTTGTAAAGATAATATAACATTTAAAAGAATTTCAGAAAAAAAACCCAACTTACGTACTGGTAGATTAAAGTAATAAGCAAAATTTGCAACAAAAAATTGTAGAGCCAGACACAGAAAACAGAATCAAAACAATCTAAATCACGGGCAATACTGAAGACAAAAAAAGTAAAGTAAAACAGAAAACAGAAGTAAATAAATGCAGAAGAGCAGAAAAGGTAAAATAGGAAAGTAAAGAGAGTTTTAAAATTTACTGCTTCCCAGACCAGTGAAGTAGATTTGCAGCCTTGATTTGAGTGTAAAGGAAAAGAAGTATCTTCAGTGCCACGTACCAGTAAAATACGTTCTTTTAAGTCCAGGCACCACAGGGGAAGTTAAATGTCCCGTGGAAGGGGTTAAATGTTTCGGTCCTGCTCAAACAGCGAATTTCTCTCCTCTTCATCAGGCTCTAAGGAGAACCATGGCAGGTCGTGTCCCCCGTTCTGCGGGTCCGCAGAGAATATCGGCAAAGCTCTCGGAGCCGTTTGCACTCCCGTCTGACTGCCGAGCAGGCGGATTTAAATATCACCTTCTCCCGAAAGCAATGCAGAAGCATTTATGAAATTTTAGCTGACAAAATTATAACTAGAATGGACAGTCTATTGTTTTCTGCTTGAATTTCTGCTCTTTCTCAGTGCCTTTTTTTTCCCCCTCCCTTCTGTCTTTGACCGTTGCTCTGAAAAATTCTCCTGCAAAGTTGACCCTCAGCCCCTCCTTTTTCTCCCCATTTGAAAGCCACAGGGACAGTCCCGATCCAGAGACATTTTCAGCTGATGGCAGCAGAGCAAGGCAGCCAGATTTTTCTGTCACTCAGGTAAAAAAATATTCAGAACAGGCGAATAACTAAAAAGACCTGCCAAGAAAAAAAATCTGTCAAGCTGTTTGTTCTTGTTTCGGGCTCATTGCAGCAAAATTCTGTATCTGGCAGTCTCCCTGACTAGAAAAACCAATATAAATACTGGTTGTGTGCATGAGCAGCTCCTCAGCTGTTTCCTAAGCATGAAAATAGTGGATTTTTTCATTGATTACCTCCACTCCAATGAGGTGGATTTGTTGAGTAACTAAAAGTTAGAACATAGAGGAGGAAAGGCTTTTTTTTAAGCTTGATAACTGCATGCACAAAAACCAGATGAGCTTACCAGAATGTGGACACAATTATCCAAAGCATATCTAATGCCTCTTTATAATTTCGAGGGTTTAATTACACGTTTCGGTGATCTATTAATACTTTCTGTTGACTATTTTATAGCAATGTGTGTGTCGTGTGTGCCATGGGCTATTTTTTTATGTCTAATTGGTTAAGTTCCATGCAAGTGGATGGATAGAAATAAGTAATTGTTAAGCTATTTAGCTGCTGACAAGGTGGCTCATGTTTGCAGCCAAGGCACCAAAATTTCAGGTCAGAATAAATGATGAAGCGTTAATGGGTTTTTGGAACCTGAATAATCAAATTTGACTTAACAACCTGAAGTGTTTGTATGAAAAAAGATGATGTAGGCGATAAAGACTCTGACATGAAATTAAACTTCAGCCCCTTTGCATGTCTCTGTGTGATTAACAAGCCTATTTTTATAAAGGCAGTTTCTCAGTGTTCCCTCAGGATCTCATCAGGTGTATTTCTGGGTTGGAAAATATACCTCTTTTGGGAGGTCTTTTAATTAATTTTTTTTCTTGGAAGGTCTCTCAGAAGGTGGTAGTTTAGGTGAGAAAGATGATACCAAGGTAGCATGAGTTGACTTGGAAAAGTCTTTCAGCTTCCATCTATTTAATCGTAGGTTTCTTCTGAGAGGGAACTAAGATGCTGCAGACTGTTCCTTTCTAGCAAATTATCCCAACCCCTCACTGACCGTAGCCTTTAATTGCTTGGTGTAAAATATTGGTCTCTCCTGATTGTCCTGAACATCTGCCATGACTGATTTCCTGGGAAAGTCCTGTTGGTATCAGTATTGAATGTATATTCCATACGTAGGCCCATTTATTTTTTTCTTTCCTCCATTCAAAACTATCTTCTCCATTTTTGCACTGAGGTTTTACTTTTCCAGTGTTATAGGTTCAGTTCTCCTCTTCCAGAGGGAAAGAGAACAATAAACAGACCATGCTCACGCAATTAAAAGAGAGGTTTTGACACAGATACAAACAATGAGACTCTGAAGGGACAAAACGCACATCACTTTGTGCTTTAAATACGTGGATAATCTACTTAAGCGAGTGAAGTTATTCAAATACTTTAAAGTAACTATGGACGTCTATATTGTCCTGATTCAAGGTCATTTTTTTTTCAGAGACAGAAGTCTAAAGCAGTTTTAATTAAGTCATAATGCAACAAATTCAGATGTACATGGAGTTGGTTAGAGCTGGAGAATAAGCTTTTTATGGAAGATTTATATAACCACGTATCACTATGCAAACAGAACGCTAAGGAGTATTACTACGACAGTAAACTAATAGCACTAATATAGGCTTTCAGCATTTAAACTAAGCACCACCAAGGTGAAAAAAAGGCTGTTAATATATTTTTGCTACAAACCGAATAACTTTATAAATGAAAGGAAACCTTCTGCAACCAAGATGTCCCCTTTTGCAACAAAATTGTAAGTAATAATTTTTTCCATTCTCTGCCCTGATATTGTCAAACTAAAATTTTTGAGTGCACTCAATGAAGTAGTAATCAAGAATTTAGTATTTACATCATTCTATAATAGAAGAAGGAAATGAGCCACACGTTTGTAACACTCTCTTAATGTTCTTTACGAAGCTGTGTGCTGCTGTGGGCTGGCAGTAATAGTGAAAAGATGTGATCAGGAACTAAGTTTTTGATGTGAAACCAGCCATTTGTGGCCAACCCGCTGTGTTTTGCAAGCCAGCAGAGATGTGCCAGAACTCAGCCAGGCCATAAATAGATATTTGTTAAGCATCCATATGATAACATGACTTGTACCACGGAAATTTGGGGCTTAGGCCATTTTTCTTGTAATCCATTGAATCTCTAACTAAAATCTAGTTTTCCCACTTGATTTGGAATGTGTGTAGGTGACCTTACCTAAATTTCGTGACATCAATTTGAGTACCTAAATTCAGTTTGAACGTTGCTCAGTTGTTGTTACAGACAAATATAACAAAGACCAAAAGGTTTTCATGAACTATCATGTTTGGTGTTAAAATATGAGCAAAATTAGATTGTGGAATATGTGGGGATTCTGTTCCTACTGGAGGAAGTGCACGGTGCTTACCCCTCTGCTTTTCCAAAAAGCATCTAGAGCGTTGGCTTGGATCCTGGAGCACTCAGCAATAACTCACCAAGAGAGCTTCTGCACGAAGAAAAGATGTGTCCAGCAGCCAGAAATGTGGCAAAAAAAGTGTCTTCTGTGAGTTACCTGAACGTGCTTGAGGTGCTTGAGATGCTTGAGAAGCAACGTTTGAGGGACCAGATGGGGACAAGCACGATGAGCGAAAAGTAAGTGTTGTAATGATCTGAGTAGTTTCTCAGAGTAGCTCTGAGCAGGAGGAAGACGGGCTTGCATGACCATAGAATATTTCTGAGGCTTTTGAAAGGACAGATGTTTTTCTCTTGTTGTTCTCTGCTTTTGTTGAGTGATGAAGCGACACACTTAACATTAGAAGTGGTTGAATTCTAGAGGGTTGGAATGTTCTCAGTTGTTAAAAATGCCATTTATCCCATGAAAAACTTTAACAGCAATTAAATTTTCCAGTTGAAAAAATATCAATTACAAAACTTTATGAGCTGATATCTGCAGGGGAATTTACAGCATCAGCAATTTCATTTCTTTTGAAAGTGCTGTTCCTATTTTTCCATTTCAAAAGTTTGGGTTCAGAATGTTTTGTTTTATCTTTTTTTTTTTTTTTAATTTGGAATAAAAAAATAGCTTAGTCAAAACTCCTCATACAGAAAATCTATTTTCCCAACACTACTGTTACCTGAATTAGGGCCAGATTCTGCTCTTGGCTTCTATCCCAGCCTCAAGGCACAGAACTCACATCTCATTATACTGTAGACATTTGTGGGGTGTAATTAATTTTCTCATTTAAAGAAGAAAGAAATCCCAGGGATTTGTTCTGTGCTGCTTTGAAATGAAACTCAACTGTCACTCTGGAAAACGATGTAGGTTTTCAGACATGATGCAGGAAGGCTGGTTTGCATTCACAGAACCAGCCCCCGGAGCCTGGTGTGGATGCGCATTTGTGTGTCTTTCTCTCCTCTGATCTCAGTCAGTATTTCATTTTCTCCCTGTTTGGCTCATTGTATTTTTCATTGTATTTTCCATTACTGTAAGTTTACAAAAAAAAACCCACTTATTTTGCCTTTCCTTTTTTCCATTTTTTTTTTCTTCCTTTTTTCCACAGTTGGCACATCTTGGCTTTTCTTCCGCTTCTTCTATACTGTCACATGAACATACTGCGCTATGAAGTTTGTTTTTTCACACTTCTTTTTCTACCTGACTGTTTCCCTTTCCTCTTTTTGATGTATTTTCAGGCCCTCTTTTCTCTCTTTCCTTTATTCACCTTGTTTTTTAACTATCCCAGCTTTTTGCGCTCTGTCAATTCCCCCATTTTGTCATTGTCTCCATCTCCTCCTAATTTCTGCTGGCTCTCTCCCCATACATTTCATTACTGTTTGATATCGCCAACACACACCCTTGTGTGACCCCTTTGCTCCTTCACACCTGCCTCCTACCTGTGCCTGGGCCCCTCCTCATGTGCACATCTGTCTGCGGATGTTCTTGGTTGCATTAGGACTGGGATGACACAAGAGGAGGAGTTTTTCTCCCGTTCCCACAAGGATCTGGGTACACATGTGGTCTGTTTGCCATTCAAAGATCCATGCGCATCCATCATCTGCACAGTCCACTAAATAGTCTGGAGATATTTGCCGATCATATTTTTTAACTGACTCACACAACCTTATAATAGGATTTGATGTCTTTCATGGGTATATGAGACCAGGCTCCTATTGGCAACATCTCTGATTTCGAAGTTATGTTCGTGTGGCAGCAAGCAGCCTGTTCCATCCTTATTTTGCTGCAAGAATGTAACCCTTCTATTTTATTTTTTTTT
This sequence comes from Pampusana beccarii, assembly GCA_013399365.1. NCBI lineage: Eukaryota > Metazoa > Chordata > Aves > Columbiformes > Columbidae > Pampusana > Pampusana beccarii. The sequence goes on along the minus strand of VWYH01000791.1, from coordinate 313,428 downwards.
CCTCAGTTGCAAATGCTATCCTGAAAACCTTAGCAGCTTGGCTTAAGGTGTTCTTTTTTCTAATATATGAATAAGGAAGTTAGAAGCCCAGCTGAAATAAAGGTGTCTGTTATTTACAAGGCTGTCACTGATTTTATTAGGAAGAAGGTTCTCCACTTCTGCGACATGTTAATATCAAAAGGCGATCTAAAGATATTTGTTGGAAGAACTATCTGAAGAGACAAATACAGAATTCACGAGAAGATGCTGCTCAGTTCTAAGAGGAGAAATAGCATGTGCCTTCGGGCAGCGATACAGCGTAAGGATGGGAAACCCTGTCTGAGCAAAGTCAAATTTCCGCATTTCCATACTTTGAGACACTTACAGGCTTTCTGAATCAATTTGTGTCAATGGCATATCTAATCAGATGTTTTCTGATTATAAACCTTTATGGTTTCCAGATACAGTGAGACCTGGGAATGCAAATACGAAATAACCGACAACTAACAAAAATCTTTTAACAGAAGGAACAGCAGAGTGGAAATTTGGAGCTTATATGTCTAATATTTTTAAAAGGGAACAGATTATTACAGGCAAATAAATTCTTATCCATACATGACAAAATGGATCAAAATAATTAAAAATAGAGTACTGAAAAGTCTGAAACATCATGATAGGATGAGGTTCGAACAGTCAAATGAGCCATGGAAGAGTTCTTTTGTAGAAGCGCTATCACCTCTCAGTGAGGTTTCTCATTCTCTTAAACATGAGGTCCTGATCCCTCCCAAAACCAGATCACTTGGTTAAACAGATTATATCTGACCCAGTTCTTGTTTTAGTATGAGAATAGATGTAACAAAAATCACAGAAATGCCATTTTATGCACACCTGGATTTGCAGAAAAATCAGTGGAAGGCAGTTTAAGATCAATACTGTAATACTTCAGTGGTAGATCTCTTGCTGCTAGTTCTGTGGAGTTGCACTGTTACAAAATTAGAGGTTTTTTCTGTAATAAGTAATGGAGAAGATGAGCGTGTTTGGAGAATGTTCAGAGAAACCTTAGTGTTTGGAGAAGTGACACATGAATGATGCAAGTGACATTAATCCTATTCATGCTTTTGAGTAAAATATTGCAAATGGTTCCATTACATTTTGGTAAATACTACATCAGTCTTGTCTTTAGGCTTGGAGGTCTGGTATTTAACGGTTTACCCTCAAATCTGAAAAATCAAAGAATGTTATTTCACCGGAGACAGTAAAAAATGAGCAAAATCCACACATGGCTACAGGTTAGTACTGGATTTACTGCTGCGTTTAAGCGACATAAAAACCTGCCGACCTTCCCCAGCCACAGGCTGCTATGCGATGGTCGTTATTACCACAGCTGCTCTCATTTCATTGCTAGGGAATTCATAACGTGGGTTGTCTTCCACTCTTACGATGACCTGTCTGTCGGCCAGATTTGACCTTATTCCTTTACCTGTTGCCCTAATTTTCAGAACATGCTGACCAATCTGAGATATGATTTTGCTTTGTAATTTAAATGCTTTATTTCTCAGAGAAGAGAAATGCAGAGAGTATTTTGATCATGGAAATAGTGAAAATGTGAAACCTTTTGGATTGGAACAACGCTAGGAAAAGCATTTTGAAAAACTTCAAAAATTAATTCATAGCTGTTCTTTGTGAACATTATGTATTGTGTATGTTTAGATTTACACAAGATGTTTTATGATGGACATAAAATTCTGAAACATGTAAATACACTGATGGTATTATCAAGGATCAGATGTCTATTGCCTTTCTTGTATATAAAATAAGAAAGTGAGAGTTCTGAATATTTGAAGGATTTAACGAATAGGTGGTGCTTGATTTCGCGTGCGTGCGATTTTGTGGCTCTCGCATAAAGGCTAAAGACGTTGTATGCTTTAAGATTAATTCTAGCAAGTTTTCAAGAATGTTCAAACCATTTGTTGAAGGAGGATGGCGAACTTGGATATTTTTTTGGGGGGCAATTAGACCAACAATCTTCATTTCCAGTAGCTTTAAGTTTTAAATGGTGGGGGGAAAAAAAAGACGAATTTATTCTAATGCTGGTTTCGTGAGGGATTTTTCCCTCCCTTTCAAATTTATTTGCAGCAAAAAATGTACCAATTTATTCTGAAAACACACAGTAGCACCACAGAGATTTGTCAGACACAAAAGGTTTTTGCGAAAGACAGAAATGTGGGAACAGTAATTGAATATTATGGGGTACTTAAAATCCTTTTCTGTGTTTAGTTAGAAAGTAGATATACTAGAACAATTAAAATCTGTTTAGGAAGTTCCAAGATACCAACAGCACAGCCTGTTTTAGTGCTTAGATACACTCCCTTACAGCACAGTAAATTACAAAGGTGTGAAAATGTTATGACTGTAACATGAATAAACAAAGCTATGAATGTAGAATGTAAATTAGCTATTTAATTAAAATACTGTATTTCCTTTCATGGCTTTGTTACAATTATCATTAGAGCTTGTAATTTAAAATGAAAAGAATATAACAATTCAATGAAAAATGCCGAAGCGTTTCCCAAACCTCATTTTATATATATAGAATACATGTATATAGTGCATATATTTGAGATTTTGAGGCATAGTGATGCACCACGTATTAGTTTTGCCGTGAGACAGCAGGTGCTTCAAAGAGTAATGAAAATCCCTTCCCTAAAAACATTTTCAATCTAAAGTCCTGAAAACCTGTCGCAGATATGGTCAGAGCTGAAATTGCTGCAACAAGTAGCGTATGCAGAAAATATTAGTGGAAGAGGGCAACGAAAAGTTTTGGAAATGGCTTTAAAATAATGATCTAACATTCAGTGAAATCGCTTCTGAAACAGACAACTAGATTTAACTTTCCACAATGAAGAAACTACTTATTTTTCCTCTATAATAGAAAGAATTTGAGGCCAGTATGAGACAAAACTCTAAAAGTAGTAAAAATGTGTTTCATATGAAAAGATATGCAGAAGGAGAACAGTCTTGCCCATAAAGAAGAGTTGCAGAAATTAGTATTTTCATTTAACTAAAACTTGTTGTCTTCTTTTTTAATATATTCTTTTTTTATTTAAAAAAAATGGTGAGTAGCTGTTACCTTTCATGTTTCAACTGGACAGCGCTGTTATTTTTAAAGTAGATGTTGTATATCTATTTATACATACATACAAGCAGAGTGTTTAAGCCATAGATTTCTCTGGCCCCTGTATTTTCATTTTAGCTTGCTAAACAAATCCATATAATATGTGCAGTCCTCAAGCTGTATCTTCCTAAAATATTTTGTTGTAATTTAGAAAAACACTGAATTACAAGTTTATGAATAATTTCTGAATACAAGCAAAGCATCCACTTGAGAAACAATTTACTCACCCCAGGCAAGTAGCTGAGAAAAATGTACTTCCAGCCAGATTTGAACATCATAGCTGAGGCGCTGCACATGGGCAGTTCTGGCTTTTCTCATTGCAAGAAACTTCACTGCAAGTCAAGTGAAGCTAATCCTGCTAAATCCTTTGATTTATCTAGAGCTTCCTAGGTAACGCAGGTTTTCCGGCCTTTCTAGAGATCTATTTTTCTTAAAAATCAACCACCGAAGAAAAGGAGGTAACGAAAAACTGCTGTAGCATTAAAGCATCCTGGCATTGTAGTGTCAGCCTAAAGGCAGCAAGGAACAGCAGGATACGCTCGATACATTTTGTTTAACTGCATTAAAAAATGAACCCCCAAACACATTCACCACATACCTTTCTAATAGGCCTTCTGCCGTCTTTATTTTTAACGTTCTGGTTCTGCTTCCTTTTCCTACAAACCAGAAGTCAACCTTCAATCGGTGAATTAAAGAAGTGAGAGGTCTTGCTTATATTAATATCCAAGACCTGTTGGCAGGGGCGGTACTTTGAGAGGGTTCTAATGTATTTCCCTCCCTCTCCAGTGTGATGTCAAACAGGACTAGTGCTGTCAGTTCACGTGGTCCATTGTACTCACGCAATAAAAGTTTATATACGAGGTATGTAACACATAGGATACCCAGTGAGCAGTTCCAGAGGAGCGAGCAACGGATAATGTGATTCAGTTCTACTGCATATGGCGATGTTTCTATAGGTGATACCTGTTGGTTTTGTGCCTTTGGTATTGGCAGCTGTTAAAACTTGAAAGCAAAGGCCTAAAGAGTGTATTCAGTATCCCCTTGGTAGCAGATGACTTTTACAGACCCTTCACAGAGGGAAGTCTATTGGTTTGGTACCTTCTATTTTGCAAGGAAGAAGGCTGGAGCTACAGCATCCAAACCAATTCCTGCTTCCCTGCTGGAGCTACAGCATCCAAGCCAGTTCCTGCTTCCCTGCTGGGTGGGAAGGACATTTTGGTGAACTGAGTCTTGCTTCTGCAAAACCCGCTTGACTGATGGTCCTTGTAACTCCACTAACAGGGCCTGGGCCAGGTTCTCCACTTGCATTTCCCTTTCTGCACCTCTGCCTTTCTCAAGTGTAAGGGTATTTATTTAAATGGAAAATTTTATGAAGCAATTACTAAGCATTAATAAGCATTGCACAATCTGAAAAACAGTCTCTTCATTTTTACTGCACGCAAAACTGGTCGATTTTAATTTTTGCTAGAGGCATGACAGCAGTACTGAAGGCTCTGCCCATGGAGAGCTCTGCTTTTTCATGGTCCAGAATGCACCACACTGGGAGAGCTGGGCCACTGGGGGACTGGAACTACACATGTCAGCAATCTGTTAATTCAAGTTTTCCCAAGAAGGAAATAAGAAAACAGAACAACTTGAAGCAGATAAATGCTTAAAGATTGGCACCTTAAAAAAGATGGTGAAACTGGACATTATTTCAGGGATAAGAAATTTCTAGGGTCTTTTTTGGAGCTGTGCTGGCTCTTGGACATGTAATCTTCAATAGCTGGAAGTAAGGCTTTCAGTAGATTAAAATATTCTCTATTATTGAGTTACGAAATTGTTTTGGAACAACTTTTGTTATATGCTGTCAAGATAGAGAACCAGGAATACTAAATACTGAGTTTACATGCCAGTTGGGGAATAACGTGGAAATGTAACCATGTAAAGTCCTTACTTCATTATTAAGTGGAAACCAGGTAATTAGTCCTCTTTTTGTTTATTTTTCCGCCCCCCGTTTTCCCTGCTTTTTGCTTTTGTTTCAGTTTATCTGGTTTGCATTAGACTGAACCTGGCGTAACATATGGCTAGCATATAGCCTTGCCAGAACTCGCTGGGGCCTCCTTACTGTTGCCTGAAACCTCTGACTATTTCAGCTTCCTGTGACAGTCATTACACAGGGAATCTCTAGGCAATTTGGTTTTATATTTGCCAAACACACCTCTGAAGTTGTAAATTAGAAGAACATTAGGCTGGGAAGGGTACTGAGATGTTTTGTCATTGAGGCTATTTTAAGCAAAACCTAATTATTTTTTTTCTAGAAGTGTTTTAATTCTGATTGTATAAGATGCAATTTCTCCCTTCTCCACAAACAGTGTGTTTTTCTACCGTCCCCTTTAGTAAACAAAAATATATTATTTTAATTTTCCTGTTAGCAGAATACTTAATGTTAAAGACCAGGTCTTTGGGTAACTTAAGCTAATAGGTCCAAATAAAGTTGCTATTTTAAACCATCTGTAAATTTTGACCTCAAAGTGTAGAAACTCCTAATAATACCAGTTTGAAAAGTCTCATTGCGGACGGGCACAGAGGAAAACAAGACATTCAAAATGAGCTCGGCAAGGTGGAAGGGCACTGCCTGGGCGAAAATACAAATGCACTCCTTGAAACCAAGGTGTTTGATGGGTATATGCGTGTTTGTCAAATACGTATTCTGGGGTACTTATTCACAGAATTGTAAACCAGTAGTATCTAACGCAGCATGTTCTCATGGTATTGCCTGTGAAGGCAGGATAACACATTGTCCAGAGGTCCACGTAGCTTCTGAAGTTCTCCCTGCTGCTGCACTGCCCAAGCACCGGTCAGGGTTTCTTGAGGTGAGTGCTGATGGATGTTTTTGGCTTCTTTTTCCAGATGAAACGCTTCCCAGCAGTGGAGACCAGGCCAGGAGGCCTTCAGGAGCCCTTCAGCTCCTCTTACAGAGTCCTGGAAGTCCACCCTCAGGAGAGTTAACACAGGTATGTAAGGCACAGACCTCATTTTGAAACTCATGGCCATCCAAGTCATTGCATATGGGGAAAAACTAGGTACAAATATGCTTGCAGTACCATCAGGACTGAAGGGAAAATGAATAACTGATTTATTCTAAAATCTACTGTAAGACAAAGGAGCATGGATTGTTTTCACCACCTTAAGGAAGTCACAGAAGTTAGATCAGAAGTAGATAACCTACAGTTTTGATCGTTTCTCTCAACGGATGATGTCAAACAACTGGCAGACACTATGACTGTTCACTCCGTTAGAGATCGCTGCGGTTGACTGGAACCACAACACTGCCAGGTGGACAAAATAGGTGCATCTGGGAAATGGGCAATGTGTTTCTAAACGGTTGTGTAACTGTGTAAATACTATGGGCAGAACGAGCTGTGCAGCCCAGGGACCACTCCTGCACCTTATAGCACACGCAGCTCCCAGTGCAGCAGACAAGATTTAGTGCCTGCAGCTCCTCTCTCTTTACTTGCCCTGTTCTGCTTTGCTTTATCCAGGAAGTAAAGAGGTATTTATTTTTTAAACTTTCTAATCATGTAGTAATTCTGCTTACTTCAGTTTTTCTCTCGATAATAGAGTATTCCATTCCTCCAGTCTATGAGCTGCCCTTCTAGTCCTTCTAGTATTATAGCGAGAATGGCTAANTTTTTTTTTTTTTTTTTTAAATTTCATGTCACATCAGTTTTAAAACCCCGGGATAATTTCACAGTGTCAAGGTGTCGAGGGCTCTGCAGCCCCAGCGGCCCTGGTCAGTGTCCCCAGGGCTCTGCCCGTGTACCCTGGGTCCCCATGTCCGCCCTGTCATCAAGCTCTTCTAAGAACCAGAGATCTGCTGGAAAACACATTGTCTGATTGTAGGTAAATGTGCTCCTCTTTGCCTCCTGACTAAAAAATAACCAGATGCATTCCCGTAAGGGCTCTTTGAATGGGACTGATGTGCTTCTCTGGACTTCCAGATGATCCCTAGGGCTCTAAGTCTTATTTATAACTAGTGTCATTCATAAAGTCAAATTTAATTTAATTAAAAGTTTTACGTAAGAGAAACATATGCTCTGTTTCTTTTGTGACTATGGAAAAAATGTCAGCCATTGTCAAGGAATGACACTTGTACGGCTGCTGGCAGGTCGTCCTTTAGTGCTTTGTTGGGAACTGGGAAGAAGGACAGTCTCACCTGAGGTTTGCACGTGTCTGAGTGCTCAAGCCAGTCAGCTGTGAAGCACGTTGTTTCCCTTTCTGTAAATGAATAGAAACTATAAAATTAATACGATAGATTTCACTGAAGGGAGATTTCTCAGTTTTGCCGAGTGGATGAATTAAAGGTACTGTTCTTCTTTCATGTAGGAGAGGGTGTCTGTATTCCTGTCCAGAAAGTCCTGGACAGAAATCTGGGATTAAGCCGTAGGCAGTAGTGAGATTTGGGTGAGAACTGGAGGGTTTGGGTGGGCACAGCTCTCTGCCTGGGGTCGGGCAGTCCGAGCAGAGACGCTGCTCCTGCTCCAGCTGGGCTGCCTGCTGCCTGGGACGTTCTGGTCCTGCCAGTGCTCCACCACAAACCCGTTTGTGAACAATAGACAATATCTTCATCTTGCTGTCCATGAATGGTACACGCACAGCCTCTGGCTGAAGACAGTCCAACTGGAAATGCTGCTACTGCTCTGAGTGGATTGCTAGCTCTAGGAAATCCACAGTGATTTCCTCATTCCTACAACCTCTCTTCTCTTTCTTCTACCTGAACTCAAATTGCGATGGAAAAACAGGGCAAGCAGCTCCACAGATCTGGAAAAAACAGCTTACTTAGCAGATGTTTCACTGAACCAGGTATTTTCACCAAAAGCTGATTTTGTCTAGATGGAGTTGTACAGCAAAAACTTTAGCAAAGTGTTCTCAGCTGAAATGCTGTGTCTATTACACACACAGAAAATGTTGTGTGTGTTTTTATACTGCACTGTTGTGGCAGATGCTCTCAACACCCCCAGCCAAACCAGCAGCAGTTTGGTTCAGGTAAGGCCTGAGCCATAGCCAGGCCAAGAACTCCTTTTAGGAAACCCACAAGGCGACAGAACAGCTCATTGAACACCGGTAAGTTGTGGGTGCAGGGAGTCTTGTGCATGCCTTTCTCACTGTGTGCAGTTTGACTGTGAGTCAACCACTTTCTTCTATAAAGAAGCCTGGATGAGCTCACTTTGAGCTCTCTCTGCTAAATAAGTGAGCTATATGGTGATGGTTTTACTACTCACAGGTCAGCGGATGAGCCCAATTTAATATCGATCATTTAGCTTAAGTAAATGCATACTAAATGTAAGAAATCATCTAGAAGTATAAGATTGTATGATTTTTAATATACTCTCTGCTTCATGTTATTTAGTAAGCTGAATTTGCTAAAATCTTAAGCTGTAAAGTTCTTCCGAAATTTACCAAAAGCAACTACAAACTACACAGAACACTTGCAAGATAAGGTCCAGTTTGCACTTTGCTGGGAAGAACAGAACTGACTGGAAAAAAAAGACCAAACCACAAACGAAAGCTAACACAGAGACATTACAGATGTGCAGAATGGGGCCTGTTTTGATGAGAAGAAAGTATTTATTCGGACAAAACAGCACCTGCAAGGCTATGGAGCATAAACCATGTCTACAGCTAAACAAAATAAAGGCACATGTGAGATCAGTGAAAAAGATCCAATGAGAAGCAAGAAGACTCCAAAGTGAAATATTGCTATTGGACTGAATCAAGGTATGAATGGTCTGTAAAGATATAAAAATCTGTGGTTTTCTTTGCTCGGGTTGGACCTCTGCGCAGGTACCCAGCTTGACCCAGTTGTCCTGCTATTCTACTCCATTGAGTTTTTTTTCTGATAATTTTGTTTCCCGAAAGTCTGCTCTGCATATGGGTATCAGGCCTTGCCTGAAACTTTGCCTCTGGAGTTCTAAAACACAGACTCCAGAGCGAACGGATGTCAGGGAGGGAAGTCCTGAAAGTTTGCTCTTGCAAATGTGTACAGGCCTCGACTGAAAGTTTGCCTTCAGACCTCTAAATACAGACTCTGGAGCAAACAGTTATCAGAGAGAGAAGAATCCTGAAAGTTTGCACCACGATGGATAAAGACCTCACCTGAAAGTTTGGCTCCGAGTCTCCAAGACACAGACTCCATAGCAAACGCTTATCAGGGAGCGAAGGTGTCTGAAAGTTTTCTTCGTGAACAGGTACAGGCTCCTGGAAAGAAGGTCAGCAGCATTCAGCTTGGCATATTTCCCCAAACAGTAAATAATAGAGTGAACCCACCACTGAACTCTTTTAAGTCACGCTTCTCTTTGAGAAATCTGAACACTGTGCTGCAGTAAGCAGAACCCTAAATTACTCCCCCGCGACAGCTATGACTTGCCTGTGTAGGGTTGGATAGAGTTAATTTTGGTTGCCTCTTCCTGCTCAGAGAATACATCCAGTGATAGCAAGTATGTTCAGTATTATACTGTATTCAAACTGCTCGCTAAACAGCAAAAAAGTAAAAAAAAGTAGCAAGACCACCAAAAAGTATATGATTTCTTAGGAATATAGCTTGTATCATAGAGTTATCATTCTTTCTTTTTAACCTTGTGAAAAATCTGCCATTTCTAGTGAAAATCATCATTAATTAAGAAGGCAAAAGATTACAGTGCTGAAAATAAACACCTTTTTAAAGATAAAAAGCATGTTTCATCTCAGTGGTACCCATGTTCCTGAGGGAGAATGTGAAAGTCCATACCCATAAAACAGTTGCATACTGATTTATACAGCCAAAGTATATGAAGAAAGTACTTATTTAAAATGGGAGAATTTGATAATTTGTTTATTATCTATTTGATCGATCATAGGATTCAGTGCAGCTTTGTTAATGTCTGATTAAATAAGGAGATCATAAATGTGAAAGGCTACATACAGGCCAGCTTATACTCCTCACAGTAAGGGATTTGCTCAGTAGTTGAGTTTCTTCTCCTTTGTTACATACACATTTCACACGGAGCCAACTGTTGGGTGTCCCACACAAGCCTGACAGGAATAGGATGTTTTATCTCTTGCCTCAATACCATGGTTTGATGCTATGCGTTGTGCTTACCCTCCCCAAAGTCATGCTTCAAACTCACTTGAGAGAAGTTTATCATTCTGGAAACATGAGGTCAACCTCAGAATTTCTAGGTGAAGTTCCTATGCTTTGAACAAAGAATTTACAACCGAGGTGCAGGTAATAACCTATTTATCCGGAGCTTTTAAAGCAATAGGTAGAAATATGTAGTATTCAGTCAGAAGCTGCAGTCCTTATGGATAGAATTCATGTAACTAAATGTAGATGTCAACAACTATGCTAATCTGCCCACAATTCTTTTACCATCAAAAGACAGAAAACAATGCGTTTAGAGTATGTTTTCCTAAAAGGAACATCTGATATAGGTTGGATGACTCACACTCTGGAAATGTCTGTTTTTCATCACTGGATAGGAAGATGCATTTGCAGATGTCTAGACTGACGTGCAAATAAAAAATAACGTTGCACAGACTACTTGCAATGAATAATTCAAGCAATTCAACTATGCAGAAAGCTTTGTTTCAACAGAAAGCATTTTGGAAAGCGTAAGTAAATGTTCATTAGTGAATCAACAAAGAATGAGACTAACAGGGATTTTCTGTTAGATGTTGAGCAGTAAGAAGTAGTATTGTAATACCTAGTTCCTTAAGACAACGGTTAGCAAATGATTAATTGCGTATGTGGGTATCTGTGATTGTGGTCTTTCTATGAAAATTATGAGACTCATAATTGCTCAGACAATGTAGGTAGTGTGTGAAGTACAGAAAAACTTCAAAGACTGGGTATTCAGCTACAGAATGAGTAGCTTTGTTGGAACACGTTTAGTAAGCACTCAGCAAGTGGAATGACCTTGGTAATTCGATTCTGCAGTCATTTGAGAATCCAGAACAGCATTTGCTCCCTTTTTTAAATTCTTAAAATGAAAACAATTTTCATGTCTTTGGACCAAGCTTTGAAAGCCTTGATTTATCGAAGTTTATTAAAGATCTGAGTGCTTGAAAAGGGCAGTGAAGGAAAATACTATCAGCATTTCAGGCTGACTACTTATAGCAGCATCTGGCCTCGATGTCCTCTTCGATCTAGGATGGAGAGATTCTGGTGTTTGAAATCCTGCTGTGGGAAGGTCATGTTCCCCTCCAGATGTTACATAAAGTTCTTCTTTCAGTTGACTTATAGATGGGAGGTGGCATCTCCTTATAGCTTCTCGATTTGACATGGTGTAATCTTCGAGTCTGAGGTGAGGATTTCATGGCAAAAATCTGGTGCATCCTTGAGAAATCATTCTTAGGCTAAGAATGCTCTTTGTTTTGGTACTTCGATGTTTTGCAAAGAAGTCAATGCTTTATTGTTGTTCTCTTAATAAGCGACACATTCTTTTTCTTGTTTCTCCTTCCTTAGGGGCTTGAGTTTATGTTGCAGTGCTTTGTCTAGGTTGCACCTCTTGCCCCATGTGGGTGTAGGTTTTCTTAAGAATGAGCAAATTAACCAAGGCAAATACCAGCTTACCACAATAGGCACATGGAGCGCAGTGCCATTTCTGTGCTCAGAACAAAGATAATTTAGCTAATTTAATTTAAAAACGCAGGTCATGAGGCTTACTTTCCTTTTTAGAGCAATTCCACTGATTGAATTGCACATAGAGCTTCTAGGACAGTAAATTTTCACTGACTGGAAACTCTGGATAACCAGAACTGCAATCTGAGCAAGTCAATTACCATATTCCTCATCTGACAGATAGAAACAACTTGGCTGAAATGGCACGACTGTAACTATGTAAGGCAAATTAGTTAGATTAGGTTCATTACATGCGGAGCAGAGAACCGAGACATCTGAAGCTACAGGTGTAGTGCAAGATCTGAGTAGATGGTGGGCAGAAGCAGAAATAATCATACATGCTTGAATGAGAAATGGGATACAAGTCTAGGATAGAAGTAATACTGAATGTTTGAAAGTACTATCTATTACAGATCTGGTCATAAATCCACAAGAAAAGGGAGAAGAAAGAGTGTTTGGACTCTTCATCTGCAGTAAAGAAAGTCTCTTCTACTCAGAAGTACGTGATTTAATTTTTCTGAATAGAGTCCTAATAAAATAAACCTCAATTTGACTCATGGTTGCCAAGGAATTATATTTGATTATTCGTAGACCAGCAGTCTTACAAGCTTATTGTTCTCCCTTCTAATTACAATGATAATGATTTCTGCTCAAGTTGCCAGCCAAATCAACAAATCAATCCTCTAGTGACAAATAGCCCTGAAGACAGCATTTGTTTACACCAGGAAAATAATGGAGTTTTCGGGAGGTGTTTTGAAAAATATTTTCCTGGCAAAAATACTGTGGTGCTTTTTTAAGTGTGACATTTTGTAGAAACACAGAAATTATTACAAAATTCCTTTTGGAGGAACAAAAGACTTTAATGATATTGAAGTGGTCCACTTTTAAACTTCTGTAGGGTATAACGCTTTGCTTTTGCATTTCAGTACAATATTTCATTCAAATAGTACATTTCAGTTTTTTTCCAGCCAAAGAATTTTTTGCTTGCACAACGCTATTTCTATGAGTAGTACGACCTGGTTTCTCCCTGGCTACAAAGCTTTTTCTTGGAAATCCTGTTATTTGATGTCATAATGAATAAAACTTGAGCCATAAGTGTTTACGATACGTTGGGTTTCAATGGTTAGATCTAAGGCTGGGCTGAGCTGGGCTTAGTTGTCAGGCTGGGTCATTTCAGTGCGTTAAATTAATATAGTGCTTTAAACCACATAACCCCCGAAACTCCACCTTTATCCTGTGCGGAGTAATATTTTACTTCTTTTCACAAGGTGCTGTAGTTATTTTAGAAACCTGCAAACTTCAGCTTGGAATAAATTTGTTTTTGTCAGTGTGCTCAGGATGCACTAAATTTTTCTGAATTTGCCTTTCATGGGACTTGCCTTCTGAGCTGAAGTAATAGATAGGCTTTCTACAGATTCCCATGAGAATACACTGATAAGTACAGAGTTTTATTCTGCTTGCTTTGGGCTCTAAGATCCAAATTCTTCCATGTTCCACCTTTTTTTTTCCTGCTAGGCTGTTGATGACAGGGTTTACTGCCTCCTTTATAGAGTCTCACTGGGTACTACATCAAAAATGAAATTGCAGCGCTTGTTACCGATCTCTTTTACTGGTAAATGCTGGGCCAATATGTGACCTCTGCTCCACTAGAGCTTCTGTAATAGTCCTGGAAGTTCAAAGGCTTCAGTGCATGTGTGATCTTCCGAAGTTTGTTTCCTCGCACTACCTAGGGTGTGTGGTTTTACACTGCCAAGCAAATATCTACCCAGTGACCACATGTGCTGATGCCAAACTCATTTTCCAATGTCTTTAGCAAAAGGCAACTTGTTTGCTAAGTGTGGTGTGTGTTGTCCTGGCCCTTCGGGATCAGAGTGAGTGTTCGAGTGCCTCATCTTCGAGTTACGTGAGCACTTCTGGTCTTGAGAAGGTCTTAGTTCTACCTGTTTCTGCTTTTAGGTAAGACTTAAAGCACAAACTTGCCCAGCACATTTAATCGGCGCGATGGAGAGGCTGTATGGTATGCATACCCTCTCTTTTTGTGTGCATAAGGAGAGGGTAGTCATCTGAATGTGGAGTTCTGTTGTCCAGATGAGGGCCACGGTTGCACACAGATTCTGCCATTGAAGCAGGACCGATATGGAGCCATGTGATCTGCAGACTATGTGAAATTTGTGCATCTTTTTAGATCTTGAAAGGACTGCTGTGACAACAAGAGCCTTATTGTGATAGATGAGGGAGGGACAAAGCACTGAGTGTCAGACGTGCTCTCTGCACTGTCCCAGGGCCATGTCTAGTCCTTACAAAGGTCTCATTGGATCTTTCCTTTAGGAAGAATGTGTTGAGTCCACAGCACAGCAGACTTGTGACCTTAGGGTGCCATGGAGAGCAAGGACTCTGTGTACCCCATCCTGAGTGGTGCTGTCACTCGGTCCCAGCACAAAGCCAGGAAAGTGATGGAGGAAAACCTGTTCTTAGTGAAGGCTCAGAATAAAAAGAGAAACTCAGAAGGATCTTTGTAGTGTGCTGGTCCTGCTGGTAGCAAGGGCTGTGACACCAGCTTTGTGTGTTCCCATCAGGACTTCTCTCAGGAAGGTCACCCTCTGTAAGTGGACTGCACTTCGATACGTATTAGAGATGGGTGTATGTAATTTAATATAATTTAAATTTGTAACTTATTCACTTATTCTTATGTTTTTATTTGCTGAAATTGGTTTTGAGGAGTTTTGTTGTTATTGTTGTTTGTGGAGATTTTTTTTTAAATTTTTTAAAATTATTTTTGTTTGGTTTTGGTTTTGTGGTTTGTTTTTTTTTCCCTTCTCTCTAAAATAATCTTTTCTTGTTTTCTTTAACAAGTTTTCTTGCTGGTTAATTCAGTTATACCTGATAAGCCAAGAGTGCCTCAACTTTCATAAAAATAAATAATCTGAAGAAAGCAATGATAGAGACAAATACTCAAAACCAGAGGAAGGTACTTAAATTTCTGGATATACAATTTGTTTCCCAGCTTTGGGTCTGACATTATTTGTCGTCAAGAGAGAGCCCTTACTGTAGATCTTCCTGACATCCCTTTGAAGAGGTGGTCCACAAATTTTACTTATTCTGTACAGCTTCAGTCATGTTTCACTGCCTTTCCTCAACTCTTTCATAATAGCAGACTGTCAAATATTTAAGTCTTTAATGTAAGAAATTGGTCTGGAAGTAGCCCCAGCTTTAGAATATTCATGAGATGCTCCCTGCTGCTTACAAATACTTGTTTTTTTTCCTCAAAAATCACTTAGACAATACTCAGCTGCACGAAAGAACGTTACCAACATACAGTTCTTGGTATAGTTTTCTGGTGCAACCTTTACGCAGAGAGAGAAAGCAGCTCAAGTTTATTGACTTAGCAAGAACACAGATCTTTTTCACAGAGCTTTTAAAATTTTATTTTAAATGGGAAGAAAAACCAACAAGAAAGAAGGAGGTAAAAAATACCATCCAGTGAGGTTGTCAGCACAGATGTGAGCAAGAGGCCTATGCAGTGCAGGCTGCACAATACTTTAATTCAAAGAAGCATCACTTTAAAAAAGGGGGAAAATAACCCCAAAACAAGAAAAATTAAAGCAACATCCTAACTAGCTAGCTAACTAACTAACTAACTATATATTCTATATCCGTGTGTTGGTTCTATAGGAGCCCTCTCTTTCAGTCCTCCCTCTAGGTGGAATTTGTTGTAATATGGTTTAGGAAGCCAATAAAAATATGTTTTCAGTTTGTTCTGGTCATAGTTATGCTGATCATGAAATTTAATTTACACTCATATTGTCCCAGACTTCACGTCTTTGAAGTTGCTGAGGTTTATAACTTTGGTTTCAATGAGTACCAAAGACCCTTAGAGGAAATAAGAGAAATAAAACCTCTCTTGCTCAGCCCTGCATAGATTGAGGCCTGAGGAGCTCCGTGCTGACAGTGGCTTGTGCACAGGCCAGCCTTGCCCTCAGGTGTGCATGTGGACCAGGCTGGATACCTGCCCTGCCCGCCTCCTCATGACCCTCAGGTGTCCTCTGCCATCTCCTTTGTGCTTGAAGAAAATCGTGCTACTGGGACATGTCCACATAGGATGACAGGATGGTTGGGGTTGAAGGGACCTCTGGAGATCCCCCAGTGCAACCCTCCTGCTCACGCAGGGTCACAGAGCAGATCACACAGGTCGGTCCAGGCGGGTTTGAATGTCTCAGAGAAGGAGACTCCACACCCGCTCTGGGCAGCCTGGGCCAGGCTCTGGCACCTCACAGCAAAGAATTTTCTCCTCATGTTCAGATGGAACCTCCTGTGTTTCGGTCTGTGCCCGTTGCCCCTCATCCTGTCATTGGGCACCACTGAACAAAGCCTGGTCCACCCTCTTGACACCCACCCTGGAGATATTGATCAGCATCAATAAGATCCCCTATCAGTTTCTCTTTTCCAGGCTGAACAAGCCCCAGCTCTCTCAGTCTTTCCTCCTCAGAAAGATGCTCCAGACCCCATGGATGATGTTTCCAAGAGCTGTCATGGCTTGTCCCTACTTGCTCTGCATATTCTCTCCTACTTCAAGGCAAACTGAACATATTCAGACACAGTACAGTAAAGAAGTTGCGAATTAGGAAGAATAACTGAAACTGATAATGATGGATGTCAGGTGCTGAGAGCGGAAAGCTGGTCTCTTGCTCTGAGATCTTGAATAAGCTTTGCTTAGACTTCTAGACAAGCATCAGTACATGGGAACAGGGGAAAGAACATCCTCTTACAAAGCTTGGAAAGAGCAGAGTAGGTGTTCGCAGAAGGTAAATCTCAGAACGATGCTTGGAAAGACATGGAAGTGTCCAGAGGGAAACAGAGGCCCAAGAGCATGTGGGTCTGGTATGGGATTCAAGGTTGTGTGTGGTTGTGGTGGCTTTAAGGGTGGAAAGGGAAAAATAGAAGTTGTGCTCTGGTAAATTTTTATAAGATACCAAATAGAGAAGGGATTTCAAGATGATCCACACAAACCCCAGCATTTGTTTTTATGACCCAGTCCAGTTAATAACACTTCTTTTCCTACATAGTCTGCAAACAGATTACGATTTCCTTGTGAGTTACCATCTCTCTGACTGCATGAAACCAAATCTTTTTAGATCCCATAGCAAATGCAATGAAATCGAAAAAGTGAATATCTGCTCAGCTGAGCAGACTCTCAGTATTTGCAGAATTTTCCTTCTTTACGTAAACACAACTTTCTATGAAATAATGACTTGGTTTTAAGCCTAAACTTTCAAAATTATCATTTGGCAAAAATGACAGTTTGACAGGTTGCAATATCTTCCAAAATATTGAATAACCATCTGAATACTTAAGAAGAGTAAACCTTGTTATTTACAAATAACACTGAATTAGCTCTAGTGCAGCTGTTCTTTAAAGTATTTATTATGTAGATTTGTCTGACAGGAAATAACGTACTAATGCACAAAAAAAAAGAATGAAAATGTTTCGGTAGAAAATTCTTGCTGAATTCAAGGTGTTTGATTATCATTAAATTCAGAAATAAGAAGGATAGTGGGGGTATAAATAAACTTTATACCTAAACTAAAGGAAGACTTGTTTTAAATCAAATTTTGAAAGAAATTATTTTCCGTGGAGATAAGAATATATGGTCCACCTTATAAAGTGGTTTGTGGACTCAAGATAGTAGCATACAAAGAATAAAATTTCTCCTGCATTATTTAGCTGAGTGTGGGTTCATATATGTCTCCTACTGCTTTGTGTGCATATTCAATGAAGGAGAAGTTCAAGGTTCTTTAAACATTAATTTTTAAACTTGATCACTGATTGCAATTTCATAGAGTGAAAATTTAACCTCTCAGACAGTTTTGTAGTAAAATTCCACTTTGAACTGAGTGATAAATTGAGGATTGCCTGTGAAGCTTGAATTGAAGGAGAAAAAATAGGGTTCTCTGATTCTCCTTGAGGACAGAAGTACAAGAAACTGAAAAAGAAATAAAGCAGTTATCGGAATTTCAAAAATACTGCTTAAATAGATTTTTGCTGAAGGCAAAATGTGTACAGACTATAGCTTGAAGAGAAACATCTGCCCGTGTGTGACAGCTGGGAACGGAATGTGTACCACCATAGGACAACATCTGGGAACGGCACAGTGCAGGCTCCCCGTCTGGAAAAAAGAGATTTTATAATATCTGTGCAAGGACTGTGTAATTTTAAACATATATTTAGTAGTGTGACCCTTGGGAAACCAATGTTGCTTTTGTTATCTTTTCTTTAGTTTAGGTTTGCATGCCTTTGAAAGCTTCAGTTCAGCATCATCCCTGGGACAAATGTTTAGTCTGAATTTTTATTTCGCTTTGACTCCAGCAGTGGACAAGGAGTGAGGATTTACCAAAAATCTCAGCCACCTAGTGCAGCAGGAGGTACGGGGCAGAGGGGGATATAAGAATGGAAGCAGAGAGCAGCCTTGTCTGTCCTTCTGTCCCCTGCCAGTGTTCATTACTCTCTCAAGTAATTTGGACTTTGATCTGAAAAAGATAATTTAGCATTTGCTGACTGGCCCTTAATCCCAGCTTCACAGTCACTCTGCTACTACCAGACACATTGTTGTTTGTCACAACAAAGTGGTTTAAACCTCGGTGTGGTGGGGATTTTTTAATTTCTTTTCCCCCTCCCTCTTAAGTTGAAATATTAAATACGTTTTGCTGGAGTAAGAATAGTCATTTACAAAAATACGCTTGTAAGGAGGAACATTGCTCTCTGTTCCATGTGGATACCCCTCTGGTGGTGACTAGTATGTGCTGAAATGCTCACAATTATGAGAACTGGGAATTACGTCAAAAGCAATTTCGTAATGATGGAACAAGCTATGTCTTTATTTTTCAAAATAGGGGGGAGAGAGCACTTACGGACTCTCAGGCCCCTTTCACCAGTTTGGCTTGTCTTCAGGTAAATGTACTAGTACATTGAAGTGATCTCTGTTGACTAAGAGGAAGGGTAGGAGCCGATCTCTTCTCTCTGTGACAGGGACAGAACCCAGGGAATGGCAGAAGCTGTGCAGGGAGGGTCAGTGGGACATTCAGAAAAGGTTCTGCACCCAGAGGTGTGGACACTGGAACAGGCTCCACAGGGAGGGCTCACGGCCCAACCTGACAGTGTTCAAGAAGAGACTGGACAAGGGCCTCAGACACACGGGGTGACCTGTGGGGTTGGCAGTGCAGGGACAGGAGCTGGACTCCATGAGCCTGTGGGTCCCTTCCAGCTCAGGACATTCTATGACTCTACGGCTGACACAGCCACTTCAACTGTCTTTCATCCATATAAGCCCCATAGTTCAATATCCCGAATCAGACACACAAGAGGGATTATATTGCAGCTGCCTGAGTTGAACTTTACCTGGTTTCCTGGAGCTGTCAGATCCCGGAACGGGTCTAATGTGACTTGCAAGTTTTTGTGGTAGACTAGCTTTGCACAGAGTGGAATTCAGAACAAAGTCGAGGGATGAGATTCATCGATCTTCCACCTCAGATTCTGCAGCGCTATGGACAGTTTTACGTAACTGCTGTTAGATTTAGGTGCCTGCAAACTGGATAGAAGAAACCTAGGCTTGGTCTTCTGGTGTGTTCCTGGCTAGGAGCATGGCCACAGGTGGGAACACTAGGAAACACCCTGGGTTGGATTTTTGACATTATACCTGAAATATTAAGTGCCATATGGCTCCATCCCAGTTATAATATTGCCTGAAGACTGTCCTTCCAAGTAGGCAAACCAATACTGTCTCCTTCAGTTCATTTAGAATAAGAGAAGAAATTTGCCTTTCTTCCTTCCAAGGGACAGCTACTGCTGCTGGTGACTGGGATACTTTTAACGTGCTATGATTGGTATTGCTGGCGTCCTCTACCTTCTCTGAAGATTGCCTAACCTAAATATAGAAAAAATGTGTCTTTTTCATACGTAGGCAAAATTCTAATGCTATCTGAAAATAGCATGCTTCAAGACAAGAGGGATTTTCTTTATAACTAAGTGCCCGAGACAAAATTAACTGCTGCTAAGAGAAGTTACTGGGGGTGGCCAGTGAAGAAAGTTGGCTAGGACTAATTCTGAGGCCTATAGGCAAAGAAAAGGTACCTGGAATCACCATGTCTTTTGTGCCTTCTGTTAAAGCCACGATATTTGGTTCACCATGTGGGCATGGAAAATTTAGCATACAGAACTGGGCAGAAAGGGCAAACTTGCCAGGAGGACAACAGTGGAATATTTGGGCAATCATTCAGCTTTATTTGTATGGCTTTACATGACATTAATCTCTTGGCCTGTACCCAGGTGAGAATAATACTGCGTTGTTCTATCTTATTGTCGTTCTCCCCTTAATAATACCAAATTCATTTCTATTCAAGACTGCTGACTACAAGCAGAGCAAGGCATGCCATGGTGTGCATCACTAAAACACCCTTCAGAGGCTGGATGCCTTCAATACTATCTCTTACTACAAATGTTGTGTCTTGATATTTGATTTCTATCTATCTATAGAAACAATTAGAGCAGTTCAATGCCCTGACCTCTTCTCTTTCATTGCCTCACAGTGATTCAGCATTTGAATGAATCTTCCTCACAAATTTGCCTTGTCTTCCATGAAGAAAGTTAGGAGATCAGTCACCTATTTGTGGTTTTGTTGTTGTTATAACTCCAGGTGAATAAGTCAACTGCATTCAACAGCATTTGAAGCTTAGAAGCTGAAGAACTCCTTCCTAAGGGAATATTTTACAAGAAATGCAGAGAGATCAACATTTTGTTGACTCTCTGAAGTGAAGTTCTATGCAGGAATTGGGGAGCTTCTGTTAACTTCATGATCCTGGTCTGATTCTAAAGAACTTGCATTTTCAAAGTTGAAGGGCTTGAGATATTAATGGCTGCCGTAATGTGTTCAAGTGAGATCTGAGGTCTAAATATTACTTGGACAACATTTTCCAGAAGTATGAAACTTCAGCAATTGACTTGTTTTGAGATAAAAGTAGTACACTTGCTCTTTGTTTTACAGCTCTGCTCTTACTAAAGTGTTATATTCCTTTTGTCTTCTCCGCACGCATTTTACTTTGGGAACCAGGCATTTTTGTTCAGATCCCTTTGCATCTCTCTCAACTTCTTTCCTGTGCTGTGCTGGTCTCTTTCTGAAAAGGGTCTGAGGCAGCAGCAGAGGGAAGTGGGCAGTGAAACTACTTCTGTGCAGCACAACTCCCAGCAAATCTGAAATTCATAAAGCAGCATGGGTAACTTATTTAAAATGTTTCCTCTTCCGTTGGACTCATTACTATGGCATCTGTGAGCACACGACTAATAACGTAAAGAGCAGAATTTTCAAACGCTGGAAGCTTAAATCTTGGTGAGTTCAATGTATTCCTGGCTAGTTTTCATGTTCAAAGTCGCACTTTTTAGTTGTAGACAGAACGGATTTTTTTTCCAAGTCTCTAGGCAGTGAGCATTAAATGGATAGCAGAAATACTATCAAGTATCATTAAAGTGGTACTTCCATTATTTTAACAATCACAGTTCTATACATCTCTTTTCTAAGTGGTTACACATTTTTCACCTGTACTAGCAATTAAGTAATGTGTCACTATACTATCAGTTAAACAATATGTATGATCACACAGTATGTAATTAGAAACATGGCCTGGAGATGATGGGTTTCTTATTTAGCTTGATTTTTTTTGACACAGAGACGCCAGCAAGTCAAAAGATCTTTTTGAAGGCTGCTAGTGTATTAATACATGATCATTAAGCGCATAAATATTAAAAAAAAAAAACAACTGTTTGAGACAAGTCTCTAGATTTTAGGTGCTGTTGAGCACCTCCATGTTTATGGGCACAAGACAGAATTGTTGATAGTCATTGCCTCTGAAAATCAAGTTAGTGTAGGTCTACAGATAGACACGCTTAACCTTTTCCTACATAGGTTTTGAATCTGCGCAGAGATTTTATCTTTGTAGTGACTGGATCCAGTACTTCCTATAAATTACCTTTTCGTGGCCCAAGTTATCTTTTTTTCCAGGAGTTTCATAAATGTATCTCTTTCTCCAGAAGTGGCAACATATATTTCTGCTGTTAATATGTTGCTATTAGCACTCTACTTTTCAAAAAAATTCCATGGTCTCTCCCCAGAACCAGCCCCCCAAGAAACCTTTCATTCTTTAACATCTCTGACTTCAGTTTTGTTCAAAAATTATGCGACTAGAAGCAGCATTTACAGTCCCAAATACTGAATTACTATTAGTCTTTGCAGAAAGCAAGATTTCAAAGTATCAGACAGCCTAAGAGATACTGGATTATTTTCTTCTACATTCTGAGCCTTTAGTATATGTTTACGTCTTGGTTTCAGGCTTTTCTGCCACATTGCTTTCTTTAAACAGAAAGAAAAGAGAGCATCTGAATTCCGAACTCCCCTTCTTCACATCAATCAAACGTGTAGTTTAAAGAAGACGCCATGCTCTTGAAAGCTTGCCAACAAAACGCGCTGTTCAGCTGTTCATCACAATCTACAGCTCAATCCGTTTGTTGGCAGATCAGAGCTTTGTATGGCCGTTTAAGAGCAGCTTGCTTCCCAGCCATTTGAGTGCCCAGATGTCTTTAAAACTTCGGCGATAAAGAATCTATTGCGTGTCTAAGAAAGCAGCTCTGCTGGCTCCTTCCCAAATATATGCCTTTTTTTTTTTTTTTTTTTAAACTTGGTAGCTTAGCTTCAGCTTGTTGTCAAGCATCATCCTGCTTCCATAAAACTAAAAAAGCTGTTTACTGTACAGATGTGTTTCCTAAGATGTCCTTGTTGATTATAGTGAAGTCTTGATTTTTGAAGCCTAATTTGTTACTGAAGGAACGTTACTGAGCATCGGCTCGGAGATATGGAGGCACATGTTAGTGTATTTTGCAGGGTTAGATCGCTCACCTTCTGTGGGGGACATAATTATGATCATTTGGCTCATGGTATCCGTCTATTCTTAGTATCTTAATATCTTAATTAAACAGAAACTTCTTTTACGTTATTTGAACATGTAAGTAGGTAAAAGAAAGTCAGTAGTGAGAATTCAACCATTTAACTAAAAATGTAAATGTCTTTCAGGTCTTTAGGTCTGAAAACAGGATGCATGGAACTATTTTGCATGCTTTTAACTATAAAATATGTGGTGTGAATGAACCCTTTTTCAAATAGACCAATGTTCATGAGTGTAGGGAGGAGGAAGCTGGATATTGGTTTCATCATTCAGGAGTTCTTTCTGCTGGACCAGAGATCACATCCAGCTGTGTGGAAATCAGTCCCTGACTTCTGGCCTGATAAGTTGTTCTCTGTCTTCTCTCTGTCTTATCTGAGCTAATACAAAGAGACACGAGAATCTGCCCAGATACCTGACTTATGGCATTGAAATGCCCATACTTTCAAGATTACAACCAGACGACTGCGGGTGAGGGAGTGGGAAAAGCTGTGGTTACTGCTATGGAGAGGAAGAGTTATGGGAATAAGAACATACATATGTTTTGATGATCTTAATATAATTATCCATCTGCAAAGGCTGATATTCTAAGCGAAAAAGCAGCCCAAAATTCATAATGAAATAGTAGGATTTTTGAACATCATTTCAGCAGCAAGTAGCTACTTTTGAAATGACTCTTGCTCCTGAAGGCTCCACAGTGACCGCAGCAATTGGAAGGCAAAGGAACAGGCTGCCCAGGGAGGTTGTGGAGTCTCCTTCTGTGCAGCCTTTCAAACCCGCCTGGACACCTTCTGTGTGACCTCAGCTGGGTGTTCCTGCTCCGGGGGGATTGCACTGGGTGAGCTTTTGAGGTCCCTTCCAGCCCCTGACATTCTGGGATTCTATGATCTCAACAGAGGCCATTAACAACGCTAAAACCTTTCTTTTGACTGAGGCTCATAGAAAATGCAGGCAGGGCAGGCCTGAAGTCCTGGACTGTGGTGGGTTGCTCTGCAATTGAGCTTCTGAAATAGATAGATGTGATCTGGATCTACCAGGGGCCAAGATGTACCACTACAAGGGGCTGGGTTTTCAAGTGGCGCTTTTTAACCGACTCTCGTGTAAATGCTGCAGAGGTAAAGTGCCCCTGTTAGAAATCCTAGGACCGCCACACAAACTTGCAATGCTGACAGTGCTTCAGCAAGCGGATTTTAGGACTGGAAGTCTGCAAGTGCAATATTCTGTTTGTCATAATCCAACGTGCCAGACTTCTCCCCAGTGTATCTTCATCAGTGTTAATCAGTTATGATTGTGACATTCATTGGGTCTGTGAAGTTAAAGTTTACGAGAAAATAAAGGCTCATAAAAGAAAGCAATTACAAGTGAAAGATTTGTGTAACTGTGATGTAGCACTTATTTCTTTTACTTGCCTTCTGGCTAGGAATGTAGATGGTTTTAATTTTTAAATTTTATTTATTTGACTGGAAAAAAATGGAAGAGGGGAAAGAAATGCATGGAGTTTAGCTTTTCCTTGTGCAAACAGAAAATGTGGAATATGTTCTGTCACTGGTAAGAAAAGGTTCCATTTGACTTGGCCCTAATGTTCCTAAGTGTTTCATCTCAAGTAGTCTTGGGAAAGCAAAGGTAGAAAAAGAAGCAGCTTCTTCATTAACTTGCTGGGGCAGGAATAGAAGGAGGAAGAGATGGTGATTGTACTCTCATCCAAACAGGCAGCCTAAGCAGAATTTTATCATTGCAAGCCGAATTTTTTAAAAGTACTATCCAGATCTGGTTATTTTATCAGAATGTGTCTGCCAAATTGAAAGAGAAATAGGTATTGTCTTTAGTGAACTAGGATTCAGAGTGTTTCCTGGAAAGAAAACCTGTAGGGGAGCGAACACCAAGGCTTTTACTGTGGCTGTTACTGCTACCTTGAGAGAAAAACACCAAACCAAAACCATATATATACACACACATGCAGATACATATATATATATATATATTTTTTTTTTTTTTCTGGCTTATTCCAGGCACTTAAGTAACTCTTTTTGGTGACAACTTTACCAATATGATATTACTTGAGTACCACTGTTTCAAAGTACCCCAAATTAAAAATCTCTTTTGTTTTCTTATAAATCTTCTGCTACTTCTTCTGTCAGCTGACATGGTGTTTATGACTCCCTGGGCTCACAGAAAAAGGCTGTAATTATTATAACTTTCCCCTACCAACCTTAAGACACTTTTCTTTTGTCTTTTTACCAACACATCTTTTTATATTCTGATATAATTTTATATTCTGCAATTCTTTTCTAAGTCTGTTTTAAAAACAGCAAGGATGGAATTATTATATCATGCAGTGATATCTTACATAGATGTATTTTATGCTTTTTGTAATGAAGAATCTTGAAGCATAGAGTTTCCAAGAACTTGGCTTTTCAGATGCACCAAAAATGGGGAAAAGAATAAGCTAGTGTCAGTTATGCACAGATCAGAAAATGCTACCTTGATAAAATCACAATGTTTTGCAGAAATGTATTAATTGCAATGAACTCTCTCCAAAACACAGGTTTTGAAGACTTCTTGCCTTGTTTTCTGATGAGTTCTTGCCTTGGCTTTGTAATCTTTTTGGAATAGTGACCCAAAATGCCTGGCTGTTTTTTTGTTAAGTCTTCTCAGTCATTTTCTAGCTTTCCCCCTGCCTGTCTGCTGAAACACCTGGGTGTGTTTTTTCAGCCCTCTACCTTATCCTCAGGACAGGTGTATCTAAGTTAGTAGCTCGTCCATACATCGCCCCACTTGTAATTTCCACAAACGGACTCTTCAAGGATGCACTCATATACGTAAAGAAAACATACTTGAAAGATACCTTGCTTAAAAACAGAAGGAAAAAAAGGCAGAGGATTACCTTCAGACCCGGTACTAGCAGAGCTGAGTCCCAGAAAGGCAACCCTTCCCATGGAGCCCTGTCCTTGGCGCCATCCAAGACATTCTGTTCTGTGGCAAAAATAAAAAAACAAGGAATGTTTCTGGGGGCAGACGGGCTGTCTGGTCACCCTGTACTCTCTCCAGAAGTGGCAAGAGATGCTGTTTGAGGACTGTACGTGAGCGAAACCGTGAGGCTGGTTTGCTGCCCTGGTGCTTTGCCTCCGTCTTCCCGTGGGGCTGTAGCTGGGTTACCTGCACAGTGCTCCCAGGTTTGTTCCAGTGGAAGGATGATGTAAATATTGGAGAACGTGACCTTACGTCCAGTCTCAACCACCCCTGATGAAGCTATTACGGTGTAACAGGCTGGCCATGAGCTTATCTTCTCAAACGGACTTCAAGTCTGCCTGGAAGTTTGCATCTGGAAACCATTTTAAAGGAGTGACGCTGGCAGGGTAGCTTTCTCCTGGAAACAATAAGGTCATTAGGTACGTAAGTGCTACCAAATGGACACGTAATTATTTGATAGCTGTGTGAAACTTTATTTCCGATTACAGGATCATATATGCCATCTTAAAATCATCCTGGCATTCGGTTGTTTTATTTTGCACTGCTGGTAATGGTTGAGAAAGTAAGAAGTTAGTTACATGGATTGGTGGATATCTGTCTTTTTAAAATTATTTTTGGACCACAAGGTATGGGTTTTACTTCTTAAGGACTTTTCTCTCTTTTTTTTTTTTTTGGATGTTGGATAAGAAACAGAGTTATGTGGGGCGCAGCCTGCATATAATTTCATGATTACTGATGAGCAATCCAGGCAGACTACAGCTAATCAAAGTTCTCCAGGACTTTTCTCTCGAGCTTTAAAGCTTTAGAGCATTAGAGCACCTCTCTAGGAAGAAAACCAAACCAAACCAAATATGTCCAGACTTACCATTCTCCATTTCTAACTGTATTTTATTTTAATGTCAGAAAGATGATCCAGACCCCTCATCATCTTTTAGTTCTAATAATAAAATACTGAAAAACAAACTTCCCCTAGAAAACAAAGCAGTTTGCATGTTTCAAGTTCAGTCAGTTAACAATTCAGTCCCATCCTGAATGCTTTGATGAAAGAGAACATCGACTTCAATCTAGTTAGATGTGATAAACAGGGCTGAGGAGAAAGACAGAAAACAAGTATTTTTTATTTGTTTTATCTTGGAATCCAGTGGGCTTGTGATTTTTTGTTTTCAAGATGCATGGTTGCTGTGCTGGATGACAGTGCAACAACGCTGCAGTTGGAATACAGGCAGGAAAAAGATATCCATCAATAAATCCAAAGAGTGGCTACAATTTGCAGCTGCGCAGTCTTTCTGCTGGCCGATTTCAAAATGAAACAAATGAAAACTCTGCATGGCAGAGACCCCTCCATGCAAGTACAAAACTGAGTGAATCCATCTGTTTCTAGGAGACCTTCTGCTCTGACACTCAGAATACAGCGGGGACCGAGATCTGCACCGACTGCTGAGCTTCAGCTGAAAGCGAGCAGGATCAAAGAGATCATCTGGAGTAAGGATGAAAATATGGAATACTGCTGTAATTTTAGAGGTTTGTTCTTATTTCAACCGTGTCAATTTTTTGTTTTCATCTTTGTAGGATTAGTTTTTAATAGCTATGGGAAAGTTTCTAATTTATTTCTCTCTCTTGAACAAGAAGAAATACAGAGAAATGTAGGGAACTGCAGCGCCTCACTGTAATCTCGCCAGTGACTCCAGGGCTGGCAGTCAGAAATGCAATAGTTAAAAATCGATTTGTTTAGATGTATATAGGCATTTTCAGTAACTGTCTCCCTGACTGATTGCACAGGCGGTTGACTGGAACTCTATGTGACAGTGACAGAATGGAATAGTCCATTCAAACTACAAATCAGGATCCTAGTGGATGTCCAGCTTCTATCGAAAAAAAAAAAATCCATTCTCATTGGGTTTGGACAGAAAAAAAATATATTAATACTGCATGCAAATTGTGCCTGACAGAGTATTTTCAAGAACCTGAGAATTTCCGTGATGTCTAGAGGCAGAAGCTACTCACCTCAACTGAAATGTAACTGCCTCTGTGATGAAACCACAAATCTCTTACTGGATGAATTATCCAGTAGTGTGAAGGCTCTTGCAGGAATAGTGGGCATCACAATTTCCTCTTCTTATTGTTTTAATGAAGGGAACATATCAGCTCCTTGCACCTCTATGTTCTGGGTCTTTCCGACGTGGGTAAGTGGAACCAATTGGATCTTCCAAGTTGTAACATCTGATTAGCGCTAATTTAGACTTTTCATTTCTACTGTGTAAAAGCATATTCTGCTTGTAGGTGTATCTTGTTTGTAGCTTCAGAAAGACAAATTCATTTAGGAGATGAGATCAGGACCAACTTGCTACAAAAGAAAGAGAAGGCTTCGGGAATAAATCTCCTGGGTAAGCAGATGCTTCCTTAAAGTATGTGTTTAATAGAGTTAGTATTATGAGTTGAAGAAAAAAGGTACACATTCAGGAAGAGTTTACTTCCCAAACATGCTAAACAGGCTGCCAATCGACCTCACTTAAATAACATCTTCGTTTAAGATAAATCTGCTGAATGAAAATAGTTCATCTTTAACAGTAGAGAGGTGCAGAACAGAACCTTGGTTTTAGTCTCGACCTTCTCTGTCCTGTTTCTAATCACTTGTTACTTACAGCAAAAGACTTTAGATCCAGCGTTACTTATTTCAGCTGCTTTCAGTCTAATTTAATTTTGAAATATCGGTTGTCAAACTGATTCATTTATGCCTGGATTCTGCTTTTTCAGTACTGCAAACTTAAAAGCAAACGCTGTAACAAAAGCCATTCTGAAGGATTTGAGACAGGTGTTTCTGACTTTAACAGTGTTATGGAATCCTAGGCCATTTACTGTTCCTTCAGAGAGAACCAACACTTTTGAAAGACTAAAAGGGACATTGTGGTTACTGAAAACCTGAAAATATGCTTCCCCTAAAAGCTGCAGAGTCAAGAAGCAGAGCAGACTAACTTAAGAGTTTGCTACATGAGTCATTACTTTAAACCATATCTTACGTGCTCTGGACTCTGATACCTGATCATGTCTGTTCCGTCATTTCTTTTTCTGCTCATGCTTGGTCACATAACTTCATATTCTTTTTGTGCAAGCTTTCTTTCATCTTACTTGCTGAGTCTGAATTGACACACTTTCCACATTGAAGTCCTAATGTTTATTATTGTCATGGTTTTGGCTGGGATACAGTTAATTTTCTTCCTGCTGGCTGGTACAGTGCTAACCTGGGCATTGTGCTCAGCATTGCCATCATCTCTGTACTTCGGGACCCACCTAGTGGAAACTATTAATAACTACACTTATTTTTTCTCTGAAAGCCAATCTATCAAGGGAGACACCTTCCTTCTTCACCTTCTCCTTCTCCTCCAACAGCTCTTGAAAATGCTGAATATCCTTGGGATGTTCAAACCAGCGTGTTCCTATTGCTGCGTCTCCTCAATGGGGTTCAGGTCTTTGTTTAGGGTTAAGCAACGTTTCAACACCACCCAGAGATCAACCCTGGTGACAGGCACTGCAGGTACCCAAACCCTGGTGACACGCACGGCTGCTGAACCAGAGAACCAACCTGTGCCAGTAGCAGTTGCCCCTACACACAAGAAGAAATCTTGGAAGCAAAAGTCAGCTCCTTCAGTAAGGGATGATGAAAAAGCAGGGCCACTGTGAGAAGAGGAAGAGGAAGACAAGCAGGTAACCCTAACCCAATCCCAGTCCCTGAGTGAGCTGTGAGATACGCGAAAAGATTTCACCATCACCCAGGTGAGCACATTATCACGCGGCTGATCCGATGCTGTGATAATGGGGCTGGTAGTTTGGAATTCGAGGGCAGGGAGCCCAAGCAGCTGGGAAGAGGTAGGAAAGAGGGAGAAATGGATAAAGAAAATGTTCTTCCTGTCCCCACAGCCAGTATGGCACACCCCAGAGTTTGAATTGCTAAGGGGTGAGTTTGGAGTGTTTGGGAGCATCCATCCCTGTGCAAAGCACTGCAGCCTCTGCAGCTTTGAGCTTCTGAGGACACCACATCTCAAAGGCTCTTAAAGAAAAGCAGGTGCACAAGTATCTAATGTAGCCACCACAGGTAGATACAACAGGCAATGACTGTTTCCAAATATTTGTCTAGAAATGCTCTGTTTATTTAAATAACATATTTTGAAAGTGCTAATGACGGAATTTGAGATTTGAAATTAATATTTTTTCCCTTTTTTTTACATTGCATATTAAGAATACCATTTTCCATCAAGAAAGGAGAGAAAATCAACAATTTTGTTATTCAAAGCAGTGTGAGCTGGAAAGTACCTGAAATTAACTGGAAAACTGGTGAATGATGTCCCAAATGCACAGAGATGTCACTATCCGAGGAGGCACTCGGGAGAAGCTGATGGGTGACAACTGGCCCATAAAGGCTTGTACAACCATGAAAGAACTAATAAGAGGTAAAACCCAAAAGCTCTATTGGAAATAACACTACCTCTTGAAACAACGAATAGTACTTGTAGCACCAGTGCAGTGTAGATCCTAAATACAGACTTCCTTTGCTCCACCAGGTAAAGCAAACATCTCAACCAACCTGTCCAGTGCTTCACACAAGTACATCCAGGTGCCTTTAAGTACCTGAACTAGTGCTGTGCAACAACAGTCGGGAGTGTTTGTGCATTTTCTGCTGGCACTGGACTGCTGAGGGCACCCAAATGACCTGACAAAAAGGGAAGGATCCGTGAATGAGTCCGACGAACGGTATTCAGCAGGGTAACAACCCCACTGTTAGAAGATACCTCCAGTGTCACCAGCTATATTACGCAAAAGCCACTCAATGGAGACATTGTAGGAGAACTGAGCATTTTGCTAAGATGTAGGGTACTGCTGGACTCAAGCGATGAGTACCTGAAACTAAATGTGTTACTGTCTAAACCCCTTCTGTCTGTGCACTCAAACAAGGTGTGGGTTCAGTCCTGTGCTGTCAGCATTTCTGCTGCATTAGGATAATACTGGCTCAACATCTGCTGCGTGGCTTGGGACTATAAAATAGCATTTCTTTAAATAGTTACTGATTTGCTGAATTCAGGTAAAAGTTGTATTTAGTGAAGGAAGCTCGGGGTTTGTGCCTGAACATCTGTATGTAGATGTGACCTCTGTTAAGTGCCATGGATCTGCAGAATTCTGTTTTACTCCTGTTGGCAATACCATGTTAGCAGAAGCCTGTTTACTGTTAAAACATTCAAATACTGGATGCATTGCTTCGTACAAAACAGTACAGCAACAGAGCCTTCAGCACAGCAAGAGCATTAATGAAATAGTTGGCTATAAAAACCCTTTTGTTCTCAGAATTAAAATCTGTTGCACAGAGAACAGAAATGCCTGCTTTTGCAAAGACATAGTCATAATGATTTAAACTAACTGCAAAAGACACTGAAGAGAGCGAGTGTTGCTACCGGTGCCAAGACCTATCCAGAAGAACTTAATCTTGGTCATCTTTGTGAGGACATATGGGTGTTGAG
This sequence comes from Pampusana beccarii, assembly GCA_013399365.1. NCBI lineage: Eukaryota > Metazoa > Chordata > Aves > Columbiformes > Columbidae > Pampusana > Pampusana beccarii. The sequence continues at coordinate 282,177 of VWYH01000791.1, read as the reverse complement.
CAGAGTTGTGTCTACTAATAGCCATCAAGTTTGACATTTCAGAGCTGCATTATATTGCAAAACTCTTTTCCTCTTGATATACAGGCAACCACTATCTAGTGCTGCCTGAGGACAGAGAATTCATAGAGTTCACTACATTTAAAAGATTTTTCTCTGTCAAAACCAGTAGCGCATGGCATTTTATCAGAAGTCTCTGCTCTGCGGTGAAGCTGGTGATTTTTAATAACCAACTTGCAATACGCTGTTGTCTGGACCACGTTGGGATTTTTGGAACTCTTCTGAAGGCATTGGGAAGTCTCTCGAGGTGAAGTCCTGCCCGTGTGCTGTGAGCACAGCCTGATCGAGCCTGACCGGTGTGGAAACGCCGTGTCAGACTGACAGCTGTCAGCAAGGTGATGTCTCCAACAGAGGCAGACTGTGCGACAGCCACAGCAACAGGTGCAGCCCCAAGACTTGGGCAAATTTTATTTCAGGCTGTGCTTTGGGTACAGAATTATTACTTTAGGGAACCTGAGCTTGCCAGGGGAAAAGTGCTTGCGTTCATGTATCTAAACAGAATAATCTCCGTTAAAAATAGCTTGAACTAGCACTGTTCTATCTTACAGCCCTATCCTACATCTATTATCCACAGCTATGTCTGCCAGCGCCTCGGCACACAAGATGTGGGTGTCCTTACCCAAAAGGCAATGCTGGGAAGGCTGTAGCACTGCATCAAAAGCACTCACAGAGAAGAAAGTGCTGAAGAAGACTGTGTAGGAGCTACAGAAAAGTGAAGAACTGACTTCTGGGACCTCAGAGTTAAACAGGCCACTGAAAACCAAAAAGGCTCTGACCACCAAGGAAGCCATCTGCCATGGGGTCAGTAAGAACATTCATTTTTACATGACATGAAGCACAAACCAGGAACTGAAAAGGTCATGGCTGATGACTGCTCTTGCTTGATGCTGTCTCGGATGCCAGAAGATGACAAGTGCACAATTCCTTGTGCATTTTCACAACTCGATCTACTGCAGCTAACAAGAACAGTTTTCTGAAGTTCTATCCGTATGTATGTGATGCACAAACAGCACTGTTGCTTCAAATATTAACATCCATTCATTCTACGTAGCTAAATATTTGTATTTTTTTTTTAATTGGGAGAATTCAGTACCCCAATGTCATGGGGTTTTCTAAGTAAAATAAACACTTGCAAGGGCATGTGTAACTAACATTTTTATCACAGCCCTTTGTCCTGCTGCCAGACTAGAAGGAAGCTATTCCCCTATAAACCATTCTGAGTCTGAGAATATTAGACGAAAACCTTTTCTTAAGAACTGCCAGAATGGATCAAACTGAATTTTCCATCAAGTAAAAACATCCTTTTGTACTTTTGAGCTCAACAAGGACATTAGCAACATACTTTGAGTATCTTTTCCTAAATCAGTTACCTGAAAATGGAGTTGAAATCTTTACTTCAATGAATATTGGACAGTCATTTGCTCTCTGTGTTGCTGGCTGTTTTATAGGTCCTTTGCATGTACCTTCTTCAGTCATCTCTTCTGAGAACCAGTGTTACATCCGTTTATTTGGATGGGAAGCGGTTCCTCAGCTCTGGTCACCCTTTTTGCACCTCTCTGGACTTCTTCGGCATTCACAACTGCATGTAGAATTCCAAATATAGATGCATCACTGGTTTATGCAGTTTTTTTTCTCCCTCTCTAAGTTTCTTCCCTAATGTGCTTACTTCATTTTTTCCATGCTAAGAATTCATTTGGAAAATCACTCTGTTAACTACTCTAGAAAGCGCTCATGGACTCATCAAGGGTTCAGGCTCCACCTTCCATGTCCCTTTCTTCTTGCCATTGAAATTTATTGACCAAGCCTTGTTGCAAGACCTCCTGCTTCCTTATGCATGTTTATTTTGAATAACTGTGTCAACTAACTTTGTCTTAAGTAACCTGCAAAAGGACTAGATATCACTTGGAAACTATGAGCATCCAAAATGAAATCCAATGTCCCTTTGGATTTCTCTCTTTCCTTTCTGAAAAGCAACCATTCTTTCCCACCCTTCAAGCAACTGCTGGTACAAAACTAGTGTCCAGTCTTGCACTTAATTCCTGTCTTAAGACAGCTCAATCTCTTTAAGTGCCTTCATAAAGGCACTGTTGAAAGATGCATTTAAAAAATAAGTCTGTGGTATATCAGCAGGTCTTCATCTCTGCCTGTTGATGCCTTAATATTTCTTCTTCTCTCTGCAAAAGGTATGTTGGCTCTCATCTAAATATTTTATCTATTTGAGGCTATTGTAAGTCAGTTATTTAGTACAGTGCTGTGATTTTTTTGTTTCTCCATAATCATACGTCCTTTAATTTGCTGTGCAGGAATCCCAAGGTAAGGCACACATACAGCTTGTTGCAATAGACTGGCTCTTCAGAACTGACACTGACCAGCTGCTGTGCACAGCTCAAGGCCAAATCTGGAGCTGCATCTTCTCTACTCTTTTTCTGTGTATTTGGGTCAAGAAACAGCTGCTTATGCTACCTAAAAATGGTGCCTCTGCATCATGTACTAGCATGTTACCCACTGTGCATGAGAGATCGATGACATCTCTTCTTACAGTGAGTGAGAAGATAGAGATCTGGAATCCCATCCTTAGGAAATTGGTCACTGTGGCTTTTTTTAATTGAAAGGTTTGTTTCAAAAATGTTCAGAAGTGGATTATCACAAGCTGTGAAACAGTACACCGTGTTACATTGACCCTTTGTTTTGTTCCAACAAAAAAAAATAAGGGGTGATTTCTGTTTTGTTGCCTAAGGATGCCTCTCATTGCACTTCTCTTATACTTCTGACCTTCAGACTACATTCAATATGGACAGTCTTTTTCACTGCTAGTAGAAGTAAGACCAGCTTCTTAGCAACTCACAGCCCTTTCAGACCAATCTCTGCAGCGACTGGCCTGTTACATGCCAGAGGTAGCTCGCATTCCCACCAGCACAAAACCCGAGGTTTTGGACATACTACCAAATCTTGGTGTGTGTTGAGAGCGTGTGTTTGCATCCCCATATGACCTTCTACTGGTCCAACACATACACATTTCCAGGAAAAAGAAGATCTAATAATAAACTGCAACTGCACTGCTCTTACTCTGTTGTTCGGCACACGTCTGTAGCCAGGATTGTTAAAACAAGAAGTATTAGTGCAGACCTAGCTGTAGATCTCAACCACAGGCTAAAATCTGTTGGTGTTTTTAATCTTTGACTAGACCACGAAAGTTACTTAGAATAGAAAAGGGATTCATGAGCAGTTCTGGATAATATTAACTAGATAATCAGACCTTTTCCCTGGCTTGGATGCAGATTAGTACCTTTCATCACAAGTGAAGTGATCATGGTTGATCTTTGGTTTCATAACCATGTCAATCTGGACCAACTGAACCAAGGTAAAAGATGCCAATCTGCACTAGGGCTAACCTGAGGGACAGGATTTGTTAATATGACTTTGCTATTCAGTGTAGAGAAACTGTCAGCATTTACTACTGCAGAGAAGATTCCTTGTAGAAACCAGGTTTGCAACAAACCCTTAATGCTAGAATGCATATCTAAAATTTTGAGAAAATTATGTCACAGTAGACATTCAAGATAAACTTGTAATTCCTATTTAACATCAAACCAGAAAACTAAAAGTTCTCAATGTGTTTATACTACAAACCATTTCCTAAAATTATGTGAAATATAGATTTTACATTTCCCTGGCAAAAATGGGGAAAAAAATCAATATATGATAGGGCAAATTGCAAGAGAAATTTTAGCTAAATGAATACATCTAGGCATTCCATTCTGCTGCCTAAACTCTTTAGCACTTTTCTTTAAGGTACACACAGTGTGGAAGAGTCAATGCATTTCATTAAGGAAGTGTCGACAGGTAACATTTTTCATAACAGTGTGATATTTTGACGTTGTATCGCGGTTTAACCACAACTAGCAACCAAAACCATGATAGCTGCTCACTCACTCTCCTCAGCCCCCAAGTACGGGAGAGAATCGAAAGAGAGAAACTCGTGGACTGAGATAAACACAGTTTCTTAAATAACAAAATCATACTAATACGCTACTACTAAATAGAAAATATAAAATAAGTGATACTCAATGCAATTCCTTACGAGGTCTGTCCATGCCAAGCATCCAGTCCCAGGAAGAGAGAGAGCACCCTGGTATTGGACTGCCGATCCCGTGGAGAGAGAAAAGACCAAAAAGGCAGAAAAGTCCCAACACCTCTGGGAAGTGTCAGAGTGGTGAAATACCAAATTAAAAGGAACTCCCAAGCGGAACTCAACCAGACCGGAGCTGAACTGGAAGGAAAACCCAACTTAAATACGAAACACATACATATGAAGCATGACGCATATGGCATTTTGAAAGTAAGCTAATCATGTAAAACTTATATTGCATTTTGGAAATCGAAAGCAAGAACGAATGAGGAAAAAGTCTATTAAGTATATAGGAGTCAGGAAAAAGATACTCTGCTTATTCATAGACTTTTCTGGAGATAGAAAATCAGGTTAAATTACACTTTAATTCTTGTTTACAGCAAATATTTTAAATCAGAATGTTAAAAGTGGTATAGGAAGATCAAAATTAATTTTGCCATTTTAATAGCTCGAAACTTTCATTAAATAGATAGGTAGCATGTATGTCACAACTTTTGCAAAATCATTAAAAGGAATGCTACGCATTAAACTTGCTGTAAGTATACATTTCAGTCCGAACATTAATATATATATTCTTTGTGGATTATTATATTTTTAAGGGTACAGAAAACCATAATCACAATCTTCATAAAGATGGCACTTGCTGGGTTTTGATTTTTTAAAAATAATCTGGGACCAGACACTTCAATCACAAAATAATGTCAGCACAGACACGCCACTGCAACGCAAGATGCCGTATTGGAATAGGTAGGTTTTGCATCAGACATTTGTAGCATTTATAGAGAAATACAGTTACTGAAACACTCTTAAAACACATTCAGTAGATTTTCCCCCGAATATTAAAAACATCTGTGGTTATAGATACCTACTTTCACGTGTCACAGGGGATAACCAATTTCTAGAGCCTTCCCTTCCAGCTCCTCAACTCGAGCTTAAGGGCAGTTTGCGTTTGCCATGTTCCAGCCGTTCACAGTGGCCACCCCAGGATGATACCCAGGTGGACAAGATAAACCTTGCTCTAATGTAGTCTTGGGCAAGGAATAAGTGAAACGTTATGGTTTCAGGCTATTTGCGACTATTTAAAATATAGTCTCACAATTTGAAGCACGAAGAAAATTGATCCTCTAGCAAATATTTCTCAGTGATATCAAGAAAGGCCCCTTGCAGCTGGACCTGCTCAGCTTTCTCTTCCTTGCATTTGGTTGAACAGCTCTTGATGCAAATGTTTAATAATAATAATGTGATTTCTTAGGCATATCAGTTTGTTTGTTTTTCCAGCTACATTGTGTGAAAGCAGGCACCCCTGAAATCTGTAGCCTTTTCTGCCCTGCTTTATTAACAGTTAATGTTTTCTTCCAGTAACTCTCCAGTGTTTGGGACTTAGTATGAAAGAATGTAAGAGCTCACTGATGTTGGTTTGTCCCTCAGTTTCTCACGTTTTGCAAGTAAACAGGTTCATAACGCGGGGAGGAGCAGATCCAGGCCAGCTGGCTCAGCTTGGCCAACACGAGTGTTCCACACCAAGAACCTCACATTCCATATTTAAGTGAGAAGTTGCTGGGAACGGCTCCTTCCTCGAAGGCCATTGTCCCTGAGGGGGTCCTGCTCCTGTTCCTGTGCCCGGGGCCCAATTCCTGTGACATCCCTGTGTCCTGCTCTTGATCTCCACGTCTTTACTGAACTCGCTGTGCTTGCAGTGTCTGCCTTCTGGTGCTCACTGCTGGGAGCACACGTTCTAGGGGCTAAGTATTTGCTTTGTATCGTTCTTCTGTTATTATTATTTTATTAAATTTGTTTCCTTTGCAACCCACGAGTCTTTCCTCCTCTTTCCCTTCCTTCCCCCCAGAGAAGGACAGGTGAGACAGCAACTATTTTGTGGTTTAGCCTCTGGCCCAGTGCTAAATGGCAACAGGGATCAAGAGGAGATCTTCCAAAGCAAATACTGACAGGGGTAGTTGTGGGTATTTTGTTGTCTTTTTCTGCTAAGCAAAAGGTGATTTTATCCTTAGTGCATATAGTCAATTTTCTGCTGTCACGCAGTTTTGTCCTGTTCTCTCTTTACCCTTACTTATCCTCTCAGCCAATTTCACCAACATGATTAAATCAGCTCTCTAGTGGATTTAGATGTTTCTCCTTCATCTATGCTCCCTTTCAGAGACTTAAGTTGTCTTAATCTAGCTGTAGAAACAGTTTATTTTCTTTGAAAAGCCATTTTCTTCCCAAACAGAAACTATTTACCGACTCTAGCGACAGGCTTAAGAGAGCGATCCTCAAGAGGCAGCCTTAAATGTGCTCTTGTGCCCTTAAATTATGTACATGGAGAACTGAAATAGTCTTAACTACCTGTTTATCAATTAACACGAGAATCCGAATGACAGGAATCTGTGGGGTGAGGATGTAGCTGTTACTCTAAAATTTCTGGGGGGCACCACAAAGCATTGAGGGCTGGATTAATGAGATACAATCCAGGTAGCTGCTCCTTGGGCACTGCAGCAAACTTGCCGCCTTGGCTTCAGTGGGTACAAATAGGATGAGGCTGGGGGTCTCAGCCAGCATGCAGTACCATGACTGGCAAATACTTAAGTGCAGTGTCTTGATTTATACTTGATTTATACTTAATTTATACTTGATTTATACTTCATTCGGAGGTGTTGGTGACAGAGGCTGAACATGAGCCAGTGTGTGTCCAGGTGGACCAGAGGCCACCAGCATCCTGGCTGGTACCAGCACTGGTGTGGCCACCAGGCCCAGGGCAGTGGCCGTCCCTGTGCTGGGCACCGGGGAGGACAAACCTTGAATCCTGGGGTCAGTTTTGGGCCATTCATGCCAAGAAAGGCCTTGAAGTGCTGGAGTGAGTTGAGAGAAGGGAGCAGAGCTGGTTGGGGGCTGGAGCACAAGTGTGATGGGAGCGGCTGAGGGAGCTGGGGGGTTCAGCTGGAGAACAGGAGCTGAGGTGCCTGGGAACTGGATTATAACCAGTCTCATCACTGGTCTCCCAGCTGGAGGTGGGGAATCCTCAGCTATCCTATTATAGCAGATGTACATGTATATGGTATTACACATGGCATAGGAGTCTGCAGATCTAGCCCTAATTATGAGAATTTGACCATGACATAGCAATCCTTTCCCACTACTATTTTAATAGCTCTGGAACTGCATTGAAGCCACAGGCTTTGCTAGCCAAAGTTGGTGCAGAGAATACCTGAGCACATGCCAATGCTGAAGGAGGAGTTTACAGCGATGCAAAGTGGCTGTGGCCTCCACATAATGTTAAGGCCCTGAGTGGACTAACAGGGCTTAATGGCCTCCTGGATGGACCCCCTCAGAGGTAGGTCCCATCTCCTGGATGGGCTTTGTGTTCGTATTATAGTCCTTTTGATCGTTGGACTATGGGATGCGGAGGGTGCCTCTGTGCTCTGTCTCTCCACACTCACACAGTGGGAATTGCTGTCCCTAAATCGTGCCTGACCACCCCATATCTGATATCTCTATTTCTACTATCGATATCCAGGTAGTAGAGTGACTCAGAAGACCAAGAAAGTTGCAACCACCACAGTCTGAAAACATTGTTTTCCTATGATATTTAGGAGTTGTTTGCCATGTAATTAGGTATGCACATTTTTTTATCTGCTCAGCTTTTGAAAATGGGTATTTTATAGCACAATCTGTATATTTTTTCAGCCAGAGTACCATTTAAATTTCAGTGTGTCCTACAGCTCAAACCAAGTTTGGAGGAAATCAATGTCATACTTAGTCAAATTAAGATAGTATTCAAAGCATTGTCTGCCTGCTAATGAGAGCAGCAGATGCTCCAGATTCAGTTTCAGTGACCAGGAAAGCAGTATTCATAGTGAAGAACAGCATGCTGTGGGGAAGAGACAGTTGTTGCTTCCTGATGCTATGAATGTGACTTAGCAGCCCCAAAGTCTCTCTGACATTCCCCCCTGCTGCAGAGCCCCCAAGAGCGCGCAACATTTGGAAGCCACTCATCTTCTATCCTGCATGCCAGTAATTCAAAAGTCAGCTGGTTAAAAAATTTCAAAACCAGATTAGGACTGACGTCCTCATGAAGTTTTGCATTCCTACAGCAATGCAAGAGTCATTGTTAGGCTTCTTTTCCTCAGTTTGGCAGATTTTTAAAGGCAATAGAGGTTTTCTGGGAGAAAGACAATGAGAATCTGTCTCCACATAAGTCATCGCAAATGAATGTTATTTTAAATAACCTTGGCTGTACACAAACAATTCCTTTGTGTGCAGTGCAAATCCCAGAATTGTCGGTTCTCATATTTGGCCTTTCAGTAGTGTACTCATAATAAAAAGCAGCAGCAGTTCTAGAGGACTCATCCGAAAGAATCTTGATGTATTTCATCTCAATGTAAATTGGAGGAGATGGAGAAGACTGGGTGTGACCAGCCCTGACCATCAAGGACGGGGGGAGACAGTCAACAGAGATTCATGTTTCTACCTGTTTTCCCCAAAATGTCACCAAACAAGCTGCTGGCAAAATAGAAAGCCCTTGTAGCTGTGGATAAGCAGCACTGTCATAAATATTAGTAAGATTTTAGATACGTGACAGCTCTGTCAAAAGCTCCCTGTCAAAAATGCAAGGAGGGTACTTAATGTGGAGCAGGAATAACCAGTTTCTTAAATATGAATCCAAGAACCAATGTCCGTGTAATGATTCTGAAGGAAAACATCTGGCAGCAGAGCACACGGATGCAGTGGGCTCAGATCCAGCTGTGAACTGGTACAGTGATTGTGCACAGCTGGATCTGAGCCCGCTGCATCATGCTCCAGCGGGAAGGCAGATATCGCACCAGGCAGCAAAACAAATGTGGAATAGACCTTCTCCACGTGGTGCTCAGGCCTTTGCTGTCCAGTCAGTGCTGGACACTGAAAGAAGAAAAGCAGGGTGCGTGAAAGGGAGCAGGAGAGATTAGTAAGAATTCTTTTAAAAACAGGAAACGGGGACCTAAAGAGCTGCACTCCTGTCTTTGGGTGGCTGGAAGCTTTTGAGTAAATGAATCCTGGAACACTGGTTATTATTGGGCTACTGTAAAAGGTGAAGAATGAGTATAAATGTGAAAACACCACCTATAGCTGGTATTTTCCAATGTATAAAAATACCAAATATTCAGACTTTCAGAGAAGACCCAAGTTACTGATGAACTGATCCCAAAAGAATTAACATCTTTGGTTCAGCAGTTAAATCCCTTAAGTAAAAACATGTATCCTCTGCTAGGTGAGGAAGGTATTAACAGCTTAATTATGAGTGATCCAGACAGCCTTGCCAAGGCAATGTTACTGCTTCTGACCCAGCAGTTGTAAAAACTGAATTAAACGCAGCTTCTACGGCAGCAAATGGTCAATGTGCTATGTGACCTTCCAAAGCAAGAGCAGAAATGTAATAGGAGAAGAAAATATATTATCCAGAGGAGCATAAATCTAATGAAAGCACAGAAATATTTTGGGGGTTGAAAGCTGCTGTTTGTGGTCTTTTTTGTGCAGCTCCAAATTCCAACCAGGTGACATTTAAAACAACTTTAGGAGGTGACCCGGCCACAGGAATGTGCCCATGTGTCCAGTATTAGGGTGTGGAGATGTGGAAACAGCATGAGATGTGTTAGAAGCTCCAGAGCAGGTAGGAATAGGCTGTGAAGTAGTGAATACAGATTTAAAAAAAAAAATAACTGTAATGAAGAGGAATGGCCTTTGCTATTGTAACTCTGACACTTTTCTTTGGGAAAGGGCAGAAAAGGAGGGTAACTGTGTGAAAAGGAGGGACAGAATAGCATAACCCTTCAGGGAGCAGTAAATAAATGGTACAACAATGGATCTGCAACAAAAGCAAACATGAAGTTGCACATGGAAAGGACCTTGGGGTTTGGGGAGGATATCAGACAAGTCTTCAGGGTGTTTCCTACTTGGTCCTTGACAGAGATCAGGATGGAAAAAAAGGAAAGGTGAGCCCAGGGCCTCCACCACCCCAGTTTTGGAGTAGGGATGCCCATCACCTGCCTTACCAGTGCCTGCGGACCAGAGCGAGTGCCCGCGTGTACACTGATTTTTACAAGGTGACAGGGTGATAAGGAGCCCAGGATGCTGCTGGGTGCTGGTGTGCCCATCAGCATAATGCTGGCCACCAACCTCCAGAAAGCAGAGGTACAGGAACTATTACGCTTGAATCTGTTACCAGATATGCAGCAAAATCCAAAGAAATTTGACCTACCGAAGTACAAATTGGCTTAGATCTTAATTTAAATGGCTGAAATTCAATTTAGCTTGATCAATTCTCACAGGATGGCCTATAAAGCTGTGTACATAATTCTCTTATTTCTTCCCTCTTCTCAATTTCAAATACATACAATTAGAGGCATATTTACTAGATTTAAAATTGCTGGTTTTACTCCTGTCCTGCACCTCAGGCAGAGGGAATTTTTCTTAGATAAAATCTCAACAAAAGCTGGCAAAGTTTTTACCCAGGTATTATCTTGTTTCTAAAAGCAGCAAAACTGTTAAAGATGGACCATAGGAGCCATACCATGCAGAACTGCAACCAACAGAGCCACAATGCCTAAAGAGCGACAGCCCTACCCAGCCCTTGAGCAACCAAGGGTGGTTCGTCTCCTGGTATCCCCATGGCATCCTGACACCCTACTGCCTATCAAAGTCTGTTCTTGCCCTAGATCCACGTTAAAGTGTGATGACAAAGGTGGTTGTTTCTACAACAGTCCTATAGGGTGAGTGGACAATTATTTAGGAGATTTGTATCTGTCCTGTCTCACTCCTGGGTGAAGCATGTGGAAAGCAGGACCAGCACTGTTGTGCTGCGGTGCCAAGACACCTCTATTAAACCTCAACGAGGCAAAGGATGGACTGCTCCAGTGTTAGACGGTACTTTTTCATGTTTGTAATAGGACCATAAATCAGGAGGCAGGTAATGTAAATGGGAAACATGAATGAAAATGATGTTTCTCTCATGTATGAAGTGGCTGAGGCAGAGAAGGTGCCAGATAGTGGACTTTGAAAATGAGGTGTGGAGATGGGGAAACCAGCAGCGGATCAGGGGAGAAGAGAATGCTTTGCAGCTGGGTTTGTTTTCCCCGTCTTTGTTTCTAAGGTCTCTTCTCCTTTCTGGCCAAGAATTCATTAAATTCTCTAATCTATTAGGCTTTACATTCATTATAGAAAAATGTGTCTGGTCTTTCCTTGTTCTTTCTCATTTTCTTACTCTTTTCTTTCTTTGTTTCTGCTTCCATTCCCTCTCACTATCTCTCTTCTCTATTTTTCTTTCCTGTACATATTTGGATATAAAAAATTTGTACTGATACAATATGGCAATATAGCTGTGCAGATCTAATATATCAGTACAGTTTGTTGTAGACTCTTTGCCTTCCCTGGAGGTTCTTGTGATTGGGAGACAATGAACTGAACAACTCGTGTCATTTGCACTAGATGACTTACCAAGATTAGTTATTTTTCAGATATGATTGCTGTGATTGCTGAAACTTTTGCTGTAATCTCATTCTGTACTACAGATAAAGATGTTTCAAGGTGCTCTAGCCCAGTAAATAAGAATGAACTGTGTTGCAGATTTATTGCTGGTCAGTTAGTATCAGTGTTTTGATCCCCTCCTGTCATTTTCCCCAATACATTGCAAGAATAAAAATGCAAGTGTTCTTGGCTCAGTCCTATTCAAGCCCTGCCAATTGCATTAAAAAAAATCAACTAGGAGGGATATTACATCATAATACGGGGTGTTTCAAAAAGATGGACCCAATTTCAAAGCAGTGTACTTCATGATGACGTGTTACAATTACACAAAAATTTAGGAACGGTTTAATGAGTTATCAAGTGGCGGTAATAATTTGAAACTCTCTGCCCTGCTGTTTCAAGAGTTTCATTCATTCATGGTTGCAGAGATACAGTGACTTCAAATTGGATCCGTCTTTTAGAAACACCCTGTGTGTTTTACAAACAAGGAGGTAAGTTTGCTACATCCTTTGTAGATAACATGTAAGGTATATAATATGCTGACTTGGTTTTATAGATTAAGCAAGGAACTCACTTTTTTTTTGTTCTTTTGAAATACCAGATTTGAAATACCAGACATTTGCCCACACCGTGGGCAAATGTCTACTTTTCAGAACAAGTGGGCAATTAACAGCAAACAATTTCCATGTGATGTCTGGAGTGGTGTGCAGGTCTTGCCTTTTTTTTTTTAATTTAGATGCATGCTATTTTTTTTACATGCTTCTGTTCTCAACTCTCTGACATCTGCATCAGGAACAGAAAATTCACTCTTTTCTCTGCCATACCTAGAACAATTCACAGAAGTTGCTTTTAAATGCCACCCAATTCTGAATAGCGTGGCTCGACCTGAGTGCACCCAATGAAGCACACAACTACAGTGTGTCTTTCGATTGCTTGTGTCTTCCCCTGCTCTTCCATTAAAGAGATACCCTGATTTTCATGATAATAAGCACAATCATATGTAAGGCTATAATATTTCCACCTGTTCTTTTACTTAATTTCTTACTGGAAGTCACTAATTAATTAGCATAGCTGTACCTTTACAATTGATGTGACAAACGTGTGAAAGACGTTTCAATACTAAGAACTTCTGGAAACTTTGCCATTTTCATCTTCATCATGATTTGTTGGGCTAAACATTTACATTTCTTTGAACACAAAGAAAGTATTTTTAGTCAGAAATAGTTTTTTGGCAGATGGCTCTACTTCTGTCAAATCTTAATAAATAAAGCTTCGTTTAGGATGGCAATGAGGGAAAGAACATGGTTGAAATTGCAGAGAACAGAATGCAATTAAAAGAAGAGTGAAAATTGAAGCTGTTCAGCTTTGGCTGAACTTGAAAATCATGTTTCCTATTCAAGACAATTCTGACAATATATCAGAATCCTTTCTTTTGTTAGAGAAACGTCGTGCAGACTTTTTCATACACTTATAAAGCCTGTCTGTTAGAAAAGAAGTTGTCACTGTCTGAAGAACCATTTGTTTTTGAAATCTTTCATCACAAAGAAACGAAATGTTACTTCAAATCCAAAAGAATGATTTAAGCATACTTTCGATCATAAGAGAAAAATTGTCCAGAAACTCCATACTTTTCTGTGATATTTACACAGAAGACACCCAAACTTTATAGCTCCTAATGGCATCTGAAACTGCGGGAAGAGCAGATGCTTTTTGTTATAATATTTGTGATCAATGCTCCTATTCTATTTGCATACATAAATATTAGGCAGGAGTGTATATTGTACAGTTGATTCGTATTTATTTGTTTCCTCCTTGACAGACAATTGGAACTTTTTTTTGAGTTTCCTGAGTGTAAAAAATCTCAAGGTGGTGAACTTGTTTCCAACCTGCAGTGTCAGACAGTTTCTTAGCCCTTTGATTTGGAGAGCAATTAAGAAGTGTTTGAAAAACAGCACAGGGCAGTTGGTAGGACAAAGCTTCACAATAAATAACCAGATAATCCCAAGAATGGAGTTTTGCAGGCGTGTTTGCAGATGTGACAAATTACATAAAACAACTTCAGCACAGAAGGGCAATGTGCATTACCAGCTCCTTGTGGTCTCCGGAACAGTCATTCCTACTTCTGGCTTCCTCTCACAATGTTTAGAGTTTCCTTAAGTTGTTCTTTTCCATCTCCAAGACCTCTCTTCTGAAGTGTGCCTTGTGAAGGTTGCATTTTCGGCAAAGAAAACCAATTCTGTTTGCTTAGGACAGATGTGTCTCCTTGTTTCACCTACCCTATGAGTAGGGGGTGTCACACTTGTTCCTGTCTCTTAAAACAATTCTGGGACTCACACAATGACCTGGGAGGTACTTGATCCTCTTCAGTGCTGCAGAGTTCCGCTCATGTTGCTCAGAGCCCCGTCCAGCCTGGCCTGGGATGTCTCCAGGGATGGTTCATCCACCACCTCTCTGCCCAACCCGGGCCAGGCTCTCACCACCCTCAGGGACAACAATTTCTTCCTCATGTCCAGCCTGAATCTCCCCTTTTCTAGTTTAAAACCATCACCCTTGTCCTATCGCAACAGGCCCTGCTAAAAGTCTGTCCGCATCTTTCTAATTGGCCCCTTTTAAGTACGGAAAGGTGCAACAAGGTCTCCCTGGAGCCTTCTCTTCTCCAGCTGAACTCCCCAACTCATAGCAGAGGTGTTCCAGCCTCCGACCACCTTGGTGGCCTCCTCTGGGCCCTCTCCAACAGTTCCATGTCTGTTAGGACCGTGTCCTGTGGGAGAGACCCCACACTGGAGCAGGGGAAGAGCGTGAGGAGGAAGAGACACCATGAGATGGAGTGACCACAAACCCCCTTCCCCATCCCCCTGCAACAATCGGGGGAAGCAGGGAGAGAAAATTGGGAGTGAAGTTGAGCCTGGGAAGAAGGGAAGGGTGGGGCAAAGGTGTTTTAAAATTTGGATTTATTTCTCATTACCCTGCTCTGATCTGATGGGTAAAGCCTGTTTTGCCCATGACAGAAATTGCTGATTGATCTCCCTGTCCTTATCTTGACCCATGAGCCTTTTGTCCAGTTGAGCAGGAGGAATGATAGAGCAGCTTGGTGGCTACCTGGTGTCCAGCCAGGGTCAACCCACCAAAACATGGAAATATAAAATGAGAAGAAAGATGTAATGCCTGTATGGGGCAAGATGTATTGTTTCCAACAAAGATATTGCGCAATATATGCTGAAGCTTGAATGCTCTTTCTGCACAGCTTTCATAGAAGATACAGCTCTGCAGTGGTTTGTGTTCTGTAGCTGCTTGGGGAAAAAAAGTGTCATTTCAGTGCTTAACATCCTGGGCTTTTCACACAGAACCGGTGAAGCGCAATATTAAAGACATGGCAGAGTTCTGAAAATGTTCAGCTGCTGCCTCAGCATCATAGGAATACAACACGAGTTTCTTTTCACAACACAAACTTCTAGAAGGTACTTCTAAATTTTTGGCAAGTTTAAAGCAGCAGCTTCTTACTGGTTTTCTCCCTTTTTTTTTTTCCCCTCCTCGTTTTGAGTAGAATTCTTAAAGCAGAGAAATGCTGTTGGGTAGTAAGTGTAAGAGAAATCAGCACCAGAAAATGCAGTAAAATGGGTCATGCTCTGTCTGTGAGGACTGAGATGAAGGGAATCCACTCGTATGGACAAACAGAGCTGGTTCGTGCCTGTGCGGGGTCAGGCTCTGGTGCAGGGTGTCCACCTCCATTTGCAAATTCATGGTGAGCAATTGGCTTCTTAGGCTTTCAATACCTCAAAGAGTGGCAGACCCCGTGCCAGGCAGAATTGTACACACACATACACACGCAAATTGTTTCTGTGTTTGCCCCAGAGATAAAGAACTCATAAAAAGCAAAGTAGCAGTAGCCTCTGTAACTGGTAAGGCCACTATAGATTTCCATAACAGCAAAAAATAAATTTATTGTACTGTGGGAAAACAACTGCCTGAATGACAGAGACAGTGAGTCCTGCAGAATTTGAGCTGGTTGCTGGTTGCTTTCCCAAAAGACCAATATCAGGGGAGAGTCTGTAAATCTGCCAGCTCAAAGGGGATCAGTTCCTAGATAAACGGATATATAGACAAAACTGTCAAGGAGAATGGGGTTTCCCAAACTATATTTCTTCCAAGAATAACTTCCTGAAATGACAAGGTGCCTATTTAGATTTAAAATATTACTGTTTGTTGTGCATCAAATACTGCAGGGAACGAAAGCATTTGCCATATCTAATAACTGGGTAACATGATAATAAATGAAAGTCTTAAAGGAAAAATTAAAAAAAAAATTATGTAAAGAGTTTGGAAAGACTCTTTAACAATAGTAAGCATCCTTCCTCCCCTCAGGACTTGTTTTCCCCAAAGCATTAATTTGAGCGGTTAGCTGTGGCAAGCAGCTGTCCCCAGCTGTGCATCACCGAGTCCCAGCGACTGCCGTCTGCAGGCTCTTCACCCATCAGGGATGCAGATTTTCCCCATCCCTCCCTGAAGAGCGCTCAGCTAAAATGCATCACTTTGCACTTAACCACGGGTTAAACTTTGAAACGCTGAGTTATTGCGATTTAGTGGATGTGGTGCAGTGAACGGTAGCTCAGATGTGGCAACTTGTTACCATCCCCTAAATTACTCAGGTGTCTAGTTTCCTAGTTTAAGTTTATGTCTTTGTTATTCATAAGAGCACTCTCTCAAATGTCTTTATATTGCAATAAATAAATGATAAAGCAGACAAAAAGATAAAATTTTGAGGCAGAAGTAGGTAAGGCTTCATTAGTGTCCAAGGACCTCACAGATGGTTATTGATCTTCGTGTTTCACCAGTGTGATAGTTGCTAGAGATCATCAAAAGAACTTGTTATTGCAGGTACCCTGTTTGAATCGACCCATTAGTGAGAAAACATACAATGGGAAGTGTTGTGCTGATATAATCCTATTATTGGCAGAAACATCGCTTTGGAAATAGGCCAAGGCTCTGCCTTTCAGGCAGTGTTAATAGTTTCAGAACATGGGAAGGGTACTGGCAGAGAGTAAAGGATCTTCAATTTTCCTTTATTTCTGTAAGGACTCTGAGTTGCACATAAACCTAATTAAAATTGCATAATATGTGTACTAAATATATAGCAAGAAGCTATTTTGTGAGGCCAAAGATGGTAACAAAAGGATGTGAAAAATGTTCTTTTGGAAAAAAATGAGTATTGATTTAATTACCAGATGATGGATACCACTTGCTGGGAATTCCCAGATCTTCTGAAAAACTACATCGAGTTCCAATTTTTCATTCTGACTTTTACAAAATCAATGTTCATATCAAGCATGTGGGAAGGAGTTATGTTTTTAAGAAAACCTGCTATCAGTTTAAATTGGAGAAAAATTTTGTTTCCTGCCTGCAAGTTGAAGTTATCCAGGGAAGTATGTGATGAGGATGTTATTCCTACTTTCATTTCAGGTTCAGGTTTCTTGCAACAAGATGGCTTCAATTATCTCTGTAAAAGAGGATTTTTATTTTGTGATGTTAGTCGACTTCGCTCAAGATTCCCCAGGAAGAATCTTTCTGTTGTTGAATCAATCTAATGGATTTCCCTGTGGGTCACTGCACAGGGATGTGACCTTGGGCACTTCTGAGCTTGGTGGGTACCTGGTGTCCAACACCACGTGCTTGTTCATCTCTGCAGGTGGGCGAAACAGGTTTCAGATCATGTTTAAAACAGAGAAATGTGCAAGAGAAAGGCTAGAGCTAAACTACACTTCTCAGAAGTTACCAGTGATCTGATGAGCTGAACATGACTTTTGTATATGGGATGTATTTATCTTTGTCATTGGTTACTAATCCTTACCATTTACTGTGGTTTGCTTTATTCACTGCTGTGGCAACAGCAGAAGTAATAAATTTGGTCATGAAACAGAGGATTATCCTTTTGTTTTAGGAAAAGGGACTGATAACAATAGGCAGAGAACTGAATTTTCTCCCCTCCTGGCAACAAAGTTATGTAACTCAGGGACAGCAGACTGCTTACTGCAAGAGACTCGAGTCGGTTTATTGGTGAAATATTTCAAAAATCAGGCATTCCCAGCTCCTCCTGTGGAGAATGGACACCCTCTGTCCCTCTCAGATGCCTCTTTCAAAATGGTCCCTGCTCTGTCGTGAACCCTACTGGGTTGTGTCATCTTCTGCCCAGGATCTGTGCCCTTGAGTTGTGGCACAAATCTGTGTCAACCTCATCCACTTGAACTGTGGCAGAAGGTGCTATCGAGCTTAGAAAAATCACTGGAGCTGTCTCCTGAAATGGGGCAGGATTCACTCCATGTTGGAGGCTCAAAGGGAGCATCTGCAAATGGAAGGGAAATGTTGAACATCAGGATTCCTGGGCTCTCCAGCCTGCGGTTTGGGAGCAACGTGTGATCCAGAGAACAACAGCCACAAAACCAGTGTCAGTGGTGGCCAAGCTGGGGAACATGTTCTGAAAGGCAACGGAACTGAAGGGAAGTGGTCTGAGACGCAAGAGCGTGTGATTCCCAAGTCTTGGCAAGCTTTACGGGGAAAAGAGCATGTCAAAGCGGCTTTATTCCTTCTCCAGCGCTGCTGGCAAAGATGTGTTGCTCATGGGTCAGGGAGAAAATGGCTAAAAACAGTAATATGGACACACCTGCTGGAATTCCTGAAAGCCTGGCTGCCCCTAAGGCATTTCTCTGCAGAAAGGGTTTCACCACAGACAGGCTCTCTGCAAAGCCAAAACCTGTCCTTTGACCAGGCGATGATTCAAACCAGCCTCCCGGACCAGTTAATTTCAGAGTTCTTTCAAATAGACACCCTCCTTCTGCAAGGCTTCAGCCCAGCCTTGGTCAGGAGCGCTGCACCGCAGCTTGGGAACTCGGCAAAAGTGAAACAGGATCTCGAGGGTGCCCACGGAGTGAGGAGCTGCAGAGCGCCCTGCTTTCCTCAGTGCAAACCTCCTGGCCTCTTAATGCAGATTTTAGTGTCTGAAAAGCTCAATCATTTTGAAAATGTAGATGGGGATGAGTAAGTCTCCCTGGTGCTTGAGTTCTTACGCTAACACCCAACAGAAAGTTGAAATCTATTGTGTGGCGTGGAAGATGCACCAAAATGAGAGTGCTAGTGTGGTGTGCAACAAAGCAGTTGGGTAGGAGTCAAAGCTTCATAATTCTCCAGCATTGTTTCAGCTGCTTTGTCTATGTCTTCAGATGACTACAGATCAAGATCAGGGTGCTCAGAGGAAAAATGCTTTTCTCTTCAGAAACTCAGGCCCCCGATTTCTGTTTTTTCTCCTTTGGTTCAATATAAACAAAAGTACTCGATACTTGTTAAGAATTTAATGTTTTTTTACCGTGAAAGAAATACTCATGGGAAACATCAGACTACTCTTTGGGAGTGGATGGTTTTCCAGACAGCTGCACTACAAAGATTGTGGTGCTACTGACAGATGTGAGAGAAGGGCTGACTCATCATCCCCCTGCACCTGACGTGGTTCTTTCCTGGACCTGCATCCTTATGTCCAAATCCAGATGGAACTGGGAATTAAAACGTATTTAGCTTTGTATTTGTAGTTCAAAGACTGTTAGATGGGTGGTCAGAAACCCTGGGCTATCTGAAGCCTTAGCCTTTCCCTTCACAGACTAGCCCACAGCCGCTGACAAGGCTAACTCCTGCCCTGGTCCAGTTGCCACAAGAATGACAGCATCACAGAATTGTTTTGGTTGGAAAAGACCTTTAAGATCATCGAATCCAACCATAACCTAACTTAACTCTAGCGCTAAACCATGTCCTTAAAAACCTCGTCTAAATCCCTTTTAAACCCCTCCAGGGATGGTGACTCCAGCACTGCCCTGGGCAGCCTGTTCCAATGCCCCACAGCCCTTTGGGGAAGAAATTGTTCCCACATCCAACCTCAACCTCCCCTGGTGCAACTTGAGGCCGTTTCCTCTGCTCCTGGCGCTTGTTCCTGGGGAGCAGAGCCCGACCCCCCTGGCTCCAAGCTCCTTTCAGGCAGTTCAGAGATCAGAAGGTCTCCCCTCAGCTCCTGTTCTCCAGCTGAACCCCCAGCTCCCTCAGCCGCTCCCATCACACTTGTGCTCCAGCCCCTTCCCCAGCTCCGTTCCCTTCTCTCCACTCGCTCCAGCACCTCAAGGCCTTTCTTGACATGAGGGGCCCAAAACTGACCCCAGGATTTGAGGTCTGGCCCCCCTAGTGCCTGGTACAAGATGTTGCT
Source organism: Pampusana beccarii (assembly GCA_013399365.1). Lineage (NCBI taxonomy): Eukaryota > Metazoa > Chordata > Aves > Columbiformes > Columbidae > Pampusana > Pampusana beccarii. The sequence goes on along the minus strand of VWYH01000791.1, from coordinate 262,261 downwards.
AATTTCTTTTTCAGTAGTCTCATGTGCTGCAGCAGGATCGTACCTACAACCAGTGCTACTAGGATGACATGATTACAGCTGGGTTGGAAATTCACTACCTCCCAAATCAAACCAAATACACACGTGCTTAAGTAGCCTTTAAGTAGCTTTTTCTCCATGAGAGAAATGTGTGTTTGGTGCTGATATTTGGTTCTGCCAGATGTGTTTTTAACAAAGCAAACACAGCTATGGTTGTCCCTACGGATTGTGTTCTGGGAAATCTTTCTTTGCTTTCACGCAATAGTACAGGCTTATATATAAATCTCCAGATTTTTAGCTCCTGCAGACTTTTGTCTCTCTGGTGACAATAGGCGATGAATTTGCTGTCAGTTCCCAAAGATTGGCATATTGGTAAAGCACCAGGTTTAGCAATTCAGCTATGTCTGGATCAAATCAAGTGTTATTTCTCTTATGCAAGACTTTAATCATAGCTATGGCCTGTGTGCTTAGGCTGTAAACAATCTTTGTGTATTTATTTTGTGCTGCTTCTAAGAAACAGAAGCAGCATTCTGGGACCAACACATTTTACGATTTTTTTAGTATCTTGAAGACAGGTTGGTCTGAAATTAGGGCTTGTAAGACAATTTCATGCAGCTAACAAGCTAAATATTTATTGCTTGTGAAGAAAGCCATGTTTCTTCTTCATCTGAGACACATTTATCCTGTTTCACTGCATAGCTGAATCATCTGGCTATTCTACAAAGCTATTTCTCACATTTTCAGCACTTTCCCCCTTCAGATCCATCTGAATTCCCTGATAACTCAAAAAAATGATTACTTCCATTTTTTTTTTTTAAATGACTGCCCATTTTTCAGCGTTTGTTCTCAAGGAAGGCTGACTGCTTTTGTGGATCTGCCATGGGGGCCGTACGGCACCAGCAGTTTCCTGCAGCAATAGCACAACCTACACATGTGCTTGGCAACAGACTCTATTCTTACAGATAGATGAGGTGATGAGGAAAAAGCACAGAAGCAACAGGTAACTGAGTTACCAACAATATTCAAGTGTCTGAAATTAATGGGAATCTGGCTCTAAATATCTTCTCATAGCCTGGGGCAAAACGAAATGTCAGCAGGCCTGAGATCCTTCAAACCTCGCCCAAGCCCTGTCCAAATTTCCACCAGTGAACTTTCCTGTGTCACCTGTATTTCTGCGGAAGGCACACACGCAACCATAGAGGGTCTCAGCACTTGCTGAGCCAGTGGGAATGAGAGAGGTGGCCAGTGGCAAAAGCGTTTTCCTCATAGATCTGAGAAAAACCACCTCTGCTTGGACCATTTCAGTGTTTTATGCAATGTAGAGCAGCTCTGAAGGAAGCCACAGAACACCCCACCGTCCACTTTACCCCATTACTAGGGTGTCCACTGAAGAAATGGGTGATGCTCTATGCTCTAGAACACTTACGCTCTGGAAGAAGAAACAAACCAGATACTGTTTGCTTTCCCACAGCCTGAGTGCTCCAGCTCTACGCTCATTGGGGACAGAGCTGCTGCCTTCTGGTCATACCATGTTGGCTGGGTTGCAAGGCTCCTGCTGTGCTTGAGCGCTCTGTTGGGAGACCGGACATCCAACTCTGGAGCTGAGGGTCCCTCCAAGTCCATCCCAAGGTCATTTTCTTCTTATTGTACAGAGAAGCAAGGCCAAGTTGGGTTATGAAACCCAGAAAGCAATGTGCTGACTCCTCTTCTGCAAGGCCTTTCAAGATGGCCTCAATGCCACCAAAACCTCAGAGCCCAAGTGTTTCCTTCTGGCTCCTCGTATCTAAAGGTCAAAGAGCAAAGAGAGGAAGGATTTAGATCCAGGAACTGCCACAACAGCTGTGCAGCCCCATCAAAAAGCACAGATACAACCTTTCCTTGCTTTCCGTAGACACCAACAGCCTCACAGTGGCAGCATTACTCGCTCCCAGGATTAGTTAAGTTATTGTGTGAAGTAAAAGTTCTATATCACTGTCTATTTGAGATACTCTGATGCTATGTCCAGTCCCACAGGGATTCTTAAAGGTCTTTTTTTGATTGTCCATGACAGCGACTGCCAAAGCACTGGAGTGTTTCAAAATCTGTGACTAATGAAGCTGTTCCCACATTAACCAAATCAGCTCCTTTGCAATTTACTGAGTCTGATCCTTGCTGTGGATTTGCTGTCATTGCTATGCTATGGCATTTGCTTTTAAATGAATGCCTGTCAGCCATCCAGATATGTTGGTCTTTGCTGATCAAATGTTCTTTCTCACCCTGTGAAGGAAGGGTATTTCCAGCTTGCTTCTGTTATATTAGCATTTGAAAATAAGATCAAGGAGTCAGATATTATTTTGGACTTTTTGATTCTGAAATAATTCACAGAATCAAATCAGATCCTTACTGCCAGATTGACAAAAATTAACTTCAATTTAAGGCCAGTAACTGAACTTAAGGATGTTGGAGGCAATAGCAACTTCGTAATTTTTCTGTAAGCAATGCCATGAATAGTCATTTTTTTTCAATTTCCTTTTTTTTTTCCATTTTTCAACCGTATCTATATAAAAATCCCATTTAGGAATATGGATGGGTTGCACAGTGTAACTTAACACAGCTGATCGCTCCAGTGTTTGTAAAACTTTCCTAGCTTGTACAATAATGTGCTAATTAAAAGAAGGCTGAGCAGCACTTTTACTAATCCCTCTGATTTTTCTAGCACAGCTTGCTGCACACTGCTGTTTGTGGAGCTTATGCTGCTCTTAGTTACCTTGTCTGACTGGTACATTCGTCCCTGCAAAACCTCTACTGCAGATGCAGTTATAATGGCAAGAGTGCACACTTGACAATATCTTTGATCTGTGTGAGATGACGAATTGCTTGAAATGGGTTTTTAAAACCCACTCAACATATGCCTTTTCCTTTATGAGAGATTTATTTTGACTGGGATTAAGTCAATCATTTATAAATCTGGGAATAGAAAGATAAGCTGCTGCTTAAGTGAAATATGTGAATCCACAAGATCTGTGCCTATGTGACAGTTTAGAAATGGATCTAATTATCTAATTGCCCCCCCGCTTTTTTTTTTTCCCCGGGACTTTGAATTCCAGAACTGAGATGCAATTTGGTTCTGTGTTGATTCATATTGTCAATTATTGCTAATAGGTATATGCCAACTTCCAGTTATGATGAGAAAATAACCTGAAATATATATGCTCGTGTGTATCCATTTTCTTCCTATATTTGCCTGATCAAAACTTGTGACAGAAGGTGGCATTTCCATCAAATCTCAAAAAGGTTGTTTAGGGTGTTGTATCATTTCTAGACATATCTTTGACATTTTTATCCACATGCAGCTTTTTCAAATGTATACATAGAACAGAGTGTCTTCTGGCAAATAAGGATTTACTCCTTGTTTAAATGGATTCAATTAAAATCTTGTGTCCATGTGATGTTGTTCCTGATCAAACGTATTGACAATTTTTCCTGAGTGGGAAGATACTCAAGAATAGCAAGGGTGTTTAAAATGCTTTTGATGTCAATTAACCCTCCAGTGCAGGGAAGTTTTAAGTGAAAAAAGTGACACCTCTGCAAATGCTAACAACAAATCTTGAAATCCAGTCACACCAGTAACACAGCTTCAGCCTCACAGGGAGCACCGGAGCAGGACTCAGGATTCCAAAAGGCAAATTCACAAAGTCTTTTTCTGGAGAGCTGGGTGATACTACGAGGGCAGACATGCTCACAGCCTCCACAAAGTGTGTTCCACGTGATTTGTGATTTTCACTGTGCCATCCCCCCAGTTCAGGGTTGCATTTGAAGTTTGTTCATCCCAGACTGTGATTGCTCATCACTTTCAGACTGTAACTTGGGCAACTGCATAATGCTTCCAGTGCGCTCAGCTGCTGAGCTTAAAGTTGCTGAATTCTCATTAGTAAAGTTAAAGTTCTACTTGACATGCTGCATCACATGCCTTTTTCTTCATATGTCATGACTGTTGCTCATCAACAAAATAAAAAAGAAAAGAAAAATATACCTTTTATCTGTGTGTTTCTGCAAACTCTTTAACCCAGACTGTGCCTTCCTTACCAAAACTCACAGAGGATTTTTTTTCCCCAAGTATCAGATCAAAGAGATTGGTTCCAGCTGTTCTCCGTCAAGTGTTGGCATTGGTAACAACTAAGTAACAACTAACGTAGCAGTGCTCTTAAGTTTCTGGAACTTATTTCATTCACAAGGAAAGCAAAGAAGAAAACAGAACAGGAAAGTCCTGCATCCTGAATGGTCTTTCAGCAGAAGAGGGGAAAAAAATCGATATATGGTGGTCTCCCAGACATGCCTTTGATGTTGCAGAATCTGCAGCCGAGAGCTTCAAAGACAGTGTTTTGGTTTCTATCTGAAGATCAGGTCGTAACTGCAGCATAGCACTTCCAGCAGCTCCCATTAGTTTTTCCTCTGACATTTTCCAAATACGTCTATTATGTATGTGCACTACATATGTTATGTATTATTCATTAGGTAGCCCAACTGGAGGAAATGTGAGGATTTTTGGTCGCCAAGTATCTCAGGGTATTTAGCACCAATAATACTTGGTCTTCAAGTATTACTAATAAAGAAAATGGTGAATCCTATTCTAGAATGCATTAACGGATGTGTCACGGATGAAATTTTGGGGGGAATTACGCTGTACTGCATGGTGTCTGATGAAAGTACTTTGTCCAGTATTGGGTACTGCACTGAAGAAATAAATACATAAGTAAGTGAGGTGCAAAAGGCAGCAATGAAAATGAGAACAAAAAACTATGATCTCGTGAAAAAGGTTGGAGGGGCTGGATTTGCATCTTTGGAAAAAGAAGGCTATGGGGACAAGACAGGAAAGAGCACAGGGATATTCCAAAGGCCTATGGGTTGTCACGCAGGGAGCAGTGAACTTCTGTGTCCCCAGGGGACACTACAACAGGCGTTGGGTTAAGTCACAGCAAGGAAGAGGAGGAAAATTCTTTGTCAGGCACTTGAACAGGCTGCAGAGAGAATCTCTGTCCATCATGGTGTTTAAGAACAGCTTAGAGAAATGTAATTGCGGGCGATATAAAAATATAGTTATCCTGTCTCAGGACAGGAGGTTGGTCTGGGTGAGCTCTGGAAAGTGAGGAGGGTGTCAGGCTGGTGTCATTAGCACAGTCATTAGCACAGTGATTACCAATCCATGCGCTCTGGCTTCATGCCAGTGGAAAGTGTCTCCATGTGAACAGTCTGATATGTCAGGGAAATGCAGCAAAAGAAAGAATAATTTGGTGGGAAACCATCTTTAGTGTTACAGCAGCACTGAATGTGCCTGCTCAGCGTATCACCAGCATTAAATCACAGCTGTCTGCAGTACCTTAAAAGCCGTTGGTATCCCTGCGACATAATGGCAAGTGACAGCGACACAAATGCTGCAAATGCCCAGGGAAATGTCGTGGTACTGAAGCAAGAATGGAAAGTAATTCTTTTGAAGTTGGCTTTCAGAAGTTTAACAGAAAAATATTTTAGTCATACTAGGAAAAGCTAAAACTGATCCTGTTCCCCACTGGGTCTCCGAACTCATGGCTCTGCATACGGAGTGTGTTGGGTGTCCTCACCTTCAACTGAGGCAAGCAGGAAAGGAAGACCAAGGACAGACAAGACGGGAAGTCTTTTCTTGTAGGTGATTAAAAAGTTAAATGATATAGTGCGCATAATCTCCCACTACTGTAAGGAGAACAGTACAAGTTTACAGAACATAATGGGAAGTTATGGGACTCCAAGAACGCAAATGGTCTGTAAATATTAAAATGTAAACCAGCCTGTAACGGTTTGGGCTGATGTCTCTGTCTGTGTTAACACTAAATCTCGCATGAAATGAATGATCTTTCAATTGTGAAGAGTGGGTTTAGAGGCAGAATTTTAACGGGTACTTCGCATTGTGTTATTAGTGCCATATTCTTTTGTCAGCTAGGATTAGGGAAAAGGAGTGAGGAGGAGGAACAGCCCCAGCTCTCTTAGTCTCTCCTCATGAGAAAGATGCTCCAGATCCCTCAGCATCCGTCTGTGCCCATTGCTCCTGACTCTGTCACTGGGCACCACTGAACAGAGTCTGGTCCCAAGGGGAACGGCCTGCCCATCAGTGGCTGCTGGAACCANGTGAAGAGTGGGTTTAGAGGCAGAATTTTAACGGGTACTTCGCATTGTGTTATTAGTGCCATATTCTTTTGTCAGCTAGGATTAGGGAAAAGGAGTGAGGAGGAGGAACAGCCCCAGCTCTCTCAGTCTCTCCTCATGAGAAAGATGCTCCAGATCCCTCAGCATCAGTCTGTGCCCGTTGCCCCTCACCCTGTCACTGGGCACTGCTGAACAGAGTCTGGTCTCAAGGGGAACGAGCCTGCCCAGCAGCGGCTGCTGGAACCTCCTGGGTGAGCTTGGGGGTGCTGAGGGTGGTGTCCAGTTCTGGGCCCTCAGTTCCAGAAGGACAGGGAA
>VWYH01000791.1:209802-255006 GCA_013399365.1 Pampusana beccarii | reverse complement strand
CGCCTCTCGGTGCGCGGGGCGGAGGCCGAGCGGGCGCTGGCGCCTTCCCCGGAGCTCCCGGCGTCTGCGCCGCGCGGTCCCGCCGGCCCGCGGCCGTGGGGAGGCAGAGAACCCGGCCGGAGCTCCCGTGTTCCGCCGAGGGAGGCCTGGGGAGGGAGGCGGGTTTCCCCGCCACCCCTTCTCCATCGTGTTCCGTGCTCTGCTAACGAGATGTAGCGTTCAGTCAGCGCATTTACCACTCTGTGGAGCTTTAATAACTTGCTTTTAACCCGGAGAGCTAAATAGCTACATCTTAACAAATGATACCTTCCTGTTTTCCGGATCCCGTGGTGTTTGCCCTGACACACTCAGGGAAGTAGACACCTCTGTGTCTGAGAAACCTTTCACGTGTTGTACCTGCCGTGTGCTGGCGCCTTTACTGACCGCATTCAGTTGCTCTCATGGGGAAAAGGAAAGCTTTACATCTCTGAAGCCCCTGATGGGTGACTGTAGCCTGTGGGGAACTGCACTGGCTGGGTCCGTGACATGGCTGCTGCTGGTCTTCTCTGGTGTTTGATATACCTGTGTGACATGTTTCCTTTGAGCAAGTGATCACTCTAGCCATGGAGACAGGCAAGTCCTTATTTGTCCTGTGTAATAAAGGAGAACTGGTGTAATTACTAATTATTTTAATGGTAGTTGAGACTGACTTATTCAGCTGCTTTAACATCTAGAATGAATGTACTGCATTTTTATGCCTAATTATGTCCCTGGAACTGCAGTCCTAATGTCTAGGTTGTATTCTGGTTCCAGGCATTAGAGCCCAGGAATCCTTCCATCAGATGCTTTCTGTCGCAGGTGATCACAGAAACTTAGAGCAGTTCACCTGGAGTTTCCTAGTTTGTATTTAAGTGTCAGTAAAACTATTTTTCTTGCATAATGCATTTGTTCTGCTATTGAGGCGATATCAGGAATATCTAGTTACATTTCTGGAGTGCTTTATGTAGCAGACTGACAGAATAAAATATCATTGTTGAACTGTCGCTGTTAGATCTCCTGGCTAGTGCATGTGTGAGTGAGTGAGCGCACGTGCCTTCCAGAACTTCTCTATATCTGGTTGTTAGGAGCCAAGCAGTTTGTTATTGATGTTAACTTGGTGAAACTTTTTAAAGCCTACAACAATGAGGAGGACGAAGACACATTTGCATCGTAAACTTGTATAGGTACTACAAAACTTTGTTTTCTTGCATTGGACTGTAGCTTAAGATGTTCAGAGCTATATACAAAATTAAACTCCCTGGTGGAAACATCTCCTGCCCGAGTGCTGCCCAGAGGTGCAGCTACAGAGGCGACACAGGCCCCGTTTGCAGCGGGAAGCAGTCTGTTAACATCTGTTTGCTCTATTAAAAATCCTTCTATATCATCCTACTAGATATCTGAAAGTTATTTTTGCCCTGCAGTTCTCTGAAGCTCCAGGAAGTAATATTGGAGAATGCTTTGTTTTGAGCAGCCAGAGGGTTTAGGGGCAGGTTGGTCGTTGCCATTTTGCACTCCATCGTAGACATGGACTTGGTGTAGCGTAAGGATAGCTGAATTACACTCAGCAGCGCAGAGTTGCTGTTTGCTTTGTAGACCTGCCTGTGTTTATTCAGACTAATGAAATGGGATTTATTTGTGAGCGTTGTTAGAATCCCCAGCGTTTCCCAATGTCACGGTAGTTTAGAGTTGTGTTGGCTTCTGTCTTGAGAGTCGGATTTGAACTATGAAGCTTTGACGATTTTTTTCCCCTCTGTTCTTTTGCTTGCAAGTTTTCTGTAAGTTGAGGTTTTGACTGTTCAGGCGTTTGAAATAAGGAGTAGATGAATGTAGCTGGATGTGAGAAAGAACTGTGTGGTCCACAGAAGACAAAACCCCATATGGGACTTTGGCTCTGCGAGCAGAATAAAGATAGAAATTTATAACAATTTTGGCACCGGAGAAGCAGAGGGCTTGGTGTATTTGTGCTATAGACTACAGCCCCTTCAGTAGAGGGCCTGCAAGTTTGTAGAGTTTCTCAGTGTTTAAATGGTATTGTAATGCTTTGACTAATCAAACATACTGAATAGAGAAAAGAAATAAAGGAACTTCTGAACGTTTAGCTCAGAAAGGCAAACAGAGCATGGCCTGGTTATCAGGCTGGTTCAGTTTATATCATGATTTGTTAAAGCACGTGTGACTTAAGACTCCTGCTTAGTTTTCATAGGAGCCCTTGATGAACAAAATATTCCAGGCATAGGCCTCCTTCTCCCATTGTGGAACTATTCTGTTATTTCCTGAGAGCAGCTTAGATGTTATGATGGGGTCTTGTTTCAGAAGCTTGGCCTGACCTGGCTGGATGGAGTGGACCTGCAGAGCAGTGTTTTGTCCAAGGCCAGCTACACAGTTTTAATGCTGAAAAAACAATCTCCTGCACGCAGAAGTTGTCCTTGTGTGTTGTCTTCAGTAGCACCACTCTAAACTGAAGTTAGTCTGTCTCTTGTAGACACAGGATGTGCTTTATGGTGGTTTGGGATGAAAGAGGGCTTTTTCTTTGCAAAGACAAGAGTGATTTGTGGTGGGTGGGCTAGTTCCTTCTTAGAAATCGTTACACCTGATCTAAGCATAATCTTAGAAATATGTCATTTTTTTTGTAGAATTATAGAATGTCCTGAGTTGAAAGGGACCCACAAGGCTCACAGAGTCCAACTCCTGTCCCTGCACTGCCAACCCCACAGGTCACCCCGTGTGTCTGAGGCCCTTGTCCAGTCTCTTGTTGAACACGGTCAGGTTGGGCCGTGACCCCTCCCTGTGGAGCCTGTTCCAGTGTCCACACCTCTGGGTGCAGAACCTTTTCTGAATGTCCCACTGACCCTCCCTGGCACATCTTCCAGCCATTCCCATCTTATGTTTGCTTCATCATGTGAGAAGATACACAACTCTTCGGAGTCTTGCAAGGCTTCTTCACTGAAATGAGTCATGCTCTTGAAAAGAGCGTTTGTGTGCTTGTTCCTGGAGCTGCGGGCTCTGCTGCGGGTGCCTCTCCCTCTGTTTGGCGGGCTGGGGTTGCAGGAGGGAGCCGCCAGACAGCACAACCGGTTGTGCACATTCTTTGCTTACTGTGCATTGTAAGAGCGTGATTCATACGTGTGACTAATGAAACATTAGAGGGAAACCCTCTTCTGAAAGTTGTAGTGCAGTGTGTACAACTAAAGACGCACTTCAGCAGTTTGAAAGCCTTAAGCTTCAGTGTCCTGTGTCTGTGGGCCCTTCTGTGATGTGCCACTTCAGACACTCGCGTGTGCAGTTTGCTGCCTCTCGGTAGAGCCTTTATGAAACATGTAAGTTCCAGAAAATCAGGATATCACAAAAATATGTGTAGGAGAATGAGAAATGAGAGGAAAAGATTGCTGGAGAAAGTTTCAAGTGTCAAAACCGGTTTGATATATTAAATAGATACTATGGTGTGCAAATATGGCCAGATGTCTGTAACAAAAGTGACCAATAGCTGTGATGTCAAACTTGCATCTTCAGTGACAAAAGTAGGAAGCATTCCTGTGTCGGAAAACTGAAGAGCTCGTGTGTTAAATATCTCAGGTCTGCAGATGAATAGGTTAAAAGTGAGTCTTGGGGTTAGCGCCTTCTTCACAGCCAGACTAGGTGAATTAAGCTGCTTTGCTGGCTAAAGAACTCATTAAAGGTTTTTAATCACTTGGTCTCTGAGATTTGGTTTCCCACCAGTGTGGGAAAAGGATGTGAGACCGTTGCTACTTCGTAGTGTTGAGAGCTGATACAGTTCTTGCTACATCACCAGCCCCTTCTGGGCTTCTCCCTAGTCCAGAGCAATCTTCCCAAGAGAGTTGTTGGTAGATCTTGCCTTTTAATGAATGTGGAAATTAATGTGTCTCTCAAATAGAAGTACAAAGTGTAACTGGTAAGTAATCAGGCTCTGTGGTGTAAGTGAGCTTAAATTTTTTTCTGGTGCTGAGTGATTCAGTGATGACTTTGCAAAGTCTTGTCTCAAATTTTGAGTGCATAGTGATAATAGAACAGAAAAGTAGCTGGTAGTTAGTCTGTCAAAGATCCCCAGCTTTAATATATTTTCAGCTGAGCTAATACAGAGATGGCAGGAAACTTGGGCTATTGTAGGACAAGTCGCAGAAGCTCTAAACTGTCAAGTAGTGTTGTCATGTCTCTTTTGTAGTTGGTTGCATCAGTTATGCCTTGGGACAAGATCTGCAGTGTTTTTAAAGAAGCCTGAATAATCACTGTTTGGCACAGTTAACTTGTGTTACGTTGTTACAACTCTAGAAAAATCCCTCCTTGAGACTGAAGTCAAGGAACAGTTTGTGTAACTGAAGGGATCTCAAGAGAAACTTAAAGGAACTCTTGACTTTTACAGATGATTTTCGATCCCACTATGAGCAGAAGAAGAAGAAAAAGAAGAAGCCCTTTATGCTGGATGAGGAAGGAGGGGATACACAAGCAGAAGAGACTCAGCAGTCAGAAACAAAAGAAGTTGAACCAGAGCCAACAGAAGACAAAGATGTTGAAGCAGACGAAGAAGACAGCAGGAAGAAAGGTAAGTGAATCTGTGTAGATAAACTCACAAAGGTAGTTCTGTGTTTTGAGACTACAAGGTCCATTTCAAGAATTTTGCGTCACAGTGTATAACGCTGGGGCCCAGGTTTGTTTAGAGGCTTGTGAGTAACACTCTGCCTGTTTGGAGGGTGGATTTCCCTCCTGCTTGAAAACACATTCACAGACAGCCAGCAAACTACCACTGGCTTATTTAAATTCCGCTTTCTTGACTCACACTCTTTTGTGTGAGACAATGAAAAGAGAACCGTAAAATACTTGGCATGAAGTTTTATGTCTTTCACATGCAGTTATTGCAATACACAACTATGACTGTTTTTCATTTGAACAATTAAGCAATAGTATGATAACAGAAATATGGTTAAAGGGGTTTTTGGACAACTGTAAATGTGATAACTAGAATGTTCTTCAGACTCTTTTAGGAAATAAGCTTGCAATTGTGAATGTAACCTTGCTTGTTAAACGGAGGCCAGTGTCATTTCACAATAACCTGATTCAGGGAATGCTGTTAACTGAAATCCAGTTTGTTGGTAAAATTGGCTCCAGCAGTAAAGCAAAGAAACTATACCTTCCTTCTGCAGTTTTGCTTTCTTTTTTTTTTTTCCCAAGCATTTCTCTTGTATTGACAAAAGTGGGCAGTTTCTTTTGTACAGCAGAGAGATTAAGCACTTAAAAATTAAGTGAATGCAATTAAATGCAGAAACTGTAAACCACTACTGAGGTATTTGGGGGTGGAAGGGAATGACCTCTTTAAAACCTGAAGGATATCTGCAGGTGCTACAGATCATTGCTATGTCTTACTGTATAGTTTTGAAGATTTGGATGTAAATTAGAAACATTAATGTCTGAACTGTTTCTACAGTTATTATACTTCTTCTGTCAATCCTTTGGTTTTTAGATGCAACAGATGACCTGGATGACTTAAACTTCTTCAATCAAAAGAAGAAGAAGAAAAAAACAAAAAAGATATTTGATATAGATGAAGCAGAAGAAGGCGTAAAGGTTCGTTCACATAACTAGGTCATTTGTCTATGGCTGAAAACTTTCTTGCTTTCATTTTCTGGGGATTGGCAGTGCAGGAGTTGTTTCCAGTCTGTCATCATCTCATAGTGCAATTAAAAATGAAACTTATATTTCACTGTGTCTTTCATATATAGTAGGCTCTGCTAAACACGTTGCACAGTGAGCAAGTAATTCTGCAATCTGTAGTAAGGGTTGGATGGCATCAAGGTTTACTGTCTTTTGGGGTGAGAGAAGTAAATGGATGTCTGAAGTCACACAGAATAGTCCTCTACAGGCCAGGCCTTCAAATAAAAGCTATATATCTGCTCAGAAATCATTTATTCTTGTGTTTTAGAAATGATTGCCTACTGTTCTGTGTTTCAGAAGGTGTACAAGATATTTTTGCTCTTCTCAAATTGTTTTTTTGTATCAAGTGTCAGTGTAACTGGCCAGCCCAGAGAGCAAGAGGGCAGAGAAATGTTATGTTACGTGTAAAGCTCTTCTTTAGATTCTGCCTTTTGGGGAAGAAAATGTCCCTCTGATCTGCCCCAGACAGGCTAGATGTTTGCTCTATGTTCTCTACATGTGCAGAATCATGATAACAAATGGGACTGGCTGCAGGTAGCACAGCTTTGCTTCACCTTGTTACCTGCCATGTGGGGTGTTTTGTTCCCTTAGCCCCTCAAATGGCTCACGCCTTTAGGGTGACTATAATGTGAGCTTGCTCTTGAAGTTAGACCACAAGATTTTTGCCTGCATTGATCACTTAGTAGGAAATCAAGTATTCTGAAGGAGATAGTATAAACTAAGTTTTAGTACAAGGCTGCACTGTTAGACGCACATGCTTCATTTTATCTGAGCTTGGCATAAAAATATCTAGCCCTATGTCATGGTGGTAGTGCAGCACGCCCTTCAACATCTTAATACTTTAGTTCCGTTCTTACCTGTTACCTTTTAGGATTGTGGTGGATATTACTAGTATTCATCTAGTATAGCATGCTACTAGTATTATTTCAAACGCAGTGCAATGGAGATTTGTGTTCTAATACTGTAAACTACGGTCTTATTACTTCTTTGCAGGACTTGAAAATTGAAGGAGATGTGCCAGAGGCAGTAGAACCTGAAGATGACCTTGATATCATGTTGGGCAATAAAAAGAAGAAAAAAAAGAATGTGAAGTTTCCAGATGAAGATGAGATAATGGAGAAGGATGAAGGTAAAAGTATAACCCAGCTCGATTAGATGTTGAAAGTGAACTGTAGTCCATGTTGTAGGCAACTAAGTTCTGTTCAAGTGCCTTTTTGTTTCAAAATTCATTTTCTTACCTTTACTTCTATATCGTTTGTCAGAAAAATGTTCTGTAAAAGCACTGTATAAATTTGCCAGAAGTGCTGGCAGTGTCCCTTATAGGCAGACAGAGAAGACTTGTGTTCGCATCTTAGTGGAATCTTCTTTGATGTACCTTTTAGAAATGGTGTAAGCAGGAGGTTAAAGAATGTTTCTTCTTAATGAATCCCAAACTTGCTTTACAGCTTTTGAGGATGAAGATAGCAAAAAAGATGATGGAATTTCTTTTAGCCTTCAGTCGGGACCTGCGTGGGCAGGCTCAGAAAGGGACTACACATATGATGAGGTAATGTTCTAAAGACACGTTAAAATATTTGTTGATGTGCATCAGTAGAGCAGGGCCTTAAGTTCATGTGTCCTATTTCTAACTGAAAGTAAGAGCACATCTTTTATCGCCGTTAACGTTCATATAGGGCAATATTAGTGTTAGTTAAAACACCTCTGCAAATAGACTGAGTTATTGTAGATTATGAAATAAACCATTAGTGAAATGGCTTTTTTATTTTGCATTTATCAGAATTTTTTTGCGTGTGTTTGGAAGCATATGGGGAAATGCTAATGGTCAAATATGGTCTAATATTCATTGTGAATGGTGTTTCAAGGTTTTTGAAGGGATGTACTTCATTTGAGAAATGTAATGTGTTCATGTGAATATATGTTTGGTTTTTTTTTTTTCAGTTGCTCAATAGAGTATTTAACATCATGCGGGAAAAAAACCCAGATATGGTAGCTGGAGAAAAACGAAAATTTGTCATGAAGCCTCCGCAGGTTGTAAGAGTAGGGACCAAGAAAACATCTTTTGTCAACTTTACAGACATCTGCAAATTGTAAGTTTGTTCTTGAGATTTCCCAGGAATAGAGAATGGATGCAATTCTAAGTGCTGTTGGCTTTTGTGCTCAATGTGTGTTTTCTAACAAAAGACTCTGGCAAACCAGGAGCAAACCGAAAGCTGTTTCAATCATACTGCAGGGTTACTCTCTGTAAGAACATATTTATGAAGATGGTTTGAGATAATTTCTTATTTTATACTTGAATTATGAGAATTGTAGGCTTGCTGCATGGGCCCCTGAAACTAAACGTATTGATTTTTTTGAGTTTGCCGGCTTCTGTAGTTGGATCACCAGTGACAATTATTTGCAGGTCTTGGGAGGAGGGTGGGAAAAGTGATTTCTAATTTGACCTGACTACAAATACCGTTCTCTTGGTAAATGGTATGGAATTCAGTAATTTTTTCCATTATTTTGTGCAGTGCTTTCTATGTCTTAATTATTCCTCATGAAGGCAGTTCTGTTCTTTGTGGGCACTTCCAGGAATGCATATCTGATTTGCTTTATGAATGTGCCAGAAAACAGTCCTGGTGAAATCACACTGAGGATCTGAGTAGTCTGCTAAAGTGAATTTCGAATGGTAGCTATTAATGCTTTTTTCAGGGAATGGTGAGGGGATGGGAGAATAAGAATGGAAAATCTCAGATAGAAGACTGATTTTCAATAGTTACTGTAATTGTGAGTTAGTTTTTAGGGGTGGTGGGGTTTTTTTTGTGGACTGTTTAGCTTTCTTGTGTCCTCATTATCTGCCCTTGCACTTTGGTGCAGACCCTCTGGCACTGCCACCTTTTAAACTTAGTAATTTAAGATCATTTTAGCCTGCCAGGCCTGGTATAAATATCAAATTTCTCTGAAGGGAGAAGGTTAAACATGTCCTTACTCTATTTTTAGATTACATCGTCAGCCAAAACATCTTCTGGCATTTTTGTTGGCAGAATTGGGTACAAGGTAAGGCTGCTGGGCTACATATGAGCTTAACCATGTTGCCATAGCCTCCTGCATGCATGACATCTGTTCAGCATATTACACCTTACTAGGGAGTCGTCTTGGTCACTTCTCTGAGATAAGCAGGTGTTAATTCTCAATTCTGTGGAGTTGTTCTGACTGGGTACCTTAAATATGAGGCTCTTCTCTGCTGGAGTTTGCTTTTCCTGCTGTGTGGGTTATGTTTGGGCAAAACTTCCTGTAGGTTTTCAGGTGCCTTCACAATTGTGCATTTTTTTCCACAAAGTAATCCTGGCTTACTCTTACCTTAAGGAATGCACCGTTATCTTGCTTCATGTTCCTGACTTGTTTTAATGCTTGACGTCTTGTGCAGATCAAATACTTAATTAATTTTTCTTTTAACTTAGTGGCTCAATAGATGGTAACAACCAGCTTGTAATCAAAGGAAGATTCCAGCAAAAACAGATAGAAAATGTCTTGAGAAGATATATCAGTAAGTAAAACTCCCTTTTCCACTACAGATTTCTCTCTCTCAGCCCCTCTTTGATGAGCAGTGGTCCATGTATGGCCCACATGTGTGCCTGCTGTGGAGATTCTGTGCTAAGAAGCTACAACTTCGCTGCAGCTTTATAATGGAATAATGCAAATACAGATGGTTGCAATAAGCACGTAGGTCGTACTGTGTCCTGGCACTAAAACATATCAAGGAAAAACAGAGTGTTTGAGAATTGCTTGTTTTCTTCTGACTTTGATTTCTTGGCTTTGATGAGGACTATGGAAAATAACAGTAATTGTTAATTTTAAAGTCTGTTGTACACATTAATTAACAAAAAGAGTGTGTGTGCTGCTGGGCAAAGGCCTTGCAGATTTTATGTAACGAAAACCACTGGTTTAGTGCTGTGTCTGTACAAGAGTTGCTGACATCTGGCAATGCTGTTTCAGCAGAGGAAGTTCTGGAATGCCAGTGGGAAGTCTTAATTGGTTGTTTCTATTTTTAAAACACCAGTGTCAGTGCATAATGTACCATATGAAACCCAGGCTTCATTAACCTGGGAACGAGGGGGAATTTTTAGGTTGCCTCAACCTCCGTGGTTTTCATAGCAAACCCACTTCTAAATTAGTAGCTGCATTTGAACAGCCTTTCAAGACAACTGTGAAACTTTAACTGCAACTTCATTCCTTTTCTGCAGAGGAGTATGTCACCTGTCACACGTGTCGGTCACCAGACACAATCCTACAGAAGGACACCAGATTATACTTCTTGCAGTGTGAGACCTGCCACTCTCGCTGCTCCGTCGCCAGCATCAAAACTGGTTTCCAGGCTGTCACAGGCAAGAGAGCACAGCTCCGTGCCAAAGCTAACTAGTTTGCTAATCAACACTGGATTGTGCAAAGTGTTCTGGGGAGATATGACTGGACAGGTTTACAATCGGAATGGATTTACCATTGTATTAAAACAAGATTGTAAAAACTACAAGAAATTGGGCTTTTGATTGGTCTGTGAAATCCTTGCAAGATGCAGATCCTCAAGCTGTTCACATACCTTTGCTCATTGAATATGTTTTACCAACTGTAAGGAACGTGATGGGAAAGGAGGTGCTTTTTAATCCATTCAGACTTCTGTAAAACACAAGATAAATTAAAGATACTATAACAGTGAGTGTCTTTGATTTGGATTTTTCCTTCAGTTTCCTCTTTAAACAGCTCATCGAATGTTTGGCATGTTGTTCTGCACATCATGTCACTGAACTATGTCCAAGACCCAGAATAAAGTTTTAGATAAAGGTTATTTTGCTTTTACATAACAACTTATTTTTAGTTAGGCTGTCACCAAACAGAGAAACCAGCTACAAAAAGTCAGGGGGACAATATACCAACATGAAAACTGCTCATGCTTTTATGGCCGCATTAACAGGGGAATGGATTTTGCACAGAAAGTGATGTCAGGACAGGTTGATACTGCTCAATTATGCAGGATATCATTTTGAGGTAGTTCAGACACCACATTGATGCTGAGTCTTAACATAGAATTGACGAACTGTACTGTAAGCTTTCATAGTGTCATAGTACTAAATTTTTCAATTTCTAATAGAGAAATGTTGTATTTCTTAAGTCCTGCACTCTTTACCACTTTAAAAAGAATCTAGCTAAAAGAAAATAGAAAAAGGATATAGGTAACATCATATGATGGCTGCAACACATCATCTTATATAAACCTTGAATTTACAGAAGATACTGCCAAGTATTTTGGGTTGATCATAAGGAGCACTTTGCCAGCAGACACTAGCAGCAGTTTCTAGTGCTGTCCTTACTTGTTTTTCTAGCACTGTAGAAATTTTGTTAGAGCTGCCACTTACAAAGATGCACACGGGGGGTCAAGTCCTCGAGCACCGTAATGGGGACAGTTTTCATTTAATCACCAAAACGGTGCAGGGTCAGAAGGTGCAGCAGCTCAGGACCCTGCGCACCCACCTCCTCCCCAGAGAAACAGTGACCGTTCCCAATGCGATTCATCGAGTGTCAGAAGCTGAAGGGTTTCTACCAAGTTTTAATCTTTGTATGGTAATACACAGTCCTGCTGGGAAGTCACTTGCTATTTGAAAACTTGACAGCACTCTAAGGCAAACCACAGGGTTTTATCTTTGGTTTCTTAAAAGCATTTTGAATTTCAAGTGAGCTATAACGAATGTTGGATGTATCTTGAAGTGAATAAAGCCAGGATCAGTGCCTCTTGTAACATTATTGTTGTATTCTTGTTTTTTCTCTAGCAAATAGACATTATCCTATTGGAAGTAAAACAACTTGGAGAAGTGCTAGTTGCCTTTTTATTCCAGTGACTTGGTGTTGGGACACACTGAAATGGCTGGAGAGCAATGCTACTTTCTGGTTTTAAATGTTTTTGCCTGGGTCAGATACCTTCAGCATACTAAATTAAAAAACAAGCCACGCACAAAAAGCCTGAACATACAAGAAAAAAAACGACAACAAACCCCCACAGTATGGCCTTGAGCTCGTGCTGTGTGTGAGTGCGTTAAGTACAAGTTTGCTTTCGGTATATTTAGATGAAAAAGATGCAAGTTAATAAAAAAACCCAAATAATTGTTCAAACCTGTCATCTGTGAGCTCTCCTGGCTCACAGGGGAGCTTTATATGTGTATTTTATAGATGTATTTTGAGTCTGTACGTGAAATCCTGAAGGCATTGGCTTTGATGACTAATATTTGAGTGAAACGTCTTGAGCTGCAGACTCTTAATTCACCTGTGGAGTAGCCTCACTGATGCATGAAAAGTCTGTGTCTAGGAGCAGCTATTAGTTGATTTTATTCCAAAAAAGGAGTACAGTCTGCCACAAGTGTTGCATGAACATGAATGCCTCTTGCTGCTTGTCAGACTGATGTAATTTGAAGTGCAGTCGTGTGTCCAGAGGTGAAAAAGCAGAGTTTTGTACTTAAGCAGAATGGAAAGAAGCAGCTTAAGGATGGAGTTCTCGCCAGAAGAAGTTTGTCGCTCGCTTTGCCTTGGGTCTGCGCACAGGCGTGTGTTTGGAGGCAAAAAGAGCTCTGTTTTTCTGTGCTTTGTGAGCTGAAAATTGGCTGGGTGGTGCTGCCGGAGATGCGGGAGCCGGATTTCTTCAGGCAGCGCCCGGCTGCGGAGCGGGATGGAGTCGCTGTTTGAGGGGCTGCGCAGGAGCCCGGAGCTGCCACAGCCCCGAAGGACAGCGGGGCCACCCCTCCTGGTTTCTGTGATCTCTCACGTCTCATCTAACTCATCAAAGTGGCCGCAGGTCTGTTCCTCACCAGATGCGGCACATCTGTCAGCCCAGAATGTGTAAAGGAAAATCTTTTGAGATTTGTCACTGGAGGTCCCAGGAGAACGGTACAGAAGTCACGTTGCCGCCAGTCTGCCTGTAATTCACTGATATCCTTGTAAGAAGAATAATCCCTTTATAACCCACTTTTGCCAGGGAAATGCTTTTATCTCCGTTGCGTAGTCAGGGGGTTGGAACTCAAAGGGTTTGGTCAGGTCACCAAAGTAACCAGTACAGTGAAAATAATTTAGGTCCCTGGTTTAGGATGGATGCAGTGGGATCAGCCACCTTCGAGGTGGTGCGGTTCTGTTCTGCGGAAATAACTGCTTATGAAAATAACCGAGATTAAACTCTTCTCAGGGAAGCTTCTGGCCAGAGTAAGGGTTTAATCAAAGCAGTAGTATTTTTATAACCAGAAATGGTGTAAAGAAGGAGAAACATTTATAAAAAGGTTCCGATGAGAGTGGGGGGTTTGTGTTTGGTGCTGTGTGTGGGTCATGGTGCATCGTGTCCACCAGACGTGTACCCCACACCCCGAAATCCGGGTTTGTGTCGTCCGGGGGCGGCTTGACAGGGACACTTGGTCACCTGAGGTTGCAGGTGAGGAGAAGAAAAAGCGGAATTTCAAAGCTGCTGCTGCTGAAAACAACACAAGGTTTACCACAAATCGCATGGGATGCTCTGTAATCAGATGAAAGTGCATGCGATGATACCTAGTCGAGGAGATACAGAATAGAAATAGCAGGAAAACTCTGAAAGTCACGAGAAAGTGAAGTTGAGTGTGATGCCGACAGCTGAGATTCGTTAGAAATTATCTATCAATCATTTGAGTAACATTTCTCCAGGTATCTGTTCTACCCCTCTGCTCAGTTTTTTCCTAGAGGTTTATTCCAGATGACCAGGCTAACAGAACAGTATCCAAGCGCGTGGGAGGTCAAGCTTTGAGGAGGAATTGAAGGCAGATGTTCGGCAGCAAACAGAAGCTGCACAAGAATTACCAGTTCAGCAGCAAACTGCAAAAAGTCACTCTAGCTTCCAAAATAATTGCTTGCTTTTCTATTTTTAAATTGGTTTTGCCATAGTAAAGGTTAGTCCCATGTTGCCTGAGCAGCAGAATATGGTTTTCTGCAGCTTTCCATTTGACAGGTGCTTGCCCTTGCTGCATAGGATCATAGAATAGTTTGGGTTGAAGGGACCTTCCCAGCTCCCCCAGTGCCCCCCCTGCCATGACAGGGACATCTTCACCAGCTCAGGTTGCTCAGAGCCCCGTCCAGCCTGGCCTGGGATGTCTGCAGGGATGGTTCAGCCACCACCTCTCTGGGAACCTGGGCCAGGCTCTCACCACCCTCAGGGCAACAATTTCTTCCTCCTGTCCAGCCTGAATCTCCATCCTTTAGTTTAAAACCATCACCTCTTGTCATATCGCAACAGGCCCTGCTAAAAAGTCTGTCCCCATCTTTCTTATCGGCCCCTTTTAAGTCCGGGAAGGCTGCAGTAAGGTCTCCCCGGAGCTTCTCTTCTCCAGGCTGACAGGTCACCACCACGGACCTCATGCAGTTCTTCAGCCCCACAGCCACCCTTGGGCACACTGCAGCATCCGTCCCAGCAGCGGCTTCCAGGGTGGGGGGACTTTGGGATCAGCCATCAGGGCACCCTCTGCCCCCCTTCAGCTCACGGGAGGGCCAGAGGCAGGAGCCACATCTCTGCTCCCCATCGTGCCTTCACGCCTCACAGCCTGGTCCTGGTTCTGACGGTGGGGATGGAGCCTGCTGGAGTCCGGCTCCACTCATTCTGCTCCCCAGCTGGCCTGTTCGCTGGTGCGGTTTTTCCTGCCACTGTATGGGAATGTAGCGGGAGATTTGGCAAGGAGGTTGGTTAAATGTGAATACACTCAAGTGACTTGCAGCTGTCTGTAGAAAAAGCACATACATCACACTAACTGTTTGACTGACCTCGTGTGCTTGATGAGTAGAACCTCTGTGTTAGATAACACAGGCCTGTGAGAAACTCCAGACAACTTATCACTGTGTCTGAGATTCCTGCTTTGTTGTGAGAAAGAGCGGGAGGCTGCGCCTGCCTGAAGCCTTGAAATCCAGGCGAGCTCAGCAGAACCAGTGATCTTCTGCCAGGGCTGAACTTACCAGCGCCTGCGTCCCCGCTTGTGTCACCTCGCATGGGAGCTCAGGTGCCACTTTGGAGATCCCCCATAGAGAGGTAACTAAAATAAGACTGGCTCTTTGCAATGCATTAGTGGCCTCTGGCTCTTCTTGCGATGTGCCTGAGCTTGTGCACACACCACTAAGCTCACTCTTCCCTAGAAAAGAGAAGGACTGAAATGATGGGAAAAGAGGCAGTTGAGTGTCCCTGGAGAATGACCAGAAACACCCAGGGCAGAGGCGCTGCTCAGGCAGCACAAGCCCGTCCTGGTTAAGCCTCTCCTGGGCTTTTCCAGCAGCACAAAGGGGCCTCCAGCTGTGGTCTGCAGATGTTTGGATTCCCACAATGTCTGTGGGGACTGGCCAGTGTTGGGTTGGGCCTACACGGCTCTACCTCGCGTTCTCCGTTCCACACATGTAGGGGAATTGTGGCAGTGACCCTAAATCACCTGGCTGTAGTCCCAGGTGCCTGTCAGCCTTGAGAAAACTCTTCTCAACTGGCTGTAATTTGGGCTAATAGCTAAAACGATTTTAGATCAACGGTAAAATCCTATGGCAGAGCAGGGTGCACAACTCCACGTGTCCTTTCCCTTGGAATGCCTTCAATGCATAGGGCTGATGGAGAAGAAAGGTCGCTCTGATCCTAATCAGTTGCTTAAATGCTCTCGTGGCAGGGGGAAAAGGGCTTTTGAAGGAAGGTATTACTTGGAAATTGTGGAATTCTAAAGAGAAACAGGTTTGAGGGTTCTTGCTGATCTTTTCTGGCTTGAAGGAACCTCACCTGGCTCCAGTCCCTTGGCTAAGAAATCCAGTTTTTTCAGCTCTTTCTATGCTCAGTAATGACGACAGGGAGGTGCCTCCAGAGGCGATTCAGCCCAGTCTTTTAGTTTTTAGAAAGAGCCTAGGGAGACACTGCTTCTACTGCAGGTGTTTCGTCACAGATTAATATAGGTAAGACATACACACACGTTCACATTGGTATCAGATACATACAGACACTGTAATTTCTTATATATCCTATAGATGAGAGTAGGGCTGAACCTGTGCTGTTAGTCTCTGTCGCAAGCCTAAGGGAACAACCACGCTTCTTTACACAGACTTAGAAATTCAAGCTGGCTCTGGAAAGACGTTGCTGCCCGACAGACACGAGGAACTGGCTTTTCCTTACATTCTCTCTTCCCTTCTGCTTGTGCCTCGAGCGCCAGGTTCATTCCTCGCTGGGTCAGCTCGCTCTTTATCCTTTCTCCTTTTTGCATACTTCAAACAGTCGCATATTTCTGAAATAAAACAACCGTAGCTTTAAATCCGTGTTATTAATCATGTTCCTGCTGAATTCCCAGCAGAAGCCTGTGGTACCTCCCTCTGCTGCGTCATCCATAGTGGGTCTCTGGGCTCACAGAGACTTTGGGTTTTCTAACGCAGAAGCAGTTTCCTTAATTCTACATTCTGTATTAAAACAAATTAGTCTGAAACCCTTTGTTTCTTCCCGCAGCCCTTTTTTGTTTGTAATTATCCCGTGGGTTCTGCGTATTTCTTTCTTCCATGTGGACACATTTCACTTGGGGTGGAGCAGGACCGTGTGACTGATGGCAAAACATGCTCGTGTCCTAATTGTCACCAGCTTTTGGTGGCACGGCTGCATGTTGGAGCTTCTAATGTGGTCGCACAGTCCTCTTCTGATAGTAAGCATTTTCATTTAAAAAAGAAGAAGAAAATGGAGTTTTATTGGCTTTGTTACAGGGAGAAAAGCTAGATGTGCTTCACTTTGAAAACGAGGCACTAAAGGCAAGTAGAAACCAAATTTTTGGTTCTTTTTAGTTTTGTGGACTGAAACGTCTCTCTGTTATCGTCAGAGCCTGCTGCAGGCCTTGTGCTATGGTTTTGTCCAGCACCAAAACAGCCTTTTTCCCACCATGAACGTGGGAAAACAAGTTCTGGGAAATGTGAGCTCATCTGAAATGAAGCTTAAAATGCTTTTCTTCGCGGCTTTGTCTCCACACTCTGACACCCTCAAACAATGGGTTGCTCTCCTACGGGTCCCAACAGGGAGGATTACATTTCTTTCTTTTTTCTTCTGAAGGAGCTGTGCAGAGATCTCTTGGGTTGTCTTGAAGTGGTTATTTAAGTTGGAGGCTGCGCTTGCCATTGAGGTTTCCCTGTTAGCGAGAGGCTGCTCCGGGCGGGCCGTGTGGTCTCAGCTTTTTTTGTACAGGACTGGATTTTATTCCAGACCTACTCCACTTTCTCAAATCCACTTACATGTTGAATCGCACTGTTTTCCCTCTACGCTTTGTTCCGGATGAGGGAGGTGGCCATTAAATCTGTCCCCAACCGAGAACACGCTCAGGCTTGAAGAACGAGGAGTGCGCTGGGGCTGGAGCCTCATGGAGATGCTGCAGCAGAGACGTGTCTTCCGAGCTGGCCAAAATCAGGAGATGATGCTTTGGCACGCATGGATGTGAAGGGGGATCTTCTGCGCAGCGAGGCGAAGGCCAAGCCGGGGCACAAGGTGAAGATGAGGAGCGGATGTCCCAGCTGCCCTGCCAGCCCTGCCTGTCCTCCGCTCCCCGGCTGGCTCAGCGCCCCCCAGCAGAAGGAAACTCCAAGCAAACACGTGGAGTGTTGTCACTGCGGTGGCTCTGGGCCCGTCCTGCCAGATGGCGCCGCACAGCTGCGGCCACCGCGGCAGCCGCCGCTGCCCTGGCTCCGGAGATGGAGCTGCCGTCATCCCCATGCAGAAGAGAGACGGTTTGCTGCGAAGGTTGAAGGGTTCTTGAAGGTAGAAAGGAAATACGTAGGTAATGAAAAAAATAAGATTAAACTTAATGCATAGAAGTAACAAAATGTAAGGATTGGGCGAGTATGCAAATTGAATAGAAGAAAAAAACATGTGATGCAATCAGAAAGGTATCGATTTGTGTGTGCTGTCTTGAAATAGTGTTGTTTGAGAGCTCTGCTATTAAAAAGGTGCTTGTGTATCAATCAAATTTACATTTCTAATTCGGATTTTAATGCCCAGGGCACTGCACTTTTTTGCCTGTTACACATTGAATGTTTTCCAGAAGAGTATGATATCCACAGTGGGTCTTGTATATCCGCAGCCTTGTGGGTTGAAATGATGCTTAAAAGCAGGCAAGGAACCAGAGGAAGGGAAGAGGGGAGCGCTGTGAGGAGCAGAGCTGATGGCAATGAGATCAGGTAGGAACTAATCCCATCCCTCTGCATCCCCATGGAGTCCTCTGCCAAACCATCGCTGCGGCCGGTCCCCATCTGCTGAACTACAGGTGGGTTTCGACTGTGAGGTGAAGATGCACTTGGTGAGCAGACGGGGGTGGCTGCAGCTTTGGTCTGTGCTTGACCCCCAGTGACATCTTCTTGAAACGGGACTAAAGGCGTCACCAAAGAGGCCCCTTTGCTCCTCTGTGGGCAGGGCTGGGAGCCTGGGTTCCTGCTTCCGCCTGCACCTCCCACCCCATCCTTCCTTTCCTGCCCTCTCGCATCTTGCCTTTCTTGATCACGCTTTCTCCAGATCTCTTTTGCAAGTAGTTTGGGTGGATCACTGGGACCAGGAGCCCAGGGAAGCGGGTGGAAGCTGGGATGAGTGGGAAATCGTGTTTGCAGAACCCTCTCAAACCTGACAGGCAGGAATGGCTGCTCGAGCCCCTCTGTCAGGCGTGCACAGAGGATTTCGGAAATGGCCGAGTCCTTTTCTGCATTGGACCATCCCCATCCAAGGCCTGGTGTGTTTTGCTGGCAGAGGATGGACGAACTCCACCAGGAGCCTTGGGGTTCCTGACACATCCCCAAATGTTTCCATGACTTTCTTGGGAAGAGGAAAATTACGGCATTAAATCTCCTGCAGATAATAAGAAAACAACACGAGAGGGAAATGACAGCTCTTGCAGAGTTAGCAACTGGCTTTTACAAATTCCCCAGAGAATGGGTCCTGTTACAGCTGCAGTAACTGAAGTGTTCCCAAAACGTGGCACAGACTTCAACTGTGATGCTCATTGAAGTCAACAGGATTTATTCAAGTCAGTGCAGGCTTTTGTTGTGTCTCCTGACTCAAACTGAATGCAAGATTACAGGTGTTTTGGCCCAACAGATTGCCTTTCCATGTCCAGAAGCACACAAAAGGAGGATGTGGTTCTGGAGAAACCCCGCTCCATTGCTCTAATGACTGCCGAGGCCAGCACATCGAACACCGGAGCACCAAACCTTCCACCACACCTGCTGTTCCCATCCAGAGCAGCACATTTAAACCCAAAGTGTGTCAGGAACCTCAAACATTTGATGTTTCCTTTGCAGAGGTGCAGACAAGGCAGTGGGGATTGAGGCCTTTGCTTTTGTTTCCCACAAAGATCCCCCTGCCATTGCCACCAAGTGCAGATGGGACGGCACCAAGCAGAACAGCAAATGTGAGAAGCCAAGTGAGGTTTGAGGCACTTGGTAATGAGATCGTGTCTCTGTGGGTGGTGAGGAAAGGCTCTAACAAAGGCATTTGTTTTCCATTTCACAGACAGAAACTGTGTGTTCAGTTGAGTTGCTCGGTTTATGTCGATCACTTTTCCTCAGCATGTACAGATGTTGGATTGACTGGAGCCCTGGGGGAAGTGCAGGGAGAATGGAGAGGCCCAGCCCTCGTATTCCCACATCCCAGCAGGGCAGGGACAACTTACAGGGAGCAGCTCTATGGGGACACTGGATCCTGGAAAAGGAAGTTGGTCGCATGTGGGGTGAGATGATGAATGTAGGGTGAATAAAAAGGGGAGTCAGGCCTTTATAGTCATTCAAGACCTAATGAGATGTGACAGATAATTTTTTTGTCATGGATACTTAAAAAGCCGTGGGGAGGACCACACATCTTTCTGTTAACCAGGACAAGCTCAGTGCTGGGGCTTCTGCTGTTCCCTGCGCCCCAGAGCCTGCGTTGGGCTGGGGGTGAGGGTGAGGATGATGGGCTGGGGATGAAGCTCCGTGTTGTGCTCTGAGCACGCAGCACCTCACACTGTATCCCACGTGGGGGTTCATATTTGCAGCTTCCTGATGGCCTTAAGGGGTGGTGTATTCCCCTTCCCATCCCATGCTGTGCTCTCGCCTCTTCAGGTGAAGATTTTCTGGGTGGTCACACAGAACTCCATGAACATGAAAACCCCAGACCTCACATCATGGAGGCCCCATCTACAGTCAACAGCAAAGTTCATTACCCTACAGGGCCCTGCATATGAACTCCCGAACTGCCCTGCTCTGCCGCCCAAAATAATTAATTATAATGAATAATTGATAATTAATAACAAATCCTCTTATGAGGAGCGGCTGAGGGACCCGGGGGTTCAGCTGGAGAACAGGAGCTGAGGGGAGACCTTCTGATCTCTGAACTGCCTGAAAGGAGCTTGGAGCCAGGGGGGTCGGGCTCTGCTCCCCAGGAACAAGCGCCAGGAGCAGAGGAAACGGCCTCAAGTTGCACCAGGGGAGGTTGAGGTTGGNGAGTGAGGTTAGGTTATGGTTGGACTCGATGATCCTGAGGGTCTCTTCCAACCGAAATAATTCTATTCCATGAATTAACAAGGTCAGAACAGTTATTTGCCTGGAGACATCAACCATGCTCTGATGGCCTGAGGCTGATGAGCTGCATGGTGCCACCGTTACCTGGTGCCAGGCTGAGCGTTTTGGGGAGGCAGGGGCCGGGGTGGGGATGGCACAGGGAGATACTCTGCCCGCCCCCAAGGCACCGAGCCCCAGGCACAGCCCAGGTCCGCAGCTCAACGGACCTAAGGCTGGGCTGAGTTTGACCTTGACAGCCAAATGCTTTGATTTGCTTTTTTGATTCTGCTCCCTGCCCTTCAGTCTTTCCTCCTTCTTCCCAGCTGCAAAGATCAGCCTGACCTCACTGCCTTCCTCATCTTGAACTGGTGATGGATGGATGGATGGATGGATGGATGGATGTGTGGATAGATGGATGGATGGATGGATGTGTGGATGGATGGATGGATGGATGTGTGGATGGATGGATGGATGGATGGATGGATGGATGGACAGATGTGCGGATAGATGGATGGATGGATGTATGGATGGATAGATGGATGGATGGATGTGTGGATGGATGGATGGATGGAAGGATGGATGGATGGATGGATGGATGGATGGATGGATGGATGGATGCTCAAGCACCCCCAGCCTCACCATGAACTCGAAGAGATGAAACAGGCAGCTGTGCCCTCCAGTGCTGGACGACGGCTCAGGCCAGGCTCAGCAGACAACTTCCTGGGACTGGAAACTTAAAAAGCACTGAAAGGGCGGTAGCAGCCTGTGGTCACTGGTGCCCTCCAGACACAGCTCAGGTGCCACACATCCCATGGTTTGGACGGTTACTCCAATGAACACGTGCACGGCTGGGAACACGGTGTGAGCTTTGCTGGGGACTGGGGACACGTGGGGACACAGCCAGAAGACACTGCGCTTATGGAGCATTTATTAGCACTGTCGGCTTGTGCAAACTGGAACAGCAGCCTTATTTTTCCAGTCTGTTATGAGTTAGACCAGTGCAAAGTCCAGAGATTAAAGGTCAGGATTTTTCCCCAGCTCTCCTGCATTAAAAGTGTTTTCAGGCCTCCCGAGGAAAAGTCCCAGACCCCCTGTGAATCCAGATATTTTACTCAGCTCAGTGAGACATACATTGTGTATGGGAAATCAAATCCTGTGGGCAGAGATGAAGCTTAGGAAGGGAAAGAATTACTTGTCTGAAATAGAGCAAAAAAGTGCGTGTTATATGAATGTATAACAGAGAGAAAAGAGAGTGCAAGCAAATTAGATTTCTTTCTTTTATTATACAGGATTGTATGTACAAGGTCACCTTTCTCCCAAACATCAGCATCACAGTCAGTTCATAGCAAAAACTGCAGCTCATCTCTCAAAGCCTAGAAAACAGCTCTACAGCGGCTCAGTACAACACAACGGATAAATTGTACAGGAACCGGAAAAAGGGAGGGGAAAGCACGGTTATCCCTTTAATCCCTCATGAATTATTTGAAACTAAGAAATGCAAATAAAACATTGTGCTTCAAGAGCCATGCTTGCTCCAGGACGGCCCTCGGGGGGGGGCAACTGTTGCCCTGGGACCTGCTTTCCCCTCTGCCCCTCAAAGAGCGACGCCGTAGACAAGGTCTGGCTTTGAGCGCTGGAGCAGAAAGCAGGAGCCCCCTTTCAGAGCACCCTATAGACCTGGGGGGGCCACACGGTTTGTGGGAGAGTTTGACCGAGGAGAAGGTGCGGACACCGTTGTGGATTCAAAGCACTGATGTGTGTGTTTTGGAGGGGAAGAGAGGAGATGGGCAGGACACACCTGATCTGAATAAAGTGCTACGTGAGTCTCAGTCCCACCCACCCCTGAACTCCGACAAACCGCATAAGCCCATGAAGGAGGAAGGAACAAGAGGAGAAAAGGCCAAGAGCCTTCCTGGGTGTTGTGGTGTAAGGGGGTTCCCACGCCAAGTGGCATGCTGGCTGCTGCCGCGCTCTGCTCGCGGGACGCGGCACGGGTCAAAAGCAGCTGGAATTTGGGCAGGAAGGGGAGGCGCTTGCACGCCCACATGCATCGTGCTCAGGGTGTTTGTTCACCGTCACCAGTCTCGTTACTGCAGACAAGTCGTCCCGCGGGCAGAGCGGGAGCTGCTGTGCCGCTCTCCAGGAGGCCAGGTCGGTGTGAAGAGCCAGCGAGGCTGCGGCACGAGGAGACGCTGGCGCCCTGGGGAAGGGGCTGATGTCTCTGGCGCTGGGCTGGAGAAGCGTGTGGATCACATCCCTTCCAGGGAGCAGCGGGGCCAAGAAAAGGGTCTAATCCACATGTGCTTGCACCCCCTCACTCTGCAGAGACTTGCTCAGCCTTCACGTAGTGGTTTCCCAATGGAGAAGGAGGAGCCCAAACCAATGAAGGTGATGTATGCTTTGCTCCTCCTGCTTGGGATCACTCGCTTGCCTGCAGGCAGCCTCCTGTCCCCTTCCCTCTCTCCAAGCAGCTGCAAAGAGCACAGCACATGCACCAGCACCGACTCCTTCCCGCCGGGACGTGACCGGGCACCTGCAGCAGCTCACGGGGCAAAAGAGACGCGACAGGGGGTGACCGTCCTGGGAGGAGAGCTCACCCCACAGCCTCAACACGACCTTTAGCGTGAGAACTCAAATTGTCCAAACTGAGATAGTGCTTTTCCTCCAGTCAGCAAATGCTCTGGCTCTCACCTAGCACAGGAAAGAATGTCTTCATTAGGTCAGGCTTTTTTCTCCCTCCTCTCCTACAAAAAGCTCTATAACATGTCTGACTCATTCGGTGACACAACCACTCTCCTGTTATCCAGTCGGTGGTGGTTATAGGTGTGCAGGGTTCGGTTCCTGCCTCTGCTGCTGCAGAGCTCCGAATCCATCGCACAGGGTAGTGGGGATTCACTGGGATGATGACTTTTGTCTTTGCTTTACAGATGGGTGGAAGATGTCGGGCCATGTTTCTCCTTTTGAATGCCAGGCAGAGATGACAGCAGCACTTTGATTCAGCTTGTCTTGCTCACCGTGCCAGGACAGGGTTTAGCCTCGTGCTTTCCTCACGCGGTTGCTCACTGCTGTTCTGGATGGGCTGCAAGGAGAGGAGACGGAGAAGGTGGAAAAAAACGCACATAATTTTCCTTGAACTCCAAAGATTTGTGATTTAGGAAAGGGCGGAAGGGGCTGATCAGTGGCCAAGCTCAGCGCTAGGAAAACACAGAGAATGGAAAAGAGTATCTCCCGAAGCAGCACCGCCCCGACCCCAACACGCATGGAATGACAGCTTCTGCTCATGATCAACCTCTAAAAAGCAGCGTGTGAGCTGTACCTGGTTACTGTAGTCTGGCATCCTCCACGTCTGTGTAATGGCTGTTCTCCTGCGGGGAAAAGGGAGCCAGAAACAGTCAATCACCGCGTGTCCCTCCTGCCCTGCCCAGGACACCGTGACAGCTCTTGTGGGGTACCAGCTGTCACCACACTGTGGGACTGCATGTGTTTTCTGGCAGACACTGTCCCAGGCCAACCCCAAAATCTCCTCTGGCTCCTTATCCTGGCAGGGTTCTGCCAAACAGGCCCAGGATGTGTGATTCTCTCTTGGATTTCGAAGTCTGGCTCCTGCTGAACCTCAAAGGGACTGGGAAGAAACTAAGCCCATGTTCCCTGGTGTAAAGTCAGGTGTCTGATCTGGGCTACACCGGTGTCAGCGTCTCCGGTGGGCAGGTCCCAGGGAAGCTCTTGCGCCCGTGGCATGAGTTGCCATGCTTAGACTGGCTGCCAAATTTCTGCAGGGCCAAGTTAAGTCCTTACTCAGCGCTTTCATAATATCAACTGCATGTGCTTGCACAGCTCACGCCTTCTTGTAGCACTGTGAAAAGTTAATTTGGGACCTAGGGATGGCCCGCACCAGGGAACAGGCATTCCCGCCTTACTGCAGCCGCTCACAGATGCTGAGGTGCAGTTGGTCCACAATGGCAAATCATGCACAATGTAACGACTCTGCTGGTGAATGCAGAAACTGGTCCCAGTTTGCAGCAGCACTCATCACCCAGAATGATAACACTCATAATATTCATCACTCCAAAGGCCCCAATAATAGTGCTGGTGTGCCGAACCACCCCCCGTTCAAGAGCAGTCTGAAAGCACGGCATGTGAAAGTTGCCGTTCTGCAATGCAGCATCATTAAGAGAAGAATTAGTAGCATTTTATCTCCTGCGTAAGCCAAATTGTGTGGTAATATTTGAGAGATGGAAATCCAGGAGACGTCTGCAGGGGATGCCAGGCAATCTGAACGGAAAAGCAAGGGAGCCCAGTCCCAGTGTGGTCCGCAGTGGGCTGGCACTGGAGAGATAAAGAGATTTTTATAATCAGGGACACCAAGAGGGTCTTTGCAGAGACCCTCGAGCAGAAAAACCTTGGGACTGCAAAGCATGAGGAAGGGGCAGCTGGAGACTGTGTGCGAGGAGCTGCGGGCGGAGACGCCCAGGAGAGGGGAGTCTGGAGGCTTGTGACTTCTGGCAACAGAACAAAGGCTCCTTCTCTGCAATTACAGAGCAGGTAGCACCCTGGGAACAGGCTCTTCAGGAAAGCCAGGTGAGGTGGCACACGCTCTGGGCAAAGGAATAGCCCAGATGCACTGGGATGTGCCTTGGAATGGGTGATGAGACAGCTGAGAGCTTGTGGGTGAGGAGGTATTAAAAGGGGGGCGGTCAGTAGGTCAGAGAGGTTCTCCTGCCCCTCTGCTCTGCTCTGGTGAGACCANGGTGACAACCAGTGACAGGACAAGGGGCAATGGGTGCAAACTGGAACACAGGAGGTTCCACTTAAAGATGAGAAGAAACTTCTTCCTGGTGAGGGTGGCAGAGCCTGGCCCAGGCTGCCCAGGGAGGTTGTGGAGTCTCCTTCTGTGCAGCCATTCAAACCCGCCTGGACACCTTCTGTGTAACCTCATCTGGGTGTTCCTGCTCCGGGGGATTGCACTGGGTGAGCTTTCGAGGTCCCTTCCAGCCCCTGACATTCTGTGATTCTGTGATCAGGGGACAGATGAACATGGGTGACACCAGGGCAGGCACCTGGTACAGTCCGTCTCATAGGAAGTCTCCTCTGCGTGGCTGGAGAAGGCCTCCTGACCACAGACCTCTGAACTGCTGGGCACTTCAACCACCCTGGTGTGTGGTGGGAGGGCAGCAGGACAGGCTGCACGCAACCCAGGAGATTTCTGAAGAGTGTCAAGAACAATTTAATGACACAACTGACCGACAAGCTGACCAGGGGAGACGTTCTTCTGGGCTGTTACTGATGGCCAAGGAAGAACAGGTCCAAGATGTGAAGACTGAGAGAAATCTTGGCAGCAGTGACCACGAGATTGTGAAGCTGAATATCCTGAGAGAAGTGACCAAGGTAAAGAGCAGAACCAAAACCCTGAATTTAAGAGCAGATTTTGTGCTGTTTGGGGATCTGCTTGGCAAAATCCCATAGGAGACCGCTCCGGAGGCCAAGGCAGATGGGTCATCTTCAAGGACACCTGCCTTTGAACAAAAGAGTGGCCCGTTCTGGTGACAGCTGGGCAGGCATGGCCAGAGGTCAGTGTGGATGAACAGCAAACCATCCGAGGTTTTTCCTACATGAAACGGCAGAACCCAGAAGATGGAAAACAGAGCTGAGCCACCCAGGAGAAATACAGAGCCATCCCACCTTTGCAGTGGAGTTAGAGGAGCATCTGCAGGTACACCAGCAGCATGAGGAAGGCCAAGGAAAGCATAAGCTCACTGCTCGGTGGTGCAGGGGACCAAGGGACCTGGTGAAAAAGCACATGGAAAAGGCCAAGGTGCCCAGTGCTTCTTTTTCTTCCTGGTTCTCACTGGTCAGGTCCATCTTCCGGCCTTCCAGGTTCCTAAGCCTAGTGACAGAGCCTGGGGGAAGGAAGCATCACCTACTTGATCCTTCCTCCGCAGCGCTCCTTTGCTGCCCATCCTCTCTGAAAAGGGCACAAACTCACGCTGGGAGGCAGGGGGTCCCTTCGTCCTTCTCCCTGTGGGCTGCAGTGTTTAGTTTGGACTTGATTTCCCCAGGTGATGTTGGAAACTTCACCAAGGCCAAGCAGAGATTTGTGCACAACACCAGGGCAGCCAACGCTGCTCTGGAAGTGGGTATGAAAGGACGTATTTGCCCACGTGCTGTTGATTTTCAATGGGAATTGTGTGCCTGACTCCCTTGGGGTCTCAAATGCTCCCCCTGGGCCCAGCTGGGGCTGACATCTCTGTGAAGCATCACCCTGCTTAGCCGTGGTATTTTCAGGTGAGCTCTGGTTCAGTGAACTCCGCTATGAACAGGGATGCTCAGTCCTGCTGCTCCCCAGGAGACGTCCTACAGCTGTCTACAGGGTGCAGGTGGGACCCAGACCCAAGTCCACCTGGATCTTCCCCACTTGTCACCATGGGGAAGAGGTTCATGGCAGGGAAGCCTCTGTGCTGGGTACTGCGCAAGCGTGAGCAAGTCTGGTTCCTGCCTTGCATAAATGATGCCGTTCCCACTCGTGACAGATGCTCTCCTCCTGTCTGAACTAAGCAAACTTCGGCAGATGCTCAGCAAGTAGGTCTAACCAGAGTTAATTCTATTGTGTGAGGTTATCAGTGAGAACTCAGCACCAAAAAACCCAAATAAATGGTTTGGCTGGAGTCTGGGCTGACAAGCCTCTGAAACTGCATTAACACCGTAGAAAATCTAACTGCAAATCAACCACTTTGTGCTATAAATATCTGCAGCTATCGAGGCTGGTGAGCGGGCTGCGTGCCGGCGATTCCCCCTTGAGCAGGGACGTCTGTCAAGGTTCAGAGATCCCTTACCTGACACCAGACACCGAGGGGTTCGCAAGTGACATTTTTTGCACGCATGTAACATTTAAGATATGCATAGTAAGCTTATGTGATAATCTACGTATCCCATAGTAACTTCAAGTGTAGCAAATAGCAGAGTACTGACCGCCAAGCCATCTGTACTTATTAAATATTTTACATACCTAAATTTACTGATTAGAACTCAAACTATTAGATGAGATCTATCTAAGTGACTTCTGCCTCTGCTACCGTGACACCAGAGCCAAGGGTAGATAATGTTTTTGGGGACTGGTGTGGGCACCGTGTCCATGGACAGCAGGTGGTGAAGGCCACACTGATGTGTGTAAGATGTGTGACGAAGGAGTCGCTCCCCAGGAACTGGAAGGGTTGAAAACACCTCAGCGTTGTAATGTTGGGAGCAAAATATGAAGAACGGCTTTTCTGAGTCGCCTTGCAGTGCTTAAGAGAACATCCCTGCAGATGAACTGCACGCATTGGCTTGCCCCATGCAGAGCTCATGTGAGTCTGTCTGATGTTGACAGTAAAATATTTCTGATCTCAATGGTACTTTAGGACCAGGGAGCTACAGAAAATAGAGATGGAAGGGACCTGAAGTAGTCATCTTGTTCATCTGCTCCTAATGAGGACCAGCTCTTCTTAAATCATTGCCAGCAGACGTCTGTTCGCTCTGCTCTCTTATCCCACTAATGGCAGAAAAGTCCATATTTTTTGTTGACAGGCTGTGTGCTGCTCTATGATCATTAGTATCAGCAAGTTTCCCCCTAATTTCTACCATCTGTTTCCCTTGATGGAATTAAGACCTGGCCTTCCTTATCCTAATCAACAGAGAGATGGAGACCAGCTTTTCCCTTTCTTCTTTATAGTGCGTGTTATGATGTTTCCCCTCCATTGTCTCTTCGACTTAGCAGGGGTCACGGACTTCACCTACAAGGCCCCAGAAAGCAAAACAGCTGAAAGACCCCATTCAGATCCCTCATCCATCACGACTCAGGTGGGGCAGAGCAGAAGAGCACAAACAATCTGGGCAGTGGCTTGAGTTTGAGGAGGTTTTTGGCGAGGGAAGGGTGCTGTGCTTGTGCACGGCGGTGTGGTCACCCCAGTGATGACAGGGTGAGGAAGAACAAAGCGATGCTGATGCTCGAGCGCTGCCCTTGCCAGGGATCTGCAGCTCCATGCCCAGCAGTCCGAGCAAGGTCCTGCGGTCCTGCCTTGCTCAGACCTTCTAAGCAGGTTTGTGCCATGTGGTGTCTGTCCAGACAAAACAACGTTGCAAAGGCAGGTTGGTAGGAAAGTGCAGTTAATAGAACACGGTCCGCCTTTGCCATATGTTTCAACCCACCTCAGAATTGCTCGGGAGCAGAACAACTCATATTAACCATTCATTAAGAGTTGCGAAATCAAGGATAAATGTGGTCAGAATCTCAAGAGTCGACCATTTTTCCTCAGCGTGTCCACATGCATATGCTAGGTCAATGCTTTACCAAGCAGCAGAACACTTAGAAAGAACAAGCTGTGAACGATCACGGGATTTAAGTACAACAACTTCTTTTGAGGAATGAAAATCTATTTTTCTGGGGATTTAATAAGTTCAAGTGGTCCATTACTGAACTCCCTCAGCTGGAGGGACTTGTTACCCAAACTCTCTTACCAGTTCATCTTCACACTCATCCCGTGCGAGACCCTCTTCCTCCCCCTCGTCCCCGTTCAGCGGCTCCTCCGTGGTGACCTCGGCCTCTGACGCTGTGTCTTCCTGCGAGATTTCGCTTTTGCTGCCGTCCGCCTTCTTCCGTACTTCTGAGAGAGAAGAGCCAGGGGTCAGGGGTTGGGGGGACAATGTCCGGAGCCTGGTGACACTAATCCAGTGGGTCCCCAAATTCACTTAGCAGGTAAATAATGGATCTAAGTTCTTTCTCTGCAAGGGGAAGTTTTGCTGACTTTGACAAAGCTGCCTGAAAGCAGCCCCAGAGAGGGCAGAGCAGGTCATTGTTCTGCAGTGCTCCGGAGCGTGGGAGGCAGATAGAATAGAATAATGGAACAAAAAAAGCAAACTAAAAAAAAAAAAACTATACGACAAAAGGAAAAAAAAAAACCCTCATGATGATCTAGGGAATTTTGGCATGTAATTTTGGCCTGTGATTCCACCCTGGGACCTGGGGGTTGACACTTCCCTACCAGAGCCTGGAGGATGCTCTAAGCTGCGATGGTTTCCTGGCCAGCTCTGCATCCCTGTGCTCGTTGCCCATTTCCAGACCATCCCCAAGGCATCGGTGAGCATCCAACTGACCTGTGGACAACTTCTGCTCTTCAGCGATCTGCTCCAGTCGGCCCAGGAGAGCATCGATGTTGGATTTGATTTGTGTCAGCTCCGTTTTGATTGTTTGCAGCTCGCTGCACTTCACTTGGAGGGAAGAAAGAAGGAAGAAAAGGCATTTAGTGTCCTGCAGAGCACCTGAGGTACCTGCCTCACCCCTGCCCGGCCCAAGTCACCTTGCTGAGCAAGTTAAAATATCAACTGGAAACCCCACGCTAGAAGCATGTTCCTTGCACCCCTGGGCAAGCGTGTGGTGCTGCTCACACAGAATCCCAGAATGCCAGGGGTTGGAAGGGATCTCGAAAGCTCATCNTGTCACCGAGAAGAGCCTGGCTCCATCCTCCTGACACTGCCCCTTTCCATATTGATCCCCATCAATAAGGTCACCCCTCAGTCTTCTCCAAGCTCCAGAGCCCCAGCTCCCTCAGCCTTTCCTCACACAGCAGATGCTCCACTCCCTTCAGCATCTTGGTGGCTGCGCTGGGCTCTCTCAGCAGTTCCCTGTCCTTCTGGAACACCTCGCTGCACGGTGTGTCTGAGCCTCTCCACGCTGGAGGAGTAGCTGTGACTGGTGTGCAGGGCACCCTGCCCAGGTAGCGGGGACAGGTGGGGAGATGCGTCCGCCTCCACCTTTGTGGCAACAGCAGGGAAAGCTGAGGGGGCTGTGGGTGGTCATAGGCACCCAAAAAAGCCTCTGTGTGCATTGTCCAGGTGTATTGTGGGGGCTGACACTGGACTGTGGCATGCTCAGGTTGTACTCGCACCTTCTCCCGCTGCACCTGAAGCCTGCGGGATTCTGAACAGCCCTTGCCTGGGCTGCTGTTGTCAGATGGGGAGCGGCTGAGGGGCCTGGGGGGTTCAGCTGGAGAACAGGAACTGAGGGGAGACCTTCTGATCTCTGAACTGCCTGAAAGGAGCTTGGAGCCAGGGGGGTCGGGCTCTGCTCCCCAGGAACAAGCGCCAGGAGCAGAGGAAACGGCCTCAAGTTGCACCAGGGGAGGTTGAGGTTGGATCTTGGGAACAATTTCTTCCCCAAAGGGCTGTGGGGCATTGGAACAGGCTGCCCAGGGCAGTGCTGGAGTCACCATCCCTGGAGGGGTTGAACAGATGGAGATGAGGTTCTCAGGGACATGGGGCAGTGCCAGTGTTGGGTTAACGGTTGGACTCGATGATCTTGATGGTCTCTTCCAAACAAAACGATTCTATGATTTTATGTTTTTTTCTTTTTTAAGGTTTTCCCTGGGAGCACCTGGCCCTGTGGGTGACTGACGGGATGGATGTCCACACGCACACTGTCTCCACACCGCCCCGCACACCCGCGCACAGACTCACACTTCAGCTTGGCCGAGCTGTTGGCGATGGCGGCTGATCTGGCGAAGAGCTTGACGGGGAGTGTCGCCTTCACACGCCGGACAAGCGGGATGGTGACGCGCGGCCGCTTCACAGGGACCACCCTGGGCACCGGAGAGACCCGGCCCCGGTACTCAAAGAGCCTGGGGAGGGGGAAGGACGGGGGTGTGAAGCAGCCTGGCAGCACCCCCGTCCATCAGTGCCACAACCCGAGCCAAGCAGCTGGGGCGAGCCAGGGCACAGCCTGGCCATCGGGCCCCACTGCCCCCCATCTTCCCCCACGGCAGGAGCCGCGTTGCAGCGGCGATCTCGGCCCAGAGCAAACCCCTTTGGCTGATGCCTCCCCTGCTCACCTGTCGTAGAAGTCGTCCCTGTA
Organism: Pampusana beccarii; assembly: GCA_013399365.1. Classification (NCBI taxonomy): domain Eukaryota; kingdom Metazoa; phylum Chordata; class Aves; order Columbiformes; family Columbidae; genus Pampusana; species Pampusana beccarii. Next base: position 223,904 of record VWYH01000791.1, on the reverse strand, counting down.
ATAGTCATAGTCGAAGTCGTAGCCGCTGCAGAGACAGAGGTTAATTAGTTAATTAACACGGGTTAATTAGTGCTGGCAATTTATTGTTATTACTCCCTCATCACCTGCAAGCTGGGGCTGGGGACAAATGCCCACCAACACCCCATGGGGACGTCTACATATGGAGTGACGGGCGGGTCTGGGCGCAGGGACCAGCCCTCCGTCCCCCACGCGCTGCCTGGGGAAGCTCAAAGTGCAGCTGATGGGTTGTGGATGTAAAGCGTGGGCTGAACGGCTCTCACGGCACTGCTGACATCGCTCCTTCCTGCCTTCCGTCCAGCGCGACTGTGCCAGGAGGGCACTGCCCTGCAACACCCTCGTGTGACTTCTATTTTTTCCCATACCATCTGTATACTGAGCGAGAAGTCAGGAAGAAGGGGATATTTATGAACTTAATAACTCTGCTAGTCAAGATTTTTAAACCTCTTTCTTCCTAGCAAGACCCTGCCCATGACCTCTTCCCTTAGGTTTCAACTGCATTTGAACCCGAGGAAATGTGTTCTCATGGAGATTTTCAGGACAGGTAACTTGATTTTTGTTCTAACCTGGGATGAAACCTGAAAATATAGAAAACCTGCAAGAAAATAGCTCCCCTCAGCCCGCCAATCTATTTAGAACACCAAGGATGCTTGACTCCAGTTCTATTTGAATCCAATAAATACAGAATACAATCAAAATACGAAGTAACTTGAAAGGAAAATTGAAAGAGGATGCTTGTACACTGTTGGACTCCCCCTCTTCTTTTTTATTTTTTTTTCCCTTAGATGCAACTTAAATGAAATAGATGCAATTTTCAATAGTATCTGGTGAACTGCTTCTGGCAAGCTCTGGCAGTGCCCTGGAGCCAATGTTCTCTGTAGCCACCGGCCAGGGAAGACAGTGGCATCTCTCTGCGGCTCAAGAACCCCGAGTGGGACGGGGTGCCTTTATTCAGGGCAAAAGGCAGATCTCCCAACACAAATGCAGAAAAAAACGCCAGGCAAAGTGAGTGCCTTAGCGTGGGTGATTTATCTGGACATTGTGTGCCTGAGAATTTCACTGCACGTACGATAAACCTCCCCGAGACTGATGGATCATTTTTCAGTGACCTGGCAGGTCTTCCTTTGTGTACAGGAATAATTTTTGCTGTTTTTCAATCAGCTGCTGACACTGCGCCCTTTAAAAATAAAGCAGGGACAGAGTGAGAGGCAGCAGGCTGTGTCAAGTAACACAATGCTTCCACCTCCTGATGCACTTCTACTTTTTCCTTAGTAATTAAATAACATTTATTAATGACTCACAAAGGTTCAAAATGCAGATATTCATAATTGAAGGGCAGTTGTTTGTCTGCGCTGCCTTTACATTACATTTGTCGTGCCATTTCTGAGCGTGTGCCTGAATAGCAGATGCACATTTGAGCGTCTACGCTTTTAATTACTGGCTGAGACAGCCCCGCACTGATAATCACAAGCGACCCATTGTGCTCAGCTCCCACCCTTCTCCTAATGGTTGCACAACCTTAGGTATTGCAGCAGTAGATATAATACCTGCTAGAAAGCTGGTATTATTTATTATTATTATTATTATTACTTGGAAAATCTGGCATTGAACAAATCATGAGCTTTTAAGACCTTGTGTATGTGGCGTGAGATTTTTTCCTCCTGCAAATAGCCAAGGTAGTGGGAAGCCAGGAGAGAAATGTGGGAAGGGAGCCCGGCATGGCCGTGGTGCCAGGGCCGGGACAGTGGGGATGTCCTCACTACCAGGCTGGGTCTGCTGGGTTTGGGTCCCACTGCTCCTCTCCGCTGCCCTGTCCATGTGGATTCGGCACCGGGGCTTGCCGGGGTGCGACAGCCCCTGGTACCGCTGCCCAGATGTGGCACATCTGGAGATGGGCTGGCAGCAGCTTCCTGCACGGAGGGCACTGGGTGGAACACGGCACACGAACGCCGCGGAGCTGGGAGGACACTGTGCACTTGCATCTGCAGGCTGTGAAGATAAATCAGTGCTGGTTTGTGCCTGTCACCGTTTCAGAGACGGCTCCTTGGGCCACTGAGCTGCCAGACGCTCTGTAGCTATGCAGGCAAATAAAGGGTTGTCACAAGTGCCAGAAGGCGAAAGGGTTTGAGATGCATTATGTGAATATCTGGGGGACATGGTCAAAATGCAAGTTCATTTTCCAGCTTCCCTCAGTAACTCATTCGCGGTACCTCCACCAACGTCCGTGTTCAGCGGCGGTGGCCGGGGTGCCAGGCAGGAGCACCCAGGGGTCATCCCCCGTGCAAAGGGACGATGTCCACTGTGCAAAGGGACAATGTCCCACGTGCAAAGGGACATTCTGGCGAATGCCAGAGGCAGAGGGAAGGAGGCCCTGAAGATACGGAGGGGTCGGGGGAGAGCAGTGATGACAGCAGTTTTTCATTAACCGAAGGTTCCTCTTGTGGAGACCTCAGAAAACTCACGGTGGTATGAATGTGGGCCTATGTTTTACCCATTGGAGGTAGATGGGAGGCTACAGCCCAGAGGATTTCTATTAAACTCCCAGATACCCACCCTGAGCTGGTGGATCAAGTAAGACTGTCAAGACTGTTGCTTCTCTATGTCCAAAACGAAATTCCTCTTCCCCTTCCCTTCCCCTTGACCCTCTCACAGACTTGGAGTGAGGCAAAGTAAAATCCAATCTTGGAAAAAAATAATCTTATGTGTTGAACACAGCATTTCTATAAATTATAGTGCTGTGATTTTTGAAGACTAACATTTAGAAAAATTTATGAAGGTTAGGGAAGCTATAACCACGGCTCACTGCAAAGCTGGATTCCCTGCTTTCCATGAGATATCTTAAGTTCTTCTAGTCCAGATGGCAAAGTTTAAATCTGTCACCAATCTGGGATGAAATATTGCTGAAGCTCAGAGCAGTATAGTTCCCTGGCCCATATTTTAGCATTTCCACATTTGGAGGAGAAAGCAAACATCTCTCGCTCTCTCTTCATCTACATGACAGCCTGGAAGTCTGAAATATTAGCCGTTTCAAGAGAAATGGATTAGTGGCCAAGGCACGGACAAAGGGTGAGCAGAAGGTCTCAACAGGTGCCTTGTGGTGGTGGTGGCAGGGCTGCTGAGCTCTGGTGGCTTCCCTACGCCAGAAGAGCGTTGCCACCACTAACATTTGCCATTCCATAGCCCACCAGTGTTGGACTATGTAGCCGAGTCCGAATCATAAGTTTTTTCATTTATCTTCATCCCTCTCACATTTTTTTTTCATTTTTGTAGAAAAACCCACCATTCTCTCATTATTTCCTTTTTTACTACACCCACGTATAACCCTGATACTGATTTTCGTCTTTTCTTCTCAACATCACACCTTCTAAATTCTGACTCAGTGCCCCAGTCTCCGTACCGTGAGACTGACAGAAAAATAATGAGAATTTATAAATAAAACACAATTTGGGATCTTGTTATTTGTTTTTAGGTCCTTGAACCTGCAGGGTACTCTCCAAATACCTTTTTAAGTTTTGCCTTCTGCAACCTCAGGAGCAAAAACTTAATGATGTCCTCCTGTATTCCCACGACTCCAAACTCAGGGGCTTAAATGAAAATCTTCACTTCTTGCGACAATCTTGCTAAAAGTCTCTAGAGCTGGCGGCAGTGGCACTGAAGGCTCATTGATATCTGTAACACCCTCCACCTCCCACAGACCTGCCCCACGCCCCCCTTGTCCCTCCTGTTGGCTTGGTCCCTTGGTCACTGCACAGCACAGGCTCCCTGGGGGCTTCTCCCGGCCACCTCCTTGCTCCACCTCCATTTGTTGCCCCAAGAACTTCCCACTTTCTTCCCTTCTTCTCTGCCTTTCCCTGTCACTCTTCTCTTGCCCTTTTCTCCAGTATCTTTCCCTAAGTTATCCCTGTTACCTGCTCTCCCCCACTCCTACTCCCCAGCTGGAGGAGCTGGGGCTGGTGGGGTGCGCTCCTCTTGGTTCGCCTCTTTCAAGACCTCGGATGCGGTTAAAGCAGGTCCTGCCCACCTTTCCCCAAACATCCCCAGGTCCAACACCATTCACAGGTTGGCCCGTGCCCAGATAGAGTCCCACAAGGCCACGAGCGATGGCCAAACGTGGCTCTGCCACTGCCGTCTCCTGCAGTCCAGCGCTGAGGGACATCGCAAAGGCCACAAAGCCCAGGGGAGGAGAAGATCTGAGGGTGCAGCAGCAGCCAGAGCTGCCTGGGGTAGGGACCAGGGGGCTCAGGGCAGCAGCCTGGGGGGTGTGTGAAAATCAGCCCCAACCAGAAGGCAAATACCAGCCCGGCGACGGCGCGGCGGTGGAGACTTACCTGTACAAGGCGGAGGCTGCTCTCTTCAGCCCTTTAGGTCTGTTGGGTTTGGGTTCCCCGGCCATGTTGATATCTGCGATGAAGGGACAGGCAGCTGTGACACAACACGGCCCGCGCACCAGCAGCTGTACCCGGCGTGGAGCAAGCAAAACGAGCTCCTCCACACCTCCCACCGCATTCCCACCCGCTGTTAGCACGTCTGGGGCCCGGCTGGACCTCCACACCAAGGCAAATATACTCTTGCACTTGGCAAGCCTCCTCCTTTCCCTTTACGAAGCTACTAACCATTGATTTTTTGAAGTCAAGGCCTTGCACGTGATCTAACCCCCCCTCACAAATTCAGGACAGGCTTCTCAGGAGAACTCAGTGCTTTTATGATAAGGCACGGACAACATATAAAACCATTGCACTCTGCTAACTGCTAACAATTTCTCCCTTGCTCCTTCTAGAATAAAAATGAGTGCTGAGCACGGGCCAGGCATCGCTGTGGATGGGGCTGCGCTAAAGCTGCCCGGGGTGCAGGCACACGGCCCAGCTGATCTCGGAGGAGCATCTTCTACCAGGGGAGGTGAGAATGAGCTCTTCTAATCCGCCGAGGAAATTCTTTTGCTTGGCCTCGGTGCCAAACACGCTTTAGACATGCGAATAAAGTGACAGAGCCAATTTCACAGAGGCTGCTGTGAGCCTGGTGATCTAACGCTGATTGTGGCCCCAGAACCGCAGAGAGAGGAGCTACGGGAGCACGAGGCTTCACCTCCTCTTTGATTCCTGGCTCAGAAGTGAGCAAATCCCTGCTGGATTCTCCAAACAGCCCTAAACATTTTCATTCTTCAAGTTCTTTCTGTCTAAATAGGTGTCAGACCCCTGGGCATGCCAGACCTGAGCCAAGCAAGACAGGATTTCCTCACACAGACCAAAAGCACCGTTTCCATGGGGCTGGACAAGGCTGGACTTTGTGCCAAGCTGGTGGCACGAGTTACAGCTGAGGTGCCGGTGGATTTGAAGGTCTCCATCTGGGGCTCAGGCTTCGTGGACCTGTGACTGCAAACACAGCCACTTAAGATCTCACCTCTTCCGGACTTAGAGGATATGCCACGAAACTCAGTGGGTTTAAGCTTATTAATCGTTGCTTTTTTCATTCTGCATGAAGGGACTTTACGGAGAAATGTGGACAGGCTGGTGCACTCACCACCAAAATCAAGAGCTTGCAAGGTGATCCAAAGGGAACAGTCTGCTGACTTCATTATTATCCAAGAAAATTACCTAGAGGAGCACAACAAGCTGCAGCACTGCTGAGATAACCTGCGCGGGAGGAGCACGGGCTGGGACACGCGTGGGACTTCGCTCTGGAGGAGCACGGACACGGTCCCACTGCTCAAATGCCTGCATGTGTAACTCCCCGGACTGCCCATTAGGGTCTAGCAAGAGACCTCATTCACCTCATTCCCACTGAAGCTGGAGCTCAGCCTGTTCACAAGCCGGCATAATGAGGGAGTCCCGAGGCTTTTCCACTGGAGGGTCTCTGCAAAGACCCTCTTGGTGTCCCTGATTATAAAAATCTCTTTATCTCTCCAGTGCCAGCCCACTGCGGACCACACTGGGACTGGGCTCCCTTGCTTTTCCGTTCAGATGACCTGGCATCCCCTGCAGACGTCTCCTGGATTTCCATCTCTCAAATATTACCACACAATTTGGCTTACGCAGGAGATAAAATGCTACTAATTCTTCTCTTAATGAGTGTGCACATGCAGACCAGAGCGTGTGTTTTCTTTGCTGCCTTTCGCCCTCCATCCTCCCGTAATCAGCTGCTAAGGGGAATGCAGAAATGCGTCCAGCCTGACGCTGGCAAGGACACACGTGGCCACAGGACACGTCTGCGGACAACTCTTGCCAGTGTGAACATTATGCACACCGTTGTCTTTCTGAGTCTGTTGAGCAACACAATGCTTCTGGTAACGCTGTCTGCTGTAAGGGAAGAGAGGAATAAACTCTTCCTTGGTGCATCCCACTCCACATCACTGCTCGGCTCCAGTTCCCTTGTCATGAACCCCTTTTGATAACAGGGTGCATCTTGCCAGCTGCCAGTCACTTCTCTTGCAAAGTGGAGAGCTAATGACAGCACCATGTTGATTTAACACCCTTCAAGGGAGATGCAACGAAAGCTCAGTGGTGGATAATGACAACAATTAGCTCAATTTGCTAGAAATAGCACTGCGAAGCCTTCATCAGTACATGCAGACAGATCAGGAAATTTATCCTTTCAACCTCAAGTGGTGATGGGCAGTCAGATCCCTCAGGATTCCCTTGACAGTGAACAAGGAGAGACAAGAGCTCAGCATGCACATCAGCCTGGACAGATTTTGTATCTCATTCCCATTCTGGCTCCCTCCTCTGCATCACTGAATCCATCTGCCCGCCCCAAAGCAGCATCTGCCCCTCGTGCTCATATCCAGGCACCTTTGCCCACACTAGATGGGGAGGCTGTGCTTTGTCTAGCCAACATGCCAGGGTCAGGCTGTGGTGTGGACCCAGCTTCCAGTGCACAGCTCCCCCACTGTAATGGCCACTGTCTCCCGCAATGACTGGGCTGACTGGGAGCCTCTGGAAAAAGCACAGAGGTTGCCAGGACCTGCCTGGCAGAGCAGTCCCTGTCCCAGCACAGGATGGGCTACAGCTGTGCTTCCAAACACCTCCATTTGTGATGCATTCAGTATCTTGCTGATCAATCAAAACGCACGTTTGTTTGCATATCTGGTAAAAAAGGAAGAAAAGAAAAAAGAAAAAGAAAAAATGGAAGAAATGCTATTAGACTGCTTAGCTTGAGAGCTGACCTTAGCTGAGAGATGCGAGTTAGAAAGATGCTGCTTGCTTTGCTCATTCCTTGTGGTATGTGCTGGAAAAAGTCACCTGCAAGTCACCACTGGCGCTTGGGAGCAGATGGAGGAACGAACCCTCCTGCAGCACCAGCACGTGCAGCTGTCCCACGGCAGCACGGCCAGCTGTGCTCCCAGAGGGGACAAGTGCCATCGAGAGCTGGAGTCGTTCACTGAAGGCTTTCTGCAAGGAACAGCTTTTCTATGATTGGAAAGACTTGCGAGAGCTGGGGGAGCTGTGAGATCCCGAAACTTCATGCCCACTCAGACAAGAGGCAGGCACAGCACTCGTGTCACATACAAAACTACGATGCCTTCCCGTTTCTTAAATGAAGATGCAAATTCTCTTTCCCATTTGAACACAGAATCAGAGAATTGTTTTGGTTGGAAAAGACCCTCAAGATCATTGAGTCCGACCATTAATCCAACACTGGCACTGCCCCACGTCCCTCAGAACCTCATCTCCGTGGCTGTTCAACCCCTCCAGGGATGGTGACTCCACCACTGCCCTGGGCAGCCTGTTCCAATGCCCCACAGCCCTTTCCATGAAGAATTTTTTCCTAATATCTAATCTGAACCTCCCCTGGTGCAACGTGAGGCCGTTTCCTCTTGTCCTATCACTTGCTATTTGTGAGAAGCCGTGGCTCTGGATTCGGAGGGGGACGCTGTCCTGCTGAGTGACCACCTGCTGGCTCTGGGGACAGGCGGCCTTGCAGCACCCACAGGCTGCTGCCCTTGCGTGGGTTGGGGGTACTTTCCCCTCTGCCTGGGCTGTGCTGTCCCACTGTGGGGGCCGCAGGTCCCAGGAGCTCCTGCTGCATCAAATGCAGCCATTTGCCTGGCAGCCATGGTTTGCAGCTCTTCCACAGGATCGTGTGGTGGCACCTGCTGAAGTTACTGGCTGGAGCTGCCAGGGCAGAACGTAGAAACCTTCCTGCTGCCCACCTGGGGAGGCAAGTTCTGTCATCACCTCAAAGGACCCCCCCAAGACCCTGCCCATGAACAGAAGCTGGGACAGTCTCTTCAGCCATGTCCCTGTCAATCCCACCCTGTCCCTCCTATCCACATGTCTATGTGGCCATCACTTCTTCTTTTTAGCAAGGGTGGAGACTTTCTACCTTATTTTGTGCAAAGACATTTTCTAACCACATTGTTCAGCTCTTCTCTGCTGGTTTCTCCTAAAAGGGGAGCGTCCCCGTGGTTTTCCAGGTCCATGACCAGCAAAGAAAAGCCTGCTGAGCATTTCTGTGGGACAAGTGGCCATGAAGGGAAGGCACATGAAAGGGAGCTGAGTTTGCACCTTGTCCTGTACATGTGTAGGACTCCCAGCTACAATACAGTCCTTTCGTCTTGTTGGCATGCCAGAACTCTGGACCAGCACTGAGAGGAGAGCAAGAGGTTCCCATCATGGTAAACCTTTCATCTTTCTTCAGCTACGTAAACAAGTGCTGCCTGTCTCTGCTGTATCTGTCTGGAGCACCACAACGAGCTCCTTTGCTCCCCAAGGCCCTTTTCATCGTATCTACGGGCTCTGCACACACGGGTTGGGAGCATCCCCGACACACCGCGCTGGCCTCGGTCTGCAGCTCCACTCTCTGGACCGCAGGAGAAGTGAAAAGAGGTTTCTGGTATCTGAATAAAGCACAGATGGAAACAGCACACTGTCTTAAACATCAGATCTAGCACACAACTTCTTATTGCAGACCGCTGTGCCAGAGGCAGGGTGGGAATGGGCTGCAAATCACTTTCCTGGGTGCCCAATAACCACCGCCTGCAGCAGGCTTGGAAATAACAATTTTTCATTAAAAATACTGTCTCCAGTTCCAATTCTCAGCTTAGAGCTGGTGACAAGAGCTTCTCAGCATGTGACACTTCAGAGCAATCTGCAAAATAAGGATGCAGCTGGGAGCAGCTGGGGTGGCTTTGTTTGTTATTTCTTATCTGACAGCAGTGCAGATGAGACACTTCCATGTCTCTGGGGGGAAGTGATCTCGTTTAACATCACCTGCCTAAAGTTAGTCTGAGCTAGTCTGAGTTAGACTATCACCTCTCTTGACAGGCCTGGTCCAGAAAGAGAACCAGGAAATGTCTTTTCCCACCCTTGTTCTTCCCCACCAGATCAGGGACAAGGACATGGGATGATCCAGAACTATGTTTTAGCTTCTACAATCGCAGCCCATAACATGAGGTTTTGGGCCACAATGTCATAGCCCTGAGGGTACTAAGAACGGCCAAGACCAGCCTGACACCCACACACTGGGCACCTGGGCACCTTCAGCCCCTACCTGAGCGCTGCGGGAGGAGCGCTGGTCTCCAGCTCTGTCGCAGCCGTTCCTGCCCATGGGCCCTGCTGATCCTGACTTCCCAGCCTGGCCCTAGACCCGCCTTGTCACGACGGGCCTGCCCGGTCACCACTGGGCTGTGTCTGACCTGCTCGCCATCACTGAACCTGACGCTCACCTGCAGATGGATGCCCCAGTTTGACCCCGGACCGACCATCCCCTAAGGAGCAACCGACTCCTGTTGCACCTGGACACCCAAAGTGGTTGAAGAAGCTCCTTACCCAGCGTCTGGCCAGCAAGCACCCGTCCGTTCTCGCCCAGGACGGCGGCGCGCGCGTGCCTCTCGTTGGAGTACTGTACGAAGGCGTAGCCCTTGTGAACGGAGCAGCCCACCACCCGGCCATACTTGGAGAAAATGGTTTCCACGTCGGACTTCTTGACCACGGCTGTGTTGAGATTGCCAATGAAGACTCTGGAGTTAATGGACTTGGGGTCATTCTTGTTCGTGATGTTGCTCGTCTGCACCTTCAATGACATCTTGAAGACCTGAATGAACAAATCAAGAGTCAGGGAGGTACGCAAGGGGGTGGTTTACAAAAAGGGCTGGGGGATGAATCTCCCAGTAAGCCTGGAATGAAGGAACCAGCTCCTCAACTTCAAGCAGTCATAGCTGGGGGGATCATGTCCCCGGGTAGCTCCTGTGTGTTGGGAGGTGACTGCCACAGCCAGCGCAAAACTCCTGCTGGAAACCTGTTCATCAGGCTGGCTGGGGATAAGCTGGTTGCTTTCAGAGCACGAAACAAGTTTTTTAAAAAAATTACATCTTTAATGCTATTGTATGAGAGATTTTTCCTCTCCATACGTAATTACAATCCAAAGGACCGCTCTTTATAAATCAGTTTGCATTCAGCACCTTTGTTCACGGCCAGGCTGAGCACCTCCCAGCTCAGGCCGGTTCTCACCACGCACAGGGGCACAGGGACGGCTTCGTCCCCATGGACCCACACTCCCAGCTGGAAGCGGACTTGACTTTTCTGGATGTAAATGAAGAGATTTAAGCGGTGAAGCAGCCCATGTGCTCCTGTCTGATATCTGCACTCTGCTGCCTGCCTGTGCATTTACTCACTGGGCTCGGAGTTGTGTTTTTGCAAACAGGAGGTGTCACTGTTTGCTTGGGAATCACTAAGCATCCGCCAGATGAGCTGGAAGCCACTCCAACCCACTTCCCACAGCTGCAAGGCATGATCCTCGAGTTTCTTACCTGGGGTGTTTCATGGGCAGCCCCTGGGAACAAGATTTCACCTCTGAGGACCAAGGGACAAGGCTGGAAATTGCATGAAATTAAAGGTGGTCCGGCTGCCTGCTCACATTTCTGCAGCAGAAATCACAGCTGTCCTAAGAGATCGGTTTGATTTTCTTTTTCCAGAAACAGAGGGGGTGCTTCGGGATCGCTAGTGGTGCTGCATAAACAGTGTGTGGTTTGTGGTTTTCACCCGGGAAAAGTCAGCTCAGGGCTGTGGAAGGTATTTTATGATGCACATTGAGGGGCTGCTCTTCCCCAGCCCTTTCCAGCAGCACCTGCAGTTACTCCCAGCACCGAGGGCAATGCCACCAGGGTGTCCCCAGCTCCAGGAGGTCACCAAGCCCGGCACAGGGGACACATGGCTACCACAGGGCCACGGTGTCCCCTCCCTGGTAGTCCGCAGTGTGTGCCCTGGCACTGGGCAGAGCTAAAGCACTGCCTGGTTTTGGGGTTTGGGTCTCTGGGCTCAAAGCCCAAGTTTGTGTGAGCAGCTTGGTCCAAGCTGGGGACAGTGGCAGCTGCCTGACTGAATGGGTGCAGCTCCTGTGGACCTGGTCACCTCGGTCCCCAAGCCCTGGCAGGGTCTGCCCGGGCACTGACACCGGCAGCGTGGGATGCTCTGGCTCTGCCAAGCCCTAAACCACACAGTCAATCTTTCCCACACCCCTCACTAGGCAGGCAGAGCCTGGGAAAAAGCCACAGCATTTCCCGGTCTGCTTTTTGGGGTTGCACCCAAAACTTTCAAAAACCCCAAGTCCTCCTGCCTTGTCTCCTCCTGCACAGAGCTTCCCCCCAGGACACGAAGTCCCCGGTTGCTTCTGTCTCCTCTTAAACCCATGAGGGGGGATAACTCCATCCATCACACCAATCTCGCCCCTCTGCCAGGTGAGCCCCGGTCTGGCCCCTGGGGTGATGGATGTGCTGAGCTACCAGCTCCTTGGGAAACCCAGCGGGGGCTGCTCCTGCCCACGGTCCCATGGTCCCTGCGGGTACTTCTACCCTCACAGACAAGCTCCTGCAGCCCCTGGCTCTGTGTCTCCAGGATCTGATACTCCAGTCCAGCACGGAGGCAACGAGACAACAGAGGAGACTCACCCAGCCCCACGTGCACATGGTGCTTCCAGCAGGACCTGGGGAGACACACAGGATTTAACACCGACTGCAGTCAGTGAGCTCTGAACAGACAAGCTGTGATGTGCAGACCTCCCCCTTTTTAATTCTGAGAGCACAAAGGACTGGACACTCGACTCCTTTCAGCATTTAAAGCCAGACCACACAGAGCATTGGAGATACCTGGCCTGGCTGATCCTCTACACGGAGCAGGGGGAGGACGCAATGGCACAATAAACTCATCCAGCTCTAACCACTGTGACTCTATTAACCTATCGCTGAGGCTGGAAATGATCTCCCTGTGAAATCCAACCAAAAAACATTTAGACTTTGTCTCAGTGTGGCTTGTTTTATTTTCCTTTTCGCCCTTATAGGTTAAAAGAATCAGAGACTTGTTTTATTCGTTTAGAAACAATTCCTTGCAGACACAGTGTTCCTAAAAAAACTGAAAAAAATAACCAAAGGACAGGAATTTTAAGAGCATATGAGTGAATTAAATTCTCACATCTCTGGCAAGCAGTGCCCAACCTCTCTGCTCCAAGTTCCAACCTATATATTAACACTCGTTTCATGCAATTTATTTCCACATATGTTTGCAGCGCAGTCTGGACTTTCACAAAGGAAACTGTCCCCATCCCTGCTGCAGAGGTGGAGAGACAGAAGAAGAGCCAAGGCTGTTTTCAGCTGTTTGGTCACTTTGAGTACCCAGCCTGCAGAACTATGTGCAGGAAGCCGGGCTGGCGGCTGCTCCAGGATGGCCAGACCAGGAACCTCCATCCTAAACCCACTGGGATCGCCGAGGCTGTGCGGGACCTTCACGGAGCCTGCACACGTGTAGGGTGTCTGCAGCTGGGCGGCCCCTGTTGGTCTTGCTACCCAAGGATGTGCCTGACCTGGTGTTGCAGGACAGTGACTTCAGCACGTGGATTTATACTTCGTGACTCCTGGAGCTCCCAGTCCTTGGTGCCCACTAAATCTGCCCTGGCACCTCCTTCACGCACACTAGGCCACGGCACATGGATATCCTTGGTCCCACTTTGCTCTTTCCCCTTGAGATGATGCACTCCTACTTCTTCATCCTTGCTTGTCCACCAGAGTTTATGCAAGCCTCCAATCTATTTTTCCACCTCCCCATGGGCTCCTCTCCCCATCCCCAGTCCTCGGGGGAAATCCTCTTGCCCTTGGAGCCCCAGCACCCAGATTGTGCTGCTCTTGGGCAGCACCCACCCGGGCTGCCATGTCCAGCCTGGATGCCAGGATGCTGCAGGAGACCACGCCAAAAGCCCTCCCGAAGGCAAGAGAGACAGCACCCACGTCACATCCTCGGCCACACACTCTGCCACAGAAAGCAAATAGCTTGGTCAAATTTGGCAATACCATTTCCAGGTCCTGCCCAGCCACAGGCATGCAGGAGGAATGCTTTCTTCCTCCAAATAAAATAATAGCACTCAAATAAAATACACCTCTGTATCTGTTTTCACTCTCCATTGCTGTCACTACACCCCCAGTCCCAGCTTTGGGAAAACCCTAAGCTTTTGCTGCTTGCCCAAATCCTTCCCAAATACAACCCAGCCCAGCAGGGTGTTATTTACACTGGTCTGAATCTCTGCCCAGCTGTTTGCAGTTGCAAACACCAATTACATCAGGGTGCTGAGCTCCTTAAGCCTGTGTAGGAGGGACGTGGGTTAAGCTGCCTCTGTGCATGGGAACAGAAAATACTAGCTGGAGGATTTGGGTAGGATGGGGGGTATATGGGGGCATAAAACATGTGTTTTTCCCCAAATCTAGTGGGCTGCCCCCTCTCAGCAGGTGTAACATCAGCCAGCTCCACTGCTGCCAATGGACCCTCCACTCTGTGGGTTTGCTTTAAAAATAAAAGAGCTGGATGAAGTCGAGGTGTTTCTCAGGTGGGCACTAAGGTACCAGATGGATCTTCACTTGGAGAAGGACATCTGCTAAGGGACAGCCCAAGGTACGACCCTAGGTCCAGAGAGGTTCTCCTGCCCCTCTGCTCTGCCCTGGTGAGACCACATCTGGAATATTGTGTCCAGTTCTGGGCCCCTCAGTTCCAGAAGGACAGGGAACTGCTGCAGAGAGCCCAGCGCAGCCAGCAAGATGCTGAAGGGAGTGGAGCATCTGCCGTGTGAGGAAAGGCTGAGGGAGCTGGGGCTCTGGAGCTTGGAGGAGA
>VWYH01000791.1:195366-208048 GCA_013399365.1 Pampusana beccarii | reverse complement strand
AAGAAATTGTTGCCCCTGAGGGTGGTGAGAGCCTGGCCCAGGTTCCCAGAGAGGTGGTGGATGCCCCATCCCTGGAGACATCCCAGGCCAGGCTGGACGGGGCTCTGAGCAACCTGAGCTGGTGAAGATGTCCCTGTCATGGCAGGGGGGGCACTGGGGGAGCTGGGAAGGTCCCTCCAACCCAAACCAGTCTGTGATTCTGTGATTACCATCCCACTATGCACAGCACATGGAAAACTGTTTGCCAGCACCAGGCTGAGAAGAAAACACAATATGGGATTAAATGAGCTTTGTACCCCAAAAAGTCAAGGACCCCTGTGCCATTTCCTCAAGGTGTTGAGGACACCCCAAGGCCCTACGGGGCTCCCACACTCCGGGACAGGCTGTGCCTCCCTGCGCATCCCCATCCGGACGCTGCAGCGCTCGGAGGTGCAGGGACCCACCGACCAAGTCCTCCCCACACCAGCACCTCTCCTCTCCCTAGGACAGCGTGGCTGGAAACGTCACGGTCCCTGCTGCCACTAACGGCCAGGAATCCCTTAAAAACACTGATATTCAATCCAGTAACAGCCCAAGGCCAGAACTGGTTTACTTGATAAGCTATTTTTCCTCCCTGCTTCAAGTGCCTTGCTTCACAGATTAGCTGTTTAATTGAGAGCCAGGTGTCTGAAAACCCCAGAGGCCTCAGTCTTAGTGATGAACTGTCAAAGAAGAAGGCAAAGAAAAGCCACCGAGTCTCACCACTCTCTCCTGCAGAAAGCTCTCTTTATTTCAGAGTGATGGCAACACACAGCCAGGCTGTTATTCTCCTCTTATCACACTTGTTCACAAAAGGGGAGATGCGGTTTTTCATCCTGTCCCCATCTCCATTCACTAATGAGTTTTCCCAACTTGGTGGCTTTCCACCGGGAGCCAGATGATAAATGAAGACATCTGCAGGGACCCTGGTGAAGGGCCAAACCCCCTGCCCTCCAGGCCTGGGGGAAATCTGGCACTTAGAGTGCCAAAATAAGCACCAGCAAACCTGTGTCTCGCCAGCACACGTGATGGACGTTACGCCCAGGCTGCTGCACCCCTGAATGATGCACCCTCCTTCAACCATCTCATATACTCTTGCATAGGACAAACCCCAGTTCTGCACGACCTCACTGCTTTTTGGAGGTTGCCCCCCTGCTTTCATCCCAAACCTTTAATGTCTGTACTCGCAAGCAGCAAGAAAGATTATTTTTAAGGAGGAATAGGGTAGTTAACATGCACAAACAAATTGGCATGGCTGGCACATGGTGAGCATCTCGCTTCAGGCAGCGATCAACCCAGACACTTGGCTCCGAGGGATTTCTTACTAAAATAAGCTGTTTTCAACCACACACACACACAAAAAAGTAGTTGTAAAGAGCAATGCAGGCAGCTACAAGACAGAGAGACTCCACTGGTTGCACCGGTACAGCACCATTAATAGCACAGAAATGCACGTGCATTTAAAAGCAAAGTCCCTGCCACCCCCGGTGCCAATCATTCCTCCCCTGAGAGCTGCAAGTAATTTGCTAGTGAGTCCCCAAACACCAGAGCCAAGCTCCAAAGCGTTAGTTTAATAACCAACACAAACCCTGCAATCTTTTTAATAACTTGTGAGTCCCCAACGAGTCCTGCACAGCAGCCCAGAGGGGCTCAGCCCTCCTCCCGGAGAGCAGGAAGGCCCTTCTCACTGCTGTGTGCTTCGATAAATAGAACAAACGAGAAGGAAAGCGGTCCTTGGGTGTTCTGGGGAAAACAGCTTTGACGTGATTGTTAAGGGACCAGAAAGTTATTAAGAAAAGGGGATAGACAAAGATGTCACAACTATTAGACTAGTTCTGCAGGACCAGGGCTGTCTTTTGGGGAAATCTCCACTATACTGAGTACGCTGGAGGGTCCAGAAAGCTGGAGATCAGCTCAGCAGGAGCCAGACCAGCCTGTTGTGAAGCTGTGGGTTCCCTCTGCAAATCTTTTTCCCCCAGCAGAGTACAACTGAGCTCAGCCCGCTAAGGCGGGCGCTTTCGCTGCGGGCAGGGTGGATCCCCGGCTCTCTCCCGTGCTGTTTTGGGCTGTCCCATCTCCTATCAGACAAGGGGCTCCTTGCACAGGCTGTGTGAATCTTTCCGAACACCTCCCAAGGTTCTGCCGTGCAGAGGAGTCAGCCCGGCCCCGGCTCAGGCGCTGTCAGTGGCGATCACCGACCTGGCTCCCGGTCTCTGCCCATCTCTGATGCCCATCTCCAACCCCGACCCCATGCACCCACTCCTACCCTCTCTCCACACCCAGGCCACCCCACCGGGGTTGTGTGGCTGGAGCAGACATGGAGAAGGCACCGATGCTGCCTTGCAGCACACTCTGCACCCCCACAGCCCCCAGACATTTTTGCTCGGGGACCACTTTCTGCCCGAGGACGATGTTTCCTCCTCCTGAGCCCTGCAGGCTTACGCAGTGAGCCCAGTTCCAGCATATTTCCACCCTGCACATCATATTTTCCTTGGTAGAATGAGATCACGTTAACAGCTGACGTGAGGAGACAACGCTGCTGCACCAGCTCCGATGGGGACTCCCGTGTCACACACACAGCGATGCAGCTGCAGCACCCCGGGTCAGCACCCAGCAGCCGCTGCCTTTGCAAGCACCCTGGAAAGCGCTGGGGACTCAGGCTCACAGCTGTGCTTACAACCTGACCTCACTGCCTGCTCTCCACCAAGCACTTGGGTCTCAATTTATGGGTTGGGTGAAGGAGGGGAGCAGCTGCTGCCCACCCTGGTCCCCTTCACCGCTGTTTAGATGGAGGCTGCACCCATCCTGCGCCCTGGGACCGTGCAGAGGATGAAGCAAAGCTACTGAGAGGGAGAGAAAACGTCAGCCAGGTCTGGTTCACTAAAGCACATTTGCTGCAGGACGTAAGCAAGTAATCCAGACTGACACCATTAGCTCGTGGCAGATGCCGCGTTCTGCATTTCGCAGGGCTCCGGCAGGAGGGGCTGACTCTGTCCCCTCCATCCGCCGGACTTTACGCCACCTCTGACGCGCTGTGAATTTTTACATCGCCGTGTTGTTTCCCAGAGCCGCTCCGGGCTCGGCGTAGCTGCAGCACATTGTCACCGCTACACGCTGGCTCATGTCACCTATTGCTGAAGCACTGGCACCTGCAAGCGTGGGGACACCTGCGCCCCCCCAGGCTGGTGCCTCTGTGCTGCATGGCAAGGAGAATTAGTTTCCTTAACCCCTCTGGTTTTGAGTGGTATCTCCATAAAATTGGGGTTCGCTCCTGTTCAGTGCAGGGTGCTGGTGCCCAGAAAAGTGGTTGCTGAGCGCACAGCAGCGTGAACAGAATTAGCTCCCTTATAATCTTCCTTCAACTATCCATCCTGCTATGCAAATAGCCTTTTTAAATTTTTAATTAAAACAACAAGTCATTTCGAACTGGAGAAATCTTGCCAAGCCTTTGAAAACCTGGCTGCGATTTAAATTTCAGTGCAACTGGTAAATCCTTCATAAAGGAACGATAAATAATCAATTGCTGTTTTAATAAGTATTTAATCAGTTGTTAAAGGTATAATGGTTACAAACTCTATCAGCTCAGTGTAGGGTTTATAATCGTGGCTTGTCACCATCTGTCCTACGTATTATTCATGCCCATAGAAAGGTTAAAAATCTATTCATTAGAGTCTTAAATCACAGAACAGAATCATACAATCATAGAATCATTTCAGTTGGCAGAGACCCTCAGGATCATCGAGTCCAACCATACCCTAACCCAACTCCAGCACTAACCCATGGCCCTGAGAACCCGTCTAAACACCTTTTAAACCCCTCCGGGGATGGTGACTCCACTGGGCAGCCTCTTCCAATGCCTGACAACACTTTCCGCGAAGAATTCTTTCCTAATACCCAATCTGAACCCTCCCCTTCCTAATAAGTGTGATAAAGGGATGAGCGGCACCTGGAAGGTCTGCGGTGCAGCCCCTGGATCCTCAGCTTGCCCATCTCCGCAGGGCTGGGCTCCCTCCAAACCCTGCACAGCTCATTGCTCACACACGTGGAGCCAATGGGGCTCCCGTGGGGCAGGACACGGTTCCCCGGGGCAGGGACATGTCCTCGCCATGGGGACACCGTGCTCTGCCTTGGCACCGAAGCCACTGATCTAGGCTGGCTTCGGAGGTGGGGTTTTCTCCCACCTCCTTGGGCCACGACAGACGCGAGCTGCCCCAGCAGCAGTGCGATGGGACAGCAAGGAGCATCCAACGGCAGATGTTAACCGTGGCAGCTTAAACTGGGGTTTCCACTCTCATGCTGACATCGCATTTAAAATGCGAGAAGAGTCCTGACAGCATACGGGGCCAGAAAAGAAATCCCACCATGGGCACTGTGCTAGAACCAAGAATTAGGGCATCTTGTGAAGCCTACACGGACCAAGCCCTGGGTTCCACCCCACCAGAAGGAGCCCCCAGCAGCTCTTTGGCTGTCCACTTGAACATGGACTCCCCATTCACATCAAACTCTTGTGCACTCTGTTTTTCCATGAACATATTTTTTAAATTAAGGCATTTTTTTCCTTAAAAAAAAAAAAAATAAAGCTAGGATCATCCTTTGATTGCAGAATATGCAAGCAACAAGTAGACTTTTCAGTAGTTCAGTAGCCTCTGCTTCTAATCGTCTTAGAAATCTCTCGTGAACAGACTAGCATTCTTTCTGACAGCAGCAAAATAAATTTTAAAGGTCAATCGAATCAGATAAGCCCAGTCTGGCAGCACTTTCAGATGCAGAATTCCATGGATAACATTTAGGTTATGCTCGAGAACAGAAACAAAATTCTTTGGAGGAAAGAATCTTTAAAAGGAAAGAAAGAAAAAAAAAAAAAGGAAAGAAAATGAAAAGGAAACAGCAATTAAATAGAATGTCATCCGTAATCCCACTGGTGCAAAACCTGATGATTACCTACTGGGCTATGGACAATGCTACATGTATTAATGTAATTAAAGTCCTTTTTTACAGGCATCTGAAGCCAGCTCATTAGTGTTACCAAGATGCTCATTAATGGCTGGCCATGACTAATTTCTTGAGAATTATTCTTTAATTCTTTATCATCCACAGCCTAATAGGAAACCACAATGCTTCCATCTCCCGCTCTCCCACTTGTATGCGGTAGAGACAGGTTCTCATCAGCCACCCATTGACTTGATGTTCCTTAACGAACAACATCCCCCACCAGCCCAAATGTTGTTTTAACAGCAAATGATTTATTTATGAGGAAAAGCAAGTGAACTTTCTGGGAACTTTCTTAGCTATTAACGAACTGGCATCTTCACTGCTGCTTTTTGCATTTCCCCGCATGCGGCAGAGGAGACGTGGAGCGGCGGAGGAGCGGTCTGGCCGCAGAAGAGCCTCCTGCCCTGGTCCATCAGCCCAGTGCTCAGCTCCTCGTCCCGAACCCCTCTGTGGGTTTTGCTCTATCTAGTGGGTGGCCTTAGGAGCGCTCCCAAGCTCCAACATCGGGCCACGTCCCACCCTACATAGGGCATGATGCAGGTTCCTGTGGGAAGGACCATTTACCACAGGGCAATGCTGAAGCAGGGGAAGATCTGGGCTCCAGGAGGGACCCCACTTCATGCTGCCAACCCACCACCAGATGATTGAATAGCCTGCCAGGGCCACCCGGCTCCCGGAGAGAAGTTGCTGCAGATGGAGCTCCGCTGGCGCAATTCTCATTATTTAGCTCCACTGCTGTCTTCTCAGCACAAGTCCTGCATCTTGAGGCTGTGGCTTCTTGAACACACAGACGCTGCTCTGTTCCCAGCCAAACCGGTCCCGCTCGTGCCCGGGGCTGTGCGGTGCTGCTGGGGCTGTCCCTGCCTCTTCCAAGACATGAGGGCTACAGCTGGTTTTTCTGAACGACTGAGCACAAGTCAGAGGTTTCCACATCACCACGTGCTTCCTGCCGCGGGGGATTTTAGCAAAACCCCAAACGCCGGGAGACTCGGCAAAGCGGCGAGCTGAGGACACTGTGAGCGCAGCCACCACCCGCGGATCAAAAGGTCCCTCTGGGACCCAGACCAGACCGTTCCTCCAAATTTCTTGTCTAAATGCTACAAAGAGTTGTTTGTCTGCCCAACCCGCTATGGGACTTCAAGTCACAAAAATCACCGAGGCTGGGTGGTCGCACCCCAGAGATTGTGCTGGGGCGGGGGGAGCAGGACATGGGGTGGGGAGCCTGGGGGTGCACGGAGCGAGAGAAAGATGCTGGTCCTTGGCACATTAACCCTCAGTTCTTCAACCGCTGACATTTTTGACATGCTTCTTTCCTCTCTCAGAGTTAATTATCAGCTGATTGCCTTTCAAAATTATTTCAGACAGTTTAAATGCAAAGAATGACATAAAGACTAAGACACCTGTCTCTCTAAAGTCGCTGGGAGTTGGGCTCCTACTTCACTTGCGGTGGGATTTGCTGAGGTTTGGTTGTCTAAACGCCACCCCCAAGGCTCCACAGAGAGATTGGGGAGGTACCCTCACCCCAAGGAAAGCATCTCAGATGGGAGGGATGCAGCCTGCAGTGATGGGAGAGGGAGACCTGAAAAACCGCTGGGCTGCTCGAGGTGACAGCTACAGCAAGACCTGTGTTGGCAGCCATGCCTTTTCCTGCAAAATAACAAATCCTGCTCCCCATCTCCTGGTCTTTGCCTCTCCAGCTCTACGTGGATCAAAGTCTGAAGGGAAAGCCTGGTTTTACAGAGGCCACACCTGCTCCCATGTGCTGTGCTGCCCTTGGCGTCGGTTCGCCCGAAGCCCAGAGGTGACCGATGCTTTGAGGATTTTCCCACTGATGTCAGTGGGTTTTGGATCAAAGCCAGAGATGATAGTACACTGTCTACCGCTCTCATTCTCCACCAATATTGCCATGCCAGTCTTGCACGCTGTGATTCTGTGTGATGGTTCAGGACCACGAGGACTCTCGGGACTCCCTGTTGATGCTGGTTTTATCCCTTCACACACAGCACCACCCTTCCCTTCACAGCATTAAGCTCCCATTGAGGGGGCTAAAGACACAGACCCCTTTTTAATAATACAGAAAGACTAGTAACCCATCATTGTTTGTTGATTATGGTCATTCTTTTCTGTAAATGAAGTTTAAAAGTCATTAAAAGATTTGTCAGCTGTGACTTATGAGCTCGTCTTGCTGCAGGGGAGTGAAGCAATGACAAATTCCCTCCTTCGCCATATCATCTGTTACGTGTTAGAAGTTGCCATGTTCCAATTACCAGAGACCCACTAAATCCGCAAACGAAAAGCAACTCAAATATCCTCCACAGCTGCTGGGACCATTACTCAGAGCTGGCGGGTTTCACCGCCACAGCACAGGGCTGAGAGGGGCTCAGGAATAAATAACACTTTGCACGTGTGCAGGGTGGCGTGCGGCTTTATCAACGTTAATTATGCCTTGGAGCCACCTTTGGGGAGGCGGAGCGGCTCCTGCCTTCCCCAGCAGGAGACACGGTTGAAGGGCTGCAGGAGAGCGGGCTGGGGCCACTGCGACGTGACCAGCATCGGGCGCTAGGTTGGGGCCAGAACAGCTCTGTAGCTCAGTGAAAAACTAAATTAAAAAAATCATCTTGCTCATTTTTCTTGCTTGCAGCACAGTGGCAAAGGATACAGTCAGTGCCAAGCGCTGTGCTGCCCTGTTGGCCACTTGCAAGGAAGCCTTTGGCACTAGGGCAGCCACAAGGCCCTGAAGACACAGAGGGGCTCAGTGACCTGCCCTGGTCCTGCAGCCCCAGCCCTGCCCCTCGCCCCCCGCCCAGGGAACTGCTCCTGATGGCACAAGGAGCAGGAACGTGAGGCACGGAGAGCCCGTGCTTGTGGGGAGAGCAGCCAGTGCTGGACACGGTACAGCCTGTCTGGGGCACAGGACACAGAACCACAGAATGTCAGGGGCTGGAAGGGACCTCGAAAGCTCACCCAGTGCAATCCCCTGGAGCAGGAACACCCAGCTGAGGTTACACAGAAGGTGTCCAGGCGGGTTTGAATGGCTGCACAGAAGGAGACTCCACAACCTCCCTGGGCAGCCTGGGCCAGGCTCTGGCACCCTCACCAGGAAGAAGTTTCTTCTCATATTTCAGTGGAACCTCCTGTGTTCCAGTTTGCACCCATTGCCCCTTGTCCTGTCACTGGTTGTCACCGAGAAGAGCCTGGCTCCATCCTCCTGACACTGCCCCTTTCCATATTGATCCCCATCAATGAGGTCACCCCTCAGTCTCCTCTCCTCCCAGCTCCAGAGCCCCAGCTCCCTCAGCCTTTCCTCACACGGCAGATGCTCCACTCCCTTCAGCATCTTCGTGGCTGCGCTGGGCTCTCTCAGCAGTTCCCTGTCCTTTTCACAGGGCCACCCTTTTCAGCCCAGCCAGCAGAGCCTGGCATGGCCCCTTGGCTCTGCTCTGGGATGGGGGGTTTGCTCCCCACAGACCACCCCAATGAAGGCATCCAGATAAAGTCTAATTTTCCTGCCAGAGCAGGAGCTGGTGCTGGCACCAAGCACCTCCCGGCTCCACAGGGACCCTGCAGCTCCTCAGCACCATGGGCTGCTCAACCTTGCCCTTCCCATGGGATGCTGAACAGCTTCCCTGCGCCAGATGGGCGCTCCTTCTGCCCCCTGCCCACACAGGGCTCCCAAATGCCCCAGGGAAGTCAGGACAGAGCTCCTGGCCCCTGAGTCATGGCAGGAAGGTGGAAGCTCTCCTGGTCCCTGCAGCATCCTTTCTCTGCCCCTTGCCCTGGGGACCAGCCCCGGCGTGTGGGCACCACGCAGAGCTGATGCCTACCAGCACCTCCCAGTGCTCGCCCACCACTGGGGAAGGGCACACACCAGATGTCACCAAACTGTCTGGGTGACGTTGGGGGAACACCGTAGAGCTTCTTGTTAATACAACACCTTATAAAATCAATTAGATCACATTAAAGGGCAATTTGGCCCTCATCACACTTAACCTCCTCTGTGAGAGGGGTAATGGCCCATGGAAGTTTACTGCCTGTTTGGCTTTAATTAACTGGGCACGGTGGAGGCAGCATCCACAATGGCAAACCTCGCTTTCCTAGGCAACAACATCTGCCACTGAAATCTTCAGGATGAGCTTCTCCCCAAGCTTGTCTCTATCGGAGGCCACTGGGGGGGTCCCGGAGGAGCCACACCAGAGCAGGGACACAGCACTGCAGCTGTGACCCAGGTGTGGGGCTGTCACGACAGACCAGACCGCTGTGTCAGGAGCCCTGTGTTGCGGCTCTGGCCAACACCTGCCCGTAACGCCAGCGGAGAGGCGAACGTGCCTGCTGGGTGCCAAAACCGCCCTCGGGTCCCCTGAAGTGCGTGGCTGACATCCTCACACGTCAGGGCTGATTTTCTTCCATTCACCCTCCCTGACCATGCACAGAAGCCCGCAGGCATTTATCCTGTTAACCCTGTTTCATCCTATTTAACCCTATCAAACCTGATCTTTTATCAGCAAAACTGGCTGCACGGGACTGTGCCTACCACTAATCCACAGACCATTGGAGACTCGCCCGAGTCAGCGTGACTGTCAGCGGCTCTTTGCTTCCCTCGCTGTGCAGGGCATCTTCGACTGTCACCGAGAACTGTGGGCAGAAACAGCTGCCTGGACACGGCTGCTCCACAATTACTCATTTTAACAGTAGCAGTCATCGGAAAAGCAAAAGAAGAATGATTTCATTTTCATAACCTTGAGTTCCCCCTGTCCTGCTTGGGTGAGTTTGCCTGCGTGATTTTCATCGCCCAGGAACACAGACACCACATTGCTCCTGCTACAGAGCTCACCCTGCACATCCCACACACGCTGAAGAGCTGGTCCCAGCACTGGGACCTCCAGGGCTTGTTCTGGTCTGATGGATGATGAACCTCAACAGAGAAACCCTGGGCAACCAACCCACACTTGCTTCCCCTGGTCAGTGATCATCTGCAAATGCCAAATGAGCTGGGTGCTAATTGTGCTGCTCTGTTCCACCGGGCACCTCGCAATAAAGAACGAGGGGGTTCATTCCATCACTGTGCCGACAGCCCAGAGCCGAGCACCGGGCTCTTTGATGAACAGAACCTGATGAGGTTAAATGGGGAGTTCAAGCTGGTTTGTGAAACCCTGTGGTTCGCTGCAGGGGGGTTTCAGCCATTCCCTCATTTTCCCAGTTGCAAGGCTGCTGGTTGTGCAGCAAACACACCCACGGCCACGACACAGACAAACCCCTGTGACACACCAAATGGGCTTGAGAGGCTGATTCTGGGAACGGCGAGGAGGACGTTTGCCAATGTTATGCATTTATATTTTATAGAGGAGTCTGAAACATGCCCAACACATCTCCACAACACACAGCCATTGCTTAGGAACCCCCTACTGCAGAATACCAACACTAGGGACAGAGAAATCAAGAACATTCTGTTTTCAAGTGTCTTCCTAACTCCCGTCCACGCACAAGACTTTAATTTTGTTAGGTCAAAGTGACAGCCCTTTCGTTCTTGGCAAGTGCAGTATGTAATGGCAACGGGGCAGCACTTGGCATTCACATTTAATGACTGTACTGGGAGGCCACAGGTAACCAGCATTTTCTCCTGGCATCAAGGTGATATTTTGAAACCTGTTCTGATTTTGCAAATCACAACTCCCACTCTGCCTTTGTCGTGGAGAACAGCAAATGTATCTCTAACACTTTGGCAGGGGTAGAGAGAAAAGAGTGTTTACGCTAAAAAATCCTCATCTTTTCAAAAGCCAAACTAGAGAAGAGGGTGAGGGAGGGGAAGACCAGCTGACGAGTCCATGGGGTTGGCAAGAACCCTCTTCATCAGCTGCTGCGAGGCAGGTGATCTCCAGGAGCTTGGAGAAGCCTTCTCTGGGTTTCTGGAAGAGGCTGGGTGGGTTCAGCAGACTCTTCATCAAGGGTCACCTGCTAAATGTGTCAGACTCTCAGGGCTCTGTCTCGACCTGCCCTGAGGGAACTGGTCCCTCCATAGAGAACCACTGGCTGAGGATGTCCCACCACGGGCACATTCTGCAGTGCCGTGAGACCAGTGCCCACGGGAGCGTTTGGGATGGACCAGAGATGTGATGGAAAAAAAAAAAAAGATGCCTTGCTTTCTCATACCTGCAGCTTATGGGGCATCAAGTCAGCTTTTATCACACCAGGCTATTTAAAACTTTTTATTTTTTTCCAAAGGAAGAGTTCATCAACAGCCATGTTTATCTTTCTGGCTTCGCAGAGGCACCTTTCCACAGCGCTACCTGGCCAGCTGACCTCTCGCTCCCGAGCAGAGAGGAGTAAATATCATCGCACTCACTTCCTCCGAAGTAATTGAATTTCTGAACTTGTCTGTATGGCTCGCACACGTTTTGTCTCTGCAACCGCTGACAATTTGGGAGGACAGCTGAAATACGGAGGGCTCTGCAGGAAGGGTGCTGATCATCCTTCGTGTAAGGAGGTGAAAACCTCACCCTTCAAAGCACCCATGAAAGCACCTTACCTGGGAAAGCTGAGAGAAATCCTCTTTCTTTCACTATGATCTTTAACCTCCCTGTGCCATAGCCCACATCAGCATAAAAGGGTTGCTTTTTGGGTTCAATATATACGAAGATTTGTTCATGGCTGCGAATCACCTTGATGAAATGCAACCTGTAAATGCAAATGATGACAGTGACAGCTGCTATATATAACGTCTGTAAGATCATTAATGCCAATCAACTCACATATATGGAATATACACCTTGTCAAGTAAAATGAGATCATTTTACAATAAGATCCCAAGCTGGGTTTATAGAGGTAATAATAGTATCGATAAACTTAAGACTTCTTTAAGATGTTTGACTTGGGGCACATGTTTTCTGAAGAGTGTAGCAGCAGCTCAGATGAAGACCTGACTAAACAGGGAGGTCTCCAACCACCAGGGATGCAGCTGCTCCTGGGGCCCCACCACAGCCGTGTTTTGCACCCACAGCATCTTCTGCCTTTACTAATGACCTAGAGGAAAGCGCTAAACCATCACTGCTGCTTGTCTGCAGCTGAGATAACGTTGGGGGAGCAGAGAAGAACAAAGAGTCACAGCCAAACGATGGTACCGGAGCAGACCCACACGGCGAGGTACCCTCTTCTGGAAGCAGGAACTCTGGACAGTCCTTGAGCTTATTGTGGAAAACTAACTGGACCCCAAATGGCTCATGGGGTTGGCAAGAACCCTCTTCATCAGCTGCTGCGAGGCAGGTGATCTCCAGGAGCTTGGAGAAGCCGCCTCTGGGTTTCTGGAAGAGGCTGGGTGGGTTCAGCAGACTCTTCATCAAGGGTCACCTGCTAAATGTGTCAGGCTCTCAGGGCTCTGTCTCGACCTGCCCTGAGGGAACTGGTCCCTCCGTAGAGAACCACTGGCTGAGGATGTCCCACCACGGGCACATTCTGCAGTGCCAGAGACCAGTGCCTCATATATATATGGTAAGTCATATTTTGAAGTATAATGGCCACATACGCTGTATTACAAAACAGCAACCAAGTGGGAAGAAATTCTGCATAACTTACAGACTCAGCATCTCTTGCTCTGATAGGAAAGTAGCAGGGAAGCACAAGAAACTTTCTTTTTGATACTTGCACTTTATAAATGACCCTTTTAGAAAAACAGAGAGGA
>VWYH01000791.1:184887-195275 GCA_013399365.1 Pampusana beccarii | reverse complement strand
CACCAAATTCACTCATGTACTTGCACCATGGCTATACCATTTACTTGCACCATGGCTATACTACGTGCAGCTGAACTAATAATAATAATAATAATAACAACATACCATATATACCAAAATATAACCAAGTTCTGGGGTGATCAGACCAGGCAATGGGTTGACGAGGCATTGATAATTCTTTTGGCTCTGGCAGAATCTGGTGAAAATTCAAGGAAAACAGAGTTTGGAGACAGCTCAAACAAGCTGTTCAAGGATAGGAAAACATACTTTTTCACAAGATCTTTGTTGCTTGACAAAGATGAATTTACCTGGTGACTTGGCTGGGGGCTCTAAGTGCCATTATGGAGAGCACAAATGGAAAAGAGAATTTATCAATCTGCTGGACCAAACCACGACAGCACCCAGCAACTGGACAAACTCAGATTGTAAACAAGGTACAAATGCTTAATGCTGTGGGTGATCAGCCCGAGAGACTCATTGTTTTGATAGATTCTCTATCGTTTTTAAAGAAAGGTGGCCTGTTTTCCTAAAAAACCTGCTACTCTTTATGTGTTAGTTCAATACGGAACTCAGGGCAGCGCCAGGGCCTGATTTACGTAGGTGGTCAGATTAAGGGATAATTTAACTTAATAAATTTATTCAGCACTCGATCATGCACACGTCTGCTCGTGCCCATGCTGCATTTGTTTCCCTCCTGTCTCACCGCCAGAGTCCCCCTCCCTTTGCCACCACCAGGACATGCCATCAGGAACAGGAGCTGATCTGGTTGCCTTGCTAAAGCTAATGGTAGGTGTA
The DNA here is from genome assembly GCA_013399365.1 of Pampusana beccarii. Lineage (NCBI taxonomy): Eukaryota > Metazoa > Chordata > Aves > Columbiformes > Columbidae > Pampusana > Pampusana beccarii. Next base: position 194,480 of record VWYH01000791.1, on the reverse strand, counting down.
ACACTTCATCTAGACCCCAAAATCTATGAGAATGTCCCTTTGGCTGTTAAATTACAAGTTTCCCCATTTAAAGGATGTTCAGGTCCTATTTTCAACTCTCTTTGAAATTAAATCCACATTTTCATTCATTTTTTGACAGTCACTGTTACCAGATGAACCCTAATTTCAGTCCAGCCCCTGTGATGCTGTGGGCATCACTAAAACTGAGCAGGAAAGAGACACTCTGCTGTATTTTTTCAGGGTTCAATTCTCATTTATTGCGAACAAAAACCTGTTAGTTTAAACTTCAGGTGGCCAGCTAGGCAGGTAGAGACGGGTGCTCTGAACTGCTGCTTTCCTGACTCATGAACTATTAGGCTTCCATGTGCCCACACAGAGACAGGTTCCTGATGCAAGTATCACTGCTCTGTTGGGATCACCAGCAAAAATATAGGAGGAACACGGTAATTAACATTAAGACTTTTTTTTTCTTTCTGCCTGGCACTTTGCATGATGCCATTTCTCTCTGAGCTCTACATCCTGCATCGAAATCGATGCAGCTGCGGTTCCTCCCGGCTCTGCTCAGGCTGCAGAGCTGGAGAAGACGAAGCGCTGAGCACGCAGCGATATCAAACCGCGTGCGATCGCAACCACGCTGTCGGGATGCAGCACGGGGAGTGCAGGCGCTCTGCAGGGAAATTTCTCTTTGGGGCAGGAATGAGCTGCAGTGGACGGCACAGGTCTCTTTGCTACACGTCAGCAGTGGCAGATGGTGCCCTCTCCATCTGCATTGGAGATCCGTCCTGGGAGCAGGTGAGGAGGAACAAGATGCAGAGGAGATGTGCAGGAGCCACAGAGGCTAAACCAGGCACTGCAGCAGAAGGAAGCAGTGGGTGAAAGCCCCTGGAGACAGGGGCACCCATCGGCCAACGCGACTTGATGTCTCCACAGGTTTGCTGCTTGCATGGGGGCCTGGACCAGGGATGTTGGGCAGAGACACATCTGGCACAGAACAAGACATGCTCTGTTGGACCTGTTATTCATGAACAAGGAAGAACAGGACAATGACACGAAGGTGAAGAGAAGTCTTGGTTGCAGCAACCATGAGACTGTCAAGCTGAACATCCCTAGAGAAGTAAGCAAGAAAAATTGCAGATCCTGGACTTATGAGAATAGATTTCAGTTTGTTCAGGGATCTGCTTGGCAGAGTCCCATGGGGGACTGCTCTGTAGGCCCAAGGAGCCCATGGCACCTGGATCATCTTCAAGGACACCTGTCTCGAAGCACAAGAATTGCCTTTTCTGATGACAGTCACACAGGTGCGGCAGAAGGCCAGCATGGATGAACAGCAAACTCCTAACTGAGCTGTTTCCTACACAAACCAGCAGAACACAGAAGGTGGAAGCAGGGCTGGGCCACCCAGCAGAATTATGGAATTGTTGTCTTGCTGCTCTCACCTCCATCTTTACTTCCCTTTGGTGGATCATTATATGAGCAGACAGTTAATGATGTTGCTGAAGGACATCTGCCAGGAGGGAAAGGAGACACCACAGCACAGGGACTTCACTCAAAGAGCTTGGCTGCCCAACAAAGCTCCTACAGGATAACGGGACCTTACAACTGGCCCTCTTGCACAGCCAACAAGGCATGAAGGATGGTCCCCAGCTCAAGGAGATACAAAAGGCAGGTGACAAGTTGTAACCTGCCCAGCAACTTACTACGGGATGGCAATGTCCCAATCAAGGCAACCATTCCTCATCCCCTCATTGTCACTCTTGTGCTTCCTTGTCATGCTTGTGTTTCTTTGATATGTCACCTGCAGCCTGCCAGAGCATGGCTGGTCAGGACTGGCTTGATGTGAGGGACCTCCCAAACCAACCACCTTGGCAAACTCTCAACGGTGCTGCTGGGAATCGGCTGACACATTTTTGATCCTTGCTCACACAAAATTCCTTAGAATTTGGGACTAAGCTTTGCTACAACCAAGATCTACCACCACCACACACCCCAAAGTGCTGAGCGGACTTCTACAGAAGCTACAACTAAGCCATGGACTACACAGTTCATGCCTTCATCACGTTTTCAGCTCTACTCTTTTGAGTTAGTTGTCCACCTGGGAAACCAAACAGCTCTGGAAATTCCACTACTATTTAATTCTATTTAAGCCACCAATTTAAGCCATTGAGAAACACGATGAAGCTGAATGAGGATGAGATGGGCAAACAGAGGCATTAAATAGGTACAGATGTAAAAATTACAGCCAAGCTCAAATTTGGCCACCATGATGCTCTGTCCTGAGCTTGTCACATGGAATTTGCTGTCTACTAAATGTGTCACTGCAGAGCTACCCCGAGCACGGAGCAGGAGGGCATTACACAGGAATTTGGTGAGATTTCCACACCTTTACAAAGCTTCCTGCTGCTTGGATGTGTCCTGACTAGAAAGATTAAAGGGATTAGATGCTTACAAATGATGAGGCAGGGAAACGAAGGGCTTTAGAAAATACCGAGGTCTTAATTTACAAGGGATGTTTAAAAAATGAATGGAGTGAGGATTTTCTCCCACAGGGAAGTGAGGAAGTTTATTCTGAAGCAAGGTTATTTGACCAGTAAAATGGTTGGCTCAACCCATGTGAAAGTACTAATATATATTTTATATGGTGCAGAGACAGAGGCATCTCTCATTTGCTCCTCTACAAATCAGGTGAAGAGAGTGAATGGGGTTAGTAGGATGGGTAGGAACATGGTTTTATGAACAAAATGAATAAAGCGCTGCTAGAGTAAAGCTGGGAACCACGTTTCCAGATGAGTAGTTCATTGACTACAAATTACACTTTGGGCTAGGCTGAACACTATTCCCAAAGCATGCCAAAAGTCCCATCGGAACACTTGCAGAAGGAATAAAGTGCAGATATCTTATTTTTCGCAGACGTATGGGCAGTGTTTTAGTTCAGCACTGGCAATATCCTCCCAAGCTCTCTCCTTTCTGTCGCCCCCAGCCCTGCCCAGGGAGGACTGTGCTATTTCCCATCCTAACTGGTTGCTTGGGCCAGTTTAGTACTCAGTCCTCGTTAAAACAAAATTTCACTGAGCCTGTAAAAAGCAGGGGGTAGAAAGAGCTCCTGAAGGCTTTCCCAAGTGCAGTTTACAGGTCAAGAATCTGTTCTTCCCTTTGCATTGTCCCCAGGCACAGATGCGGCAGAGAAGGACGGGGCAGGACGGGGGTGCTGAGCAGCTCTGGGTGCTGGCTCTCCTGGCTTGTTCCTGCGGGATCCTCCTTGGCCCCAAACACAACTCCTGCAGAAGGAGAAGCGATTCCCAGCGTAGGTGCCTTTCCGTGCTGGCTCTTTCAAGCGTGGGTTTCTCTCCCCTCAGTCCCTGCTGACTCGTGCACCCCAGAAAATTCTGCAAGGCCAGGGACCAGGCAGCGTGAGCCTCCAGCAAACGCCTCATCTCCTGGGTTTGCAGAAACTGCTCCCAGATGCCCTCCAAGCCTGTGCATAGCTGCAGCACTTCTAGAAACCCTCTCAGAACTTCAGACCCCAGCACCGAAAGCGACTCACAGCAAGGTCCTTGCTTGCAATACGGCTGAGCCAGTCTGAAAGGGGCCCAACCACTGCGGGCACCTGCTCTGCTCGTGTATCACTTACGCCCAAGGTCCCAAGGGTGCTCCTGACCACCCTGCCCCTCTTGCTGCAGAAGAGATGGGTTTGCTGCATCCACCATCACGCGTGAGCGTAATACCAAGCAGCACCCACCTGCTTTGCATTTGACATGAAAAACAAAGTAAGAGGGAGATTAATATACACAGGGCTAAAGGTACTTTACTACAGGTGACTCGTTGTCGCTCTCAAGTCAGCAAGGCAGAGCAGCTACGTGATGCTGACATGCATCAGAAAGCAGAATCTACCCTTGTGAGGCACAAAGTGGATGGAAACCAGGCTTGGCTGGCTGAAGGGCTCTTCCCCTGATGGAGGTACCTCCCGAGCCACAGAAAGCTGGTGCAACTGAATCTGGGCCAAGCTGTGTCTCCGTGCCACGGGGCAGGTGGTCCCAGGGCACAGCACTGCAGTGGTGGCACCGAGACCATCTACAAGCCCTGGAACTCCTCTGAATTTCTCCAAGGGCTGGATCAGGAGGAGGAAATCAGGAGGTGGTGTGTAATGGCCAGGCAAAAAACTCTTAAAAATTACTTTGGATGTATCTAGCTGTAACCAACTCATCCCTCACAGAGCAGAGTGGGGTCACACGTTATTTCTGCGAGTAGAACCCACCCAAAGCACAGACACTTTGGTGCAGCGTAAACACTAAGTGTGTTTACTCTGACATCAAAAGGGAATTAGTAAGTAAGAAGGATTTGGCTCTTCATTATTAACTTCATGACGCTTCTGAATGGCTGACAGTCTGAGATGTACAGAATTGTTTTTTAACTGATTCAGGATTTTTGTTTTAATGCAGATACAGCCAGATTTTTATCAGACAGCTTCTACACCCTCAACCTGGTTGAGCCGATCTTCCATTACCCAAGTGGCTAACACAGCATTAAGTCTCTCCCTGGTGCAAATCGCAGGTGTGTGATGTGCAGTCCCACTGAGGAACGCACTGGCCACTGGTGGTCACACACACACCAGTGCACCAACACACAAACCCACTGCAAACAGATCATTTACGTTTTAAGTAGCAACAGAGGTGCAGAGAGGTATAAATCGTGACATTTTAATGCAGTTCGGCGTCCCCTGCAGCGTTATAAACCATCATGAAAATAGGCCCATGCCAGAGGGTATGAACTGGAGTATTAAACCTATTAACCTACTTATACTTCAAAAACGCTATGCAAAGTTAAAAGACATTAAGACAGATTATGTCTGTTAATGGGATTCAGTGGTTCCAGGTGTTTCAGTTAAATTACAAAATCCCAGTCGCAAAGCCTGGAAGGTGGGCAGCAAGGATGCTCCGCTGAGGTTTCCAGTTCCCAAGAGCCTGACCATGGGCATAAGGTCTCTGGAGCCAGAGTGTTCCTTGCACTGGTACCTTGCAGAAAGGGGCTGTATTTCCTGATCTGATCCATGGTTCACTCCTGCAGACAAAGCAACGATCACTGTAATCACACCTGCTGCTCTGGTGCTCTCTCATCACCCTCATTCTGGAGGTGCTGTAACTTCGATGCTTTCCGTGACTTGTTCCTGATATATTTTTAGGGTTGTTGCTGCTTTCCAAACGGCCTTTGGCTGTTGCAGAGGACCTGCTGGCGGCTCCTGGGGAGCGCGGTGGGGTGAAGGCAGCGTCCTCCCCCCGCGAGCTGGGGGGCTCAGGCTTCAGAGGGGCAGCACCCTCCACCCCATCGCAAGTGACACAGAATCCCAGGCTGGTTGGGGTTGAAGGGACCTCTGTAGATCCCCCAGTGCAACCCCCCTGCTCACACAGGGTCACAGAGCAGATTACACAGGATCCCAGGCGGGTTTCAATGTCTCAGAGAAGGAGACTCCACACCCGCTCTGGGCAGCCTGGGCCAGGCTCTGGCACCTCCCAGCACAGAAGTTTCTCCTCATGTTCAGATGGAACCTCCTGTGTTTCAGTCTGTGCCCATTGCCCCTCATCCTGTCCTTGGGCACCACTGAACAGAGTCTGGTCCATCCTCTGACACCCACTCTGAGATATTGGTCAGCATTGCTAAGATACAAAGACATAAGAGACGAACACCTGTCCCTGTTTCAAGTGCTGGGTGGCACCAACCATCCCTGGCTGAGCAGAGTCCCCTTCCTCTGGGGGCCCTCGTGTCCCCAGTTCCCGGTGTGTGTGCACAGCCCCCCTCGCAGCGCTCAGCCCAGCACAGAAACGCCGCTGGCTCAAAGAGGCTGAACTGCTCCTGCTCCGGGCACAATCTCTGCCGGCTCTAATAGCGACGGCACTGTGACTTGACAGAGGGCTTTTAAAACTTTCCAGGCTCTGGGTAAGATTTACAGAGCACCGGGTGTAAGAGACTATTTATTGCGGAGCAGAGGCGACAGTAAACCGAGAGCGCGGGACACGGGGAGGAAGGCAACATGATTCATCAGTGGGGAAGAGCAAGACAACTTATCTGTTTTCTGCAATTCCACTTACAGCCAAGAAAAATGAGCCATCGCAGCAGAAATTATGTGTGACAGGGAAGGACAAACCGCTCTAATCACAACAACAGCGGTTCAGATAACTCCTGGAAGAACCCTGGTGTGGGCACCCGATGCCGTTTGGATCCCGGGCCGGGAGGATGCTCCTGGTGGGATGAGGCACGGACACCGCACACCCCTCCGGGATGGATAAATAAGTACTCAAAAAGCAAGCAGTGCACCTCCAGAATACTGATTCCCATGTGCTAATATTTTCTGGCTCCCTGCTACAAAGTCAAGGCGATTTGATTTAAGCCAAAGCATAATAAATAAATGAGAACTTCCCAGTCGTATGGGGAGGTGAGGCACACGAGGAAGGTGAGGCAGAAATATGGAAGCCATGAAAACAAAAGATAATAACGCAAGCCACTAAGAATGACTGGCTCCCAGAAATGCTTGAAATGGCTCCCGAGGCAAAGCTTTCATCTGGGGCTCCAATGCACTGTTTATTTTGCTCAAGCAAAATGTGAACCTTGGGGTCAACAGCATCACGTTGAAGCTCCTCTGAAGTTGGCTGACTCCTGAGCAGCAACAAACTCCTTTCTGCCGCTGTGTCGGCAGAGATCAAACCCCAGACCTAGAGAGGCTTTTATCTTCTTGTGGTGGAAGGAGAGCATACATTATCAGACTGAATCACATCTGCAGTTAGGCAATAACCCCTACTTGGAGGCCAGTCAGCCGCCTCTGTTAAAAACATGACCGGGGGAGCAGGTTCAGCGAAGATGCAAAATCTAGGAGGTTGCTATTTAAGTACAGATCTAGGTCTCCATTCAGATCATACAACAAAGACCCAGGCACCACTCGAGTCTGAATCAGACCATTGGAAAGGTCACAGTGATTTGGATGCTGAAATGTATCCTCATGTTTCAAGTCTGTTTAACTTCAGCTATTCCAGAAACCAGCTAGGTCTTAAGTCTGATTGATTTCTCCTGGAGAAAGGGAATAACCAAGCAGACCACGCTTTGTGGGGAGAGGGGATTTCCTGCTGCAAAGGCTCCTTGACGTTTTGCCTTTGCCCACGATGAGGTACAAAACCTGGAGTCGAGCGCTATGTTCTTTTGCCATGTTCACCTTAAGCAACTTGACTGAGTCCACGTGGTCTGGCTGTGGACGAGGAGAGGACAGTGCAGAGAGGACAGTGCATAGAGGAGAGGACAGTGCATATCGTGCAAACAGCTGGCCGGGTCTGAGCACTGGGCCACCCTCTGAAGAGCAAATAACCCCCCTGAAGTTGCCTGGATACCACTGGGGGACACTCCAGATCCAAGGCATGGTGAAACACAGGAGCTATCTCCATTACTTCAGTGGACCGTCAGGCCTTCCGGAAGACCAGTGACAAAGCCAGTGCCCTGCAGCAACCCGGTTCGGAAGAGGAGAGCTTGTGCCTCCCATCTCAGGCTCTACAAATCCTTGTACCCAAGTCCAAGCAGAGCTTCTTCACCACCAAACACCGTGGATTCCGGTGAGCCCAGAAGGTTGGTCTGTCTGCCGCTACTGCTGTGAGACACTGGACTGCCCACCTAATCCCCTCTCTCGCTCTTGTTTTCTTTTGAATAACTGGGTTTTGCTGCTTTCTGTTGTCTCAGTCCTTGTTTGAGCCTCACCCTTTGCCTGAAGCGTGAGGGAATAACCTGCGATCAGCCAGCGTTGCCCTCAGCATGCAGGGGAGATCTCCCTGACACATGCTCCCTGGGCAGGGAAATGTCTGGGCACCTTCTGGACAGGAATCACAGAACTACAGAATGTCAGGGATTGGAAGGGACCTCAAAAGATCATCCAGTCCAATCCCCCCGCCAGAGCAGGAACACCTAGAGCTCAAAAGGGACATAAGGAACCACATCCACACAGGCAAAGGGTGAGGGGGAAAAGGAAGACATGCAAAAATTGATTCCTGAGCTGATGCCGAAGGCCAGCTGGATCTAAAGGCAATGACGGCAATAAAGTCAATCCCTCTTGCCTGTTCTGCACACCATGGATCTCCTTTCCTGCCTTCACCAGTCGTACCCAGGATGTGCAAAATGCATCCCGAGGTCTGTGCCAAACGCACTATGAAAGCAAGAAGTCCTGTGGGGCAGTGCTGGTGGTGCCAGCACACCCCAGCGCGGGGGGGCAGGCGCCGGCAGTGTCCCCACCAGCCCCTGCTCCTCACACAGGGCAAGCCTGGCCGGTGCCCGACAAGGAAAAACCAAATATCCTCACTTCAGGAGAAACAGGGTCATGAGGGCTTGAAAGGCCTGAGCGAGCACCTCACTGTCAGACCTTCACATGGGCTGCAGGGCCGCCAAAGGAATCGCAGGCCCTGCTTTCCCCACAGCTCCCCAGGGGTTCGCCAGCCCGTCCCCTTCCCCAGCCCTGGCTCCGCTCTGCTCACAGCTCTCCCTGCTCCCCGTGATGTACGACAGCGGGGAACTCTCATCTATCCAGCGGGCAGGCTCATTTATACAGCGCTTGAAAAATAGATGGTGTATGAAGTGCAATTTGGTGTGGTAGCAGAGTTCTGTCCCCCTTGGGGTGTCAGGGCATTTGATTAAAACCCTTTTATGGGAAATCGATATTTTACTCATTATAACTGTCATTCTCAGGCCTAAAAACTACTGAGATGGACTTGTAAGATGCTGCACTACATGCATGCACACACAGGTCTATTCATTAGGGGAGTAATCCCTTAGCATTTATTTTTCTTTCATAAGCACACACAGAGGCAAATAAGCAGCAAGAGGGTGTCATTCTAACGGGTGAGCGACAAGCTGCAGCAAGGATGCACCATTTTCTGCTACAGTAAAGGTTAGAAACAATGTCCCAGACCATCCCAAGATCCCAGCAATCACCTTGGACAAAACTCTTCCAAGGCCAAACCAGCCTAAAGCTTTGAATCATACCCAAGGGCAGTGGCTCACAGAGGAGACTAGAGAGATGCTCAGTGGAATGGAACAAATAAAGCACTGACTTGAGGTTCATGAGGTGTAGAGTTGATTTCTACCTCTGCCTCCCTGGGGTCCCCGGCGAGTCCCTTTGCAGCTTTTTGCCTCGGTTTCCCCATCAGTACAATGGGCGGACGACACTGTCCTCCTGTGGGGTAACACCTGCGGACAGACTAACATAGGGGCTGGGGAAGGAGTGGGATTGTCAACGGGATTTTGGCATGGAGACTGTTACCAGCCAGTCCCAGGCTGGCCCCAGGAGTGGTAACAGGGCCACGGGCAGGGCTGGAGGCAGCACGGCACAAATTGCGGGTACATCGCACTGGGCTGCTGCTAATTAGAGCCATGAAGATGATGGAGTGGAGCATCTGCCGTGTGAGGAAAGGCTGAGGGAGCTGGGGCTCTGGAGCTTGGAGAAGAAGAGACTGAGGGGTGACCTCATTCATGGGGATCAATATGGAAAGGGGCAGTGTCAGGAGGATGGAGCCAGGCTCTTCTGGGTGACAACCAGTGACAGGACAAGGGGCAATGGGTGCAAACTGGAACAC
>VWYH01000791.1:98661-184870 GCA_013399365.1 Pampusana beccarii | reverse complement strand
GATTCTGTAATTACAATCCTGCACACACCCAGCAGCTACATAAATGAAACAAGCAGCAATAATAATAACAAAATAATATTTAATAATCCCTTCCCCAAGCAGCACTCATTTCTTTCTCTAAGGCGTTGCTTTGCCTCCTACGACCCGATCCGTTAGTGCTGAAACCATAGCAACAGCCCGGATTGTACCACTACGCATCAGGATGCACAGCCGCTAGCATCTGCACCAGCAACCTGCCTTCATTTCACAAAGACAAAAGATGTTCAGATTCCACCCTCGAGCTTGCACCACATCCCACAGATTTGGGACCGCGGGTGCTGCATGGCACGGGCTCCCTGGGCCGCCAATCCCAGCGCCACGGGCCCTGGGACCTGCTTGTTGGGACCATTGTTCTGATGCCAAATCCCACAAGAAAGAGTAAAGCAAAGTATTTTCCACTACAAACTGGGGCTGAAAGAGACCCTCTCTTACCACACAACTGGAGTAGATGTGAATCTAATGATGACAAAACAAATTTCCTTTCTCCTCAACACTGAGAAGGAGGCAGATAGATGAGTCCAGAGCTGCTCTTTTTTGTTTGTTTTTTTTTAATTGAAAGTACCACCCTTCAGTTTATTGATGACTATCGTTTATGGTACTTTTGGGAGTCAGAATAAGGGATGCGAAAGCAACATGACGCACAAAACGAGCACAGGTCTTGTCTTAGAGGGCTGAGCGGTCCCCAATGCAGCCCAGCCCTGTGCTCCTCACCCTGCACCGCTCCTCCCTCCTGCATCTCCACTGTGGACTGTCCTGCAAACCAAATAAACTCTATTACCTCCTGTTTAAAGCAATGCAGCCACTCAACCCAGCAGCAGAAACAAGAATATGTGACAAAAGGATGAACTTCTCCATGAGATGAAGGGAACAAAGTGACCAGAGATGGCAGAACAAAGGGACAGCATTATTTCGGGGTTATTTTTCTCCTTGCTTCTTTTTCTTTCAAAATACAAAATTTCATTAATATTTGAAAGCACTGAATATTTTCTGTTTGCTTCCTGGAGGTTAGGAGGTGGGAAGGAAAAGTTGGTGAAGATTTCACAACTATCCTCTTTTGGTCTTGGGAAAATGTTAGATGTTCAAAACATGTCTGAGGGTTTCGTACACAAGCTGCACGCAGATAATTATGTCGCTTTGCAGTGGGATGAGCATATCGGAGAAATGCATCTATTTAGAGAAAATATAAGTGGGTTGGGGTTTCTACAGGATGAGTGGGATGAGGGGAAGGGATTTTTGAAGGGGACGGAGCTGGTTATCTGGGGACAGCGTGGCTGGCAGTGACAGCAGGGCTGGCAGAGCCCAGATGGGTATCGGCTGCTGCAGACAGTCAACACCGGCCCGAATCTGATCCGATGCTCATCTGTGCCACGCTATCTTCCATGGCTCCTCTGCTGAATCAGTCACACTCCCAGAAAGCCAAAAAATGAATTAATTTGTCTGGGTAAAGACATCCCAGACAAGAAATCAAACCAAAATCAAGTCTCACTGCTCCAAGGGAGAGCAAATGACTCCCCCAAAAACATTTCTCAGGTCAACCCTGTCTCCACGCCCAGGTTCAGAAGGAATATTTTTCTATCACTGTGATGGCAAGGGAGCAGCTCTGCCCTTCACCAGCACCTTCCCCACACTTCGGCGAGCGTTTCAGGGATTCAATGACCATGCTTAAACCCCAATACAGCATTTGCCAACCCCTTCCGTGGCTGCACAAGCAGATGGAGCCTGGGGCTTGGGGGACACCCCAAATTTCTATAGGTGTGAGCACAGCAGCCCAAGAAACTCAAAGGCCACCTCTTGTCACCCACAGGGTTCCTCTGCGGGGCTGGGAGCTACAGCAGCTCATTTTGGGTGATGGGCATCTCATAATGCTGGCTAATGACATTTCTTCTCTCTTAGTGATGCTCAGGAGCAGCTAGGTCCATCTATCTAACATCCCCCTCACGGGACAGAATAAATCCCCAGCACCTCCTGACTCTTCATGCGACAATACAGATCTGATCAGCCATTCACACTCTCCCTACCCCAGTAATTTTAGGATTTGCCTCTGAGGGATTTTTGTCATTTTGAGAAGCTTAGAAATGGGAGGGGAGCCCTGCTGCTTCCCAGGGCAGGCAGGATTTAGAGGCAAGGGTAGGGGAAGGAAACCTTATGAGATTTATAATTTTTTTTTTTTTCCTTTAAAAAGTGTCATTTTCTATTTACTGACCTGGTTTCCAGCCTCACATCTGCACATGTACTTGGCAGGCACCCAGCTTGAGGATTAACAGCAAGCAGGCAGTGTGATTTTTATTTTATTTTAAAGGTATTAGGAGCAAAACCAGACCTTGCTCTGTGTACCCCAGTAAAACACATCTGCCAGGAACGTGCCAGCGTCACCACCTCCTGCACTGGACTGCGGCCGATGCTGGGGGACGTGTCTGGGGGGGCTTCCTTGGACCACCTCTCTTCCCATCTCTGCTGTATGTAGAACACGGTGGTTCCCAGGACTTTCAGAGGACGGACAGGGGGAAAACCTCATGACAAGGATGAAGGGCAGGACAGAAGGATGAGACTGGGACAGTGCTGTGTGTATTCTGAACCTGCTGCTGGCAAACCTGAAAGCTGCTCGTGCTGCTGCACCTTAGACGTAAATTCCTAGAAGTTTCATAAAAATCAGTGGCTGGGAAGAGAAGACCTCTAAGAAGGTCTTAGAGACCCTCCTGGGTAAGACTCTAACATTAGCACGACCCTTTTTAGTCATCAGAGAAGTTACAAGGAGGAGTGGGAGGTTCTGAACAATTCAGTTGCAGAAAACCTTTCAGCCTGAGCTCATTGTATTTGAGAAGATCCATGTTGTAGCCTGGCATTTCCTCCTGCACAGGCTCTCTGGTGCCCAGCAGTGTGCAGGGTCTGAATCTCTTCCTACCATTAGGGCATTCACGTTTTATCCTCACATTTAGACCCACCGATATCTAGCAAGACCTCAGCTCATGCTGAAACCTTGGCGCAATTCAGTCAAAAAGTCCATGAACTGAGACCAAAAGCTCCTCTGCTTGGGCTTTGGTAGCACCAGCTGCTCATGAAACTCCAGGTTCTGCCCTGAACCCACAGAAGTCAATTAACTGTTCCATTAACTTCGGCGGAGCAGGACTGGTCCCTAATGAAACACCACGACAGCTCCATTTGGTGCTGTTCACCCTCCAGAAAACATCGCCAGGCGGCAACGCTCAGTTTGGAAATTACCACAGGATTTACAAACCCTTCTATTCTCAGGATGAGTGAAAACAGCAGGTAGTACTTTAGCCGCCTTCTCCAAAACGCCTGGTAACCCCAGGGTTACACAGCAGGCTGATTTGGGGTGAAACATGCCATCCTGTGACATACAGTCTGACCAGCGGCAACAACAGTTCTCAACAGTCCAGGGTATCGCACAACTTGGCAAATGTTGTGTATAGACTAAGTCTGACAACACTTGTGCAAGAAGACAACCCCACCTAGAAGGCACTTGCAAACAAGGTCTTGTAAGTCTTTCAAGTTTGAGTAGGAAGTGTAATTTCTTTCCCAAAATTGCATCTCCTTGAGGGCCCTCCTGAGCGAAACCATCTTCTCTCTCACTTAAGTGTCTTGAGCTAAATACCAGGAAAAATAAATGGGGAATAAGCCTTGCTTAAGGAATGGGCCTCCAAGCCCAGCGGCTCAACCAGCTGTTCCCATGTTACTTGTTATTGATTTCTTAATTTTCACTGAGGGTGAAAAAGCGTTGACCAAAACCTGCTGAATGACAAAAGAAATACATCCAGAAATGCAGGCACAGTACTGGTGCCAAAGTGCAGCCAGAAGGAAGATGAGCACACACACACACGTCTAAGCCCCAGTTTTGGGTACAGGATTGACATNGTTGAGGCTGGATACTGGCAACAATTTCTTCCCCAAAGGGCTGTGGGGCATTGGAACAGGCTGCCCAGGGCAGTGCTGGAGTCACCATCCCTGGAGGGGTTGGACAGATGGAGGTGAGGTTTTCAGGGACATGGGTCAGTGCCAGTGTTGGGTTAACGGTTGGACTTGATGATCTTGAGGGTCTTTTCCAACCAAAACAATTCTATGACTCTATGTCCAACGAGTCCACGACTCCCACACTGCCTCTGACTGTACCTAGGGACACTTAGAAGGGCAGGACACTGTGGTTTCACGACTTGAAATCAGTGAAACTGCAGCATTTCTGTAAGAGAAATGAATCACTCCCTTTAAGTTGGCTAAATAAGAAAACGATTTCTTGCACAGAGATGTTTTCCCACACAAGGGCCATATTACTGGGTTTGCTGGCTGAAGCCAAATCCTGCTGTGCTGTGAACATCCCACAATGTAATGCATGTGCACTGTAAGTTTGATTTAAAACTATCACTTAAAGTTTGCTTTTAAAAAAATCTCTTCTAAATTTTTCTTAATCTGGGGTTTGCTGCTGTACCATTATTTGTCATTTGTATAAAATAAGGTTTTAAAGATATGCAATTCCACAAATTCACAAAAATCTGTGATTAAAAGGAGATGTCAAAATGGTTATTCCTGACGGTGGAAACTTCTGAAACTCCTAAGAGGTGCTCAGTAGCTGCACCAAAAGGGCTAATAAACACCTTCCACTCCTCCAGTCAGTGCCACGGACTTTGGAGTAGATACATTCCCAGCAACGTTAAATCACGTTCGTTAGAAAGATCATTAAATTTCTTTTGATTAAGTGTCAGGCATAAACCGCAGATGAACGATGGAGTTTTTTAATGAGTTCAAAGTCCATGAAATAATTTTCTTCCGTGGGTCAATTACAACTTCGAAAGTAAATTCCTGTGGGACCAATTTATTGGGAGTAGAAACAGGTTTTTGTTTCGCAGCTCCCAGCTGCTCCATACGCTGCCTGACCCTGCCTGTGTTTGCTTGGCTGCGATTTTGCTTACTCGGATAAGATGCTGAATGCCCCAGCAAAAAGCTCTGGGGAGCAGCTTTCTCTTTCTGGCTTATAATATGTATTTTGGTGCTGTTACTTACAAAATTAAAAAAGACAAGTGTCCTGCACAACGAACACTTCCCACTGATTTCTGAAGCCATCCAGGGATTTTTGCAGGCACGTTATGTAGACAGAGATGCTCAGTGTAGTGTGGGTATGAAGAGCTCTTCTTTGGAGCGTGAATGTACGGGATTGTTGCTGAATACCTACAGAAAGAGCTACCGACACAGGTGACAAAATGTGCCTTTCACAGCGCAATACAGTACCATGCTGCACGAATCACAGAATCGTAGAATCATTTCGGTTGGAAGAGACCCTCAGGATCATTGAGTTCAACCATAACCTAACCCAACTCTAGCACTAAACCATGTCCCTAAGAACCTCGCCTAAATGCCTTTTAAACACCTCCGGGGATAGCAAAGATAGCACTGGACCCAAAGCAGTGAGAACAGGTCCGTGGTTTAGTCCCAGATACACCTGTGTAAGCCAAATATTCACAGTAAGGATGATCAGAGAAGGTGGCCAAAGCGACAGGATCCACATGTACATCCATCTCATGGGGTTTCAACAGGAACTCCAAGCTGCTGTTGGATGTCTATTGTCAGACAGCCTTCAGTCCCCTCAAATCCCAGCAGAAAGTCGTCAGCCAGCTTCAGAATCACTTAGAGAAACAGGACATCTCCTGCCAGCACCAACATCCAGACTTGTGGCCCAGGTCAAACCAAAGATCCACCCAACCTGCCTCTACAGGAGGCTTGGAGAAGAGCACACGGGGCAGCGTGTGTGCAGGGTGACACCGAGTATATCCATTAGTTTAATAGAATAATGGAAGAAACATGGCAGAGAAGGCAGAACGGGTGACTATAGCCCTACAGAGGTGGCAGCAGCAGTGACAGAGGTAATAGCTGTGCGAAATATAAATGAATTAAACCCTCCCCACCTTATTCCTGCGTGTGAGCTACAGCAGCAAGGTCCCTCACAGCGCAACCCGGGCGAGATCTGCTGCAGGTAACTGGAATCCCACCAACTCCTCCTTCCACACCTGGGTGCAGCATCCAACCAGCACAACCCTGGCACTGCAACAAGGCTCTGGTCCCATGAGAAGGGCCTGGGAAAGCAGGGTTATTGCAGACTGCTCCCCCTCGGGAAGGACTCCAGCCTGCCGCCCTCCTGCCCTCAACAGCACAGCAGTTTTTTGACACTACATTTACCACCAGCTCTTCGTTGGCCTCTCTTTACCTGCACCGCTGCCTAACATAAGCCCTGTCCTAAGCCCCGTCCTCCCCTTTCTGCTGCTCTTCCTGAACACAACTTAGACTGCCATCCACAGAGACAGGGAAAGCTTGAGAACTGATGGCACTAAGCATTTTGAGGGACCCGGGCACCCCACTGCACAGTCACCACACCACAGACATGGTCTTTGATTCAACCATCTACAGATCCACTGGCATGCAACACATCAGATCCAAAATAGCAGCATTTCTGCTAAATCCACTCCTTGCACTAAAAAATAGGACACCCATTCTTCAAAAACCTCCTAGCACATCAGCTTCTGCAACTTCTACAACAAAATACAGCACCAGGCTCAATGATGAAGTAAGACGTGGGCTCAAGTGCTGCTTGGTCCAAATCTCTCCTTGGTGAATTCCCAGATACCTGATTTTCTAACTTTTTTATCTTCTCTCCCCCCCAGCATGGCTCTGCTGAAGGCTGAAACCTCCAACGTGGAGAAGAAAAGCAGCTGACACCTCCTGAAGCCGTTGTTCACAGCCCGGAGCACTCAGTTAAATTGCCATCCATTTCCAGGCCAGGCCTTGCTGTCAGATCAGGCTGCGTCTTGACGCTGGTCTCAGAATATCCTGTGATGAAGCATCATCTTTCCAGCTTCAGACTCGACTACCCCTCTCAGCTCCTTCAGTGGCAACAGTACATAGGACAGGATCCTAACTCTAAGTCTTTGCTATAAGCTGAGCCTTGCTATCCACAGGATAATCCTGGTTTTTGAATCCTGATGGATGTTCTGCCTCATCCACCCCACTCAGCGGCACCTTCCACAGTTCCCCTGTACCCCACACTTGCTCAGTTCATGTGTCATTGCCCAGACTAACAGATTTTTTCCAAGGCTTTGCACCCAGAAAATACACTGTTCAACTGACTTATTACCCGAAATGCAGGCATTTTTGAAAACGTTTCCACGAAGCCTTCACTAAACCCAAGACAGGCTTCATTTGCTGCACTTTCCATTTCTCCCAAAGAGCAAAAATCTCATCAAAGTGAGGATATTAACCAACTCCATTTTATAAACACAGATCAACACACATTCACAATTGGATTGCAATGATGCCATTTGCTTAACAGAGGCCACTGAACACGCACTGTATGGCAGTGATGAAATTCAAGCCCTTCTGACCTGGGCCGGATACAAACTACACCCCCATTGATGTGTGGGGCCTGTGGATGGGGCCAAGCTGGGATCTCTGAGATCACATTTTGCAGTCGAATAGCAGGAGCTGAGAAAAGAGCTGGTTAAGCAAAGCAAAACATTTAAACATGCCCTCCAAATATGACTACTAACTTTTCCATGAATTCTCTGTGATCAAGCATGTCTGCAGAAAGCAAATCGTAAGTCACACTCCCTGGTGCTTTCGAATGTCCGGAGCATCTCCACTGGAAGTGGCGATTTTGGTAACTAATCACAGAGTCAATGAGTGTGACCTATCTACTTATTCGGATTTTTTTTTCAGATTAAATATTTCAAAGCGGTGTTTGCCAGGGAAGAATTGATAACCAGCTGGCAGGTGCTAGGTGTGCAGAACAGAGGTCTGACGCGATCCATGTCAAATACTGCACGCCACAACGCAAAGAAGGGGCAGTTCACAAGGTGCTCAGCACCCTGGTGCAGATCCAGGAAATCAGCTAATTATTTGCTTAAATCCACACACACAAGCAGCGTAATTACATGCAACAGGACACCGTTCTAGCTTAAGTGTTTTGCTGGACCAGCTCCCTGATAAAAAGCATAAAGCCAGGGGCTCTGTGCAGAATACAGAGGGATTTTGATTAAAATCTTCTGGTGGGGAAGGAGGGAGGGAGTAATGTAGCCTTTATTTAATGGCCTCCTCGGTTGCATGTGTAAAGATGGGGTTTCTGCGCTGTTTGGAGGTGTTGAATTTGCCCAGCGGGCAACATGATAAGGGGAATTATCTCAATCCACCAGCAGCCCCCCAGCTCTCTCCCCTCTAACTCTCCCCATATGAATCAACACCCTAAAAACCTGGAGAAACAGACCTGACCTTCTTCCCAGCTCTATGTTTCTAATGACCAAAGCAGCTATTTCTCTTCCCCTCCGCCTGCAGAGCAGCAGATCCCAGCTGTGCGAGTGCCCTGTAACCGCCAGCCCTCAGCGCGGCTGCAAACCCGGCAGGCACAGCCCCGACACCTCGGCTTTGCTGAGAGCCCCCACAAACCCCATCAAAAGCAAAGCAAATCTCCCAGTGATCAAGCTACGGAGATCAGTACCCAAAACCACCCCAAACCGGGAGAGGACAAGGCATTTGAAAGGCCAGCAAAGGCAGTGGGTGTTACAGCCTGGTGCTGGCGGCCCCTTCTGCGTCGGTGGGACAGTGGCACAGGGACACACCACGTCCTGAGCTCTCGGCTGGGCTGGAAACCACCAGCGCTTCAGCTTCCACAAGATGCCAACTCCCTCCTGCACGTTTCCACCAGCATTTTCACAGGGTTTTTTCACGAGCAGGCGGTTTAGAGGAGGTTTACGCCGCTGCCCGCTTTGAACACACTGTCGCTGTGAGCGGTCAGCGCTAAATCGGACAGCACGCTCCACACGTAAATACCACCGCGCTTCACCAAACATTGCTGCTCCAAATTCATCCCTCTCCCAGTTCTTCATTCATCCCAAACCACTTTCTGCATCGTTTCATCTCCAACGTCCAGGCAGACATTTAACCTTCCCTGTGCCTCGACCCCCACCTATAAATGAGCTATCTCAGCTGGGTCTCACATGTCCGCTACTAATTCATTAATCACTTGTGACTGCACATCACTGGGGCCCCTTTGCACGGACATCAGACCCTGCCCTGAAAAGAGTTTTACAAAGGCCAGCAACTGAACAGCAAACCTGCATCCGGGCCTGCTCAATTATTTTATTTTATTTTATTTTATTTTATTTTATTTTATTTTATTTTATTTTATTTTATTTTATAATTTAATTTTTCTTATTTTATTTTATTTTTTTATTTTTTTATTTTATTTTAATTTTATTTTTTAATTTTATTTTTTTTTATTTTTTTATTTTATTTTATTTTATTTTATTTTTTTATTTTATTTTATTTATCTTTTTCTTCCCTTCAGACACAGTCCGTGCAGACTTGTACTTTATAACGCATTCGCACCACTGTCCCTTTTAACCTGTTTTTAAAATCTGGAGTTGGGTGGAGAAGAACAGAAAATGCCTGCTACCTCCAGAAAATAAAAATGCTACATTTGCAGGGAGCACTAACATTTTTCACCTCCAAACCTGGTTTTGAGTCTTTCTGTCTACGCACACACGTGCACAGGGCTGCTCAGAGGAGCGGCTGTGTCGTCTTAGCAATCCTCCGCCTGCAAACAGCTCAGTAAAGAAGGAGAGATGCTGATTAGACCAAGAAACTAAAAAAAAACCCTTTCGCAAGTGGCCAAGGCCATTAGCTGTGACTCAGAGGCAAGACTAAGCTTCAGGATTATCCCACTTAAAGCTTCAGAAAAAAAATTCAATTAAATTACAGCCTACCTTGATTGCCACCTTTGTCAGGACAAAGCGGGTATGCCAAGGAAGGCCCGTCCGGGATAACAAATTGAAGCAAACTGGTACGAGCTGGGGGCAGGAGAAGAGTGGGAAGGAAAAGGGGATTTGAGACACGAGATGCACAACCTAGAGCAGATGCTGGAGCAGCTGGAACGTACCAGTTGCTGGAGACAATCTAAAGAAAGGAATTACGAGAAAGACAAGGAGAATCTAGAGCCACAAAGCCCAGAAACACATTCCTTTCGAAACCACGCGTGATCCAGGGTTAGCAGTGAGCGGTCACCACAACCTGACTGGCAATTTGCAGGGAGACGACAGCTCATTTGAGCAGAAAGCTGGGGAGCTGGTGGCTGTAACTGCCCCTCAAAAGGCACCTGCGTAAGGAGCTGGCCAGCGGTACCGAAGCTGGGTGATGCCTCAGGGTGCTGCTGGCACGGGAGCTCAGCACAGGACACACACGGACCTGCTGGAGAGGGGCAGAGGAGCCCCAGGAATGATCCGAGGCTGGACCAGCTCTGCTGGGAGGACAGGCTGAGAGAGCTGGGGGGTTCAGCTGGAGAAGAGAAGCTGCGGGGAGACCTTAGTGTGCCTTTCAGTGCTTAAAAGGGGCCGATAGGAAAGATGGGGATAGACTTTTTATAAGGACCTGTTCTCACAGGACAAGGGGTGACGGTTTTAAACTACAAGAGGGGAGATTCAGGCTGGACATGAGGAAGAAATTTTTTACTTTGAGGGCGGTGAGAGCCTGGCCCAGGTTCCCGGAGAGGTGGTGGCTGAACCATCCCTGGAGACATCCCAGGCCAGGCTGGACGGGGCTCTGAGCAACCTGAGCTGGTGAAGATGTCCCTGTCATGGCAGGGGGGGCACTGGGGGAGCTGGGAAGGGCCCTCCAACCCAAACCAGTCTGTGACTCTATGATTCTATGACACAAATGAGGGGGCACACACAAACCCAAACAAGTGACCCACCTGCAAACACCTCCCTGAGATTCACTGCCCTGGGGGTCCCCATCACCCAGCCTTGCTCTCTCCTGGGAGCTCCGCACCATCCACTTCTAACCCAGCACTTGCTTCTCTCCAGCCCAAGCTGTGCAGCCAGGAAAGCCCATTTTGGGAATATTCCTCTGCCTTCTCCTCATAGGCTGGCAGTGCAGGTTCAGCATAGAGCCCCCACCTCTCAGACCTCCCTTTCACCCCCCTGCACTTGTTCTCTCGTCTTGGCAGGTTTCTCTCTGCGGTTGATGCAAAAGCAATGCAGCTGGAGGAGCAGCGTATGCCAGCCAGGCTGTTCATCTTTGGGTCCCCTTCCTCCAAACCTGTAACTGCTTGGACAGAGGAGCAGCAAAGTGTGACCCACCAGGTCAGGTCCATCACGCCACAAGGTACCTGAGTCCCACCTAAATCCTGTGTGTCTGTGGGGAGACCACCTCTAAACGTCTCCATGTCAGGCAGATGAAAATACTGAAGCCTAAACTGCAGACCTGAGAAGTGTGTTGGCATCTGACAGTGGGCTCCTTGTTTGTCACGCAAGTACATGAAATTCTCTACAGTACTTTAAAAAAAAAAAAAGAACAAACCAAAAGACACAAAGCCAACAGGTTACTCAAGCACTCAAGATAAAATTCTTGCTGGTCATTAATTGCTGTCTGCTAAATGGACAGGCAGCCTTTATTAAACAACAACTGCAGCAGAAAACTCAAGTGACAACTAAGCTCCAGAGCTAAAATAAATCTTAGAGACTCTCTCCAGCCAACGCAGTAGAAACACAAGGGTTTTTCAGCAATTTGCGATGCCTGTTTAATAGCAGGGTGAAGAACGTTAAGAAAAGAAATTGTCTGGGCAAGCTTTAACTACACTGAACAGATCACCTTAGGTTAGCAAAGCTGTAGTCAATACCCAAGCCTTCAGATTTAGACTTTCAATCAAGTGCCTAATTAAGGGAGCCGAGGAAAACAGGGCTCTGAAATTTAATGAGACACTCAACACAGGGCTAAGCGCTTCAGATATCGAAGCTTTCAAAAATCACGAGAAAGTGATTAAAAAAAAAAAAAAGAGCGAAGATTATGCAAATCTAACCCCTCTTTGGGTCCACTGTAAGGTCTGCTGAAAAGAAATGAGGATGCACCACCCCTGGAACGGCTCTGAGATGGTGACAGGAGTATTTATTAAGGAGCTTGATCCCCAGTGGCTGCAGAGCCCCAGAGCTGCTTTGATTTCAGGAGGACACCCCAGATTTCCACCCGCTGCCTCCTGCAGTCCCCTTCCCCTGGGAAGCTCCGCCAGCAGGAAAAGGCCCCTCTGGGGTGAACCAGGCTGGAGAAGCTGAGAAGGGATCAACAGCTCTTGTGGCAATTTTGGGAAAGTTCCGGAAAACTCTGGGTCACGTCCTCATCTGTCCTTTTCTCCCCTACATCTTCTGATGGGAGGATGAGAAAGCAAAATGCCCAAGTAGAACTGGAGATGCCCTTGGTCCTCGGTGGCCTTGGGAGAGTCACTCTGCACATGGAGTCTGGTGGCTTCAGCCGGGCAGATCCTCGGTGCAGGTTTGGGTAACCACGTCCACAACGGCACTGCATGTCTGAAGCCACCTTCACGAGCACAGCACATCCCCAGAGCAACCAAGGGAAAGGAATCATGCCATGAAAGCACCAGGGAGCAAGGCTGGGAAAAATGAACTTCAGACCGGTATCAACACCCGCGTGCGCTTATATTTAGCCTGACCCTGAGCTGGCCTTTCCCGCAGAGGTTAAATGACATGGGTGAGGAGCTTGGTGGGGCACCAGATCAGAAAGGAGATGTTGTATCTGTCCTGGCTTTGCTACATGAAAAAATATCTTGCATCAACCAGCAACTCACATTGATTCAGTTTAAGAAGATCTCAGCTCAAAACGATATTGCCAAAACCAAGCCAGGTGTTGACCCACAGTCTTCTCCAGGGGCTTATTTACAAAGGCAACAATAAATTATTTAAAACTGAAATTCATTCTGCAGCCTGAAAGGAAGGAACACAGACTGGGACTTTACAGTTGGCTTTAGCGCAGCAGAGCCTGTGCTGAACTGTTAATCCAGACTCAGACTTCCACCTGTAAAGAACCGCTCTGTGCGGTGTCCCGCACCCTCATCCGAAAGGGCTGAGAGGAGTGATCGTGCGATAAATAACAACACTGATGGGTCAGGGCAGGCAGGTGGGGCCAGATGCCAATCTCAGCAAGAGACAGCAATGTGGACCTCAACGGTGCTTCTTGTGGCTCTACACAGAATCATAGAATGGTTTGGGTTGGAAGGACCTTCAAAGCTCCCCCTGCCATGACAGGGACATCTTCACCAGCTCAGGTTGCTCAGAGCCCCATCCAGCCTGGCCTGGGATGTCTCCAGGGATGGTTCAGCCACCACCTCTCTGCCCAACCTGGGCCAGGCTCTCACCACCCTCAGGGGCAACAATTTCTTCCTCATGTCTGGCCTGAACCTCCTCTCCTTTGGTTTAAAACCATCGCTCCTTGTCCCCACCCTTCTTATAGGTTCCTTTTAAGTACTACAGATGGACGAAAGATTCCCTTTGCTCGCTGGCGGACTGGAAAGCAGCAGGGCTTTGAATGACCGCCTGGCAAAGCCACAGCCAGATCTCTTCCAGCGTCCTTCGTCCCTGCGACAGGAGGTGGTGGTAGCAAGAGGAGGAGCTTGGTGCTTGCAGCCCGCAGGGTAAGAAGTGCCTGGTTTGGAGATGTGGACCATGCTCAGACTTGTGCTGTATCTTCCTGCCAGCCCTCGGGATCCTCAGTGCCAGGAATCCAGGGGCTTCCTGCTCTACGAACATCGCGAGGGTCTCGTGGGCCGGGGGCTGCGTGGAGGAGGGGGAGATCCAGGCCATGGATGGGGAGGTGTCTGCGCTCAGGCCTGAGGCTCGGCAGGAATTCTGCACTTCTGATTTGAACACTTCAAACACCCCGTCCAACATCCAAACGTTACGAATTAAAATAAAAGGGAGAAAGTGCAGAACACAGCCACGAAGATGATTCAAGGGTTGAAGAAAATGCTTGACAAAGAGAAAATTAAAGCCTTTGTTCTGTTTAGCTTCTCGAAGAGGAGATGGGAAGGTGATGTGATTACTTGGTGTAAGAACTTTCATCCGCAGACAATGGCGGGTAGGAAAGGGCTCTTTAATCAAAAGGGTAAAGACAGAACAGGAATAAATGGCTGCGAGCCGAGGCCCAACCAATTCAAATGAGATAAAGGGCACACATTTTAACGGGGAGATGATTAACCACTGGCACAAGCGACAAGGGGGGCAGGCGAGATTTTGACTGTTGACATCTTAACTGCATTTCTTTTTGAGAGAGATACTTTAACCACGCACAGGTCCCCAGGCTCAGGCCTGGCCCCGGCTGGTTAGATCACGAACACCAGGAGGCAGAACTGACTGGAGCGATGCTGACGGGCTGATGCCAACACCCTGGAGACCCCGCCAGGCTTCTCCTGAAGGAAATCCACCCCCAGGACACCTTCCCATTGCTGGCAGGCAGCAAGTCAGCACTGCGCTGGTGGAGATGCCAGTCTGCCGTGGGATGCTACCTGAGGACCCCAGATTCGGGGACCCCAGCCCAGGCACAGTTCATCTCCTCTGCCACCGGGCTCCACCGCACGCTCCGCGAGAGAGCAAAAGAAGCTGTAAGCACTTGGCTGCCTGCGTAAAACTGCAGCACCAGGTGGGATGTTTTATTTGCTTCCTTAAATCACAGCTCTGCTTTTTTTCCACTATCCTAAACACGAATGTCTAGCCCTCAGCTCCATTATTTCCAGCATTTCGCACCCGCAGGATATATTCTGGCAATTTCTCCTGGTTCTGGTTTTTAAGTACAGCGAACAATTACACTCAACTGCATTCATAAGCCAACGTTAATGAGGCTCGTCGACACACTTTACTGATAGCAGCTGCTGCGCATCATATAACTGATCTGCGTGCTACAGAGATACTGCAAACCCGCTCGCTAAAATCCAAGTTTCCTCCTTTGTTGCGACCACAACGAGACGTGCAAGCCGTTCCCCACTGCTTCTCCTCTCCCTCATCCACACCAGCAGAGGATGCGCCCGTATCTCCGCGACTGTATTAATGGAGTCGCTGCTACTCACTGCTCTGATAATATTTACCCACAGGCTGCCAAGTGCTTCTTGACAGAGCAAATATTTGTGCGTTACGCCCAGATTGTCCCGCTAACCACAAACAGCATTATCAGGAGATGGATCAATAGGTACCTGCACGTCTGAGGTTGCTCAGCAGCCAGAGCCCCAGCGAAGGCCAACGGGTCTTTTCCCACAGGGGTGACAAGGGGGGACATCGCTGGGGACACTTCAGCGAACCCTCCTGCAGAGATCCTGAGGCTGCTCCTTGCTGCCACAGGGCTGCTCTTGGATGAAGGGGATGCTGCTGGGATTCCCCCAAACCCAGCCCTGAGCAGAGAGGACACAAGGAATGGCTAATAACTCTTTTCTGAAAAAGCCCAGCTCAAAATAAGAAGCTTAACAACAAAAAAAATCTTTCTGTAGACATGATCCACAAAATCTCCTGGGCAAGGCTCCTTTGGGCTGCTCACATCAGGAACTGGGAGGTTCTGGAGAGGTCTCCACTGAAGCCAGTGGTTCCCCCCTCGGTGAAAAGCCTGAGGTCACTTCTGGCAATAATGGGATCTGTCGCGTTTCCCCGTGTCCAGGACCACTCCTGCTCACTACCGCTGATCCCCGTCCCAGCGGTGGGAGCTGCTGGAGATGCTGGATTTGGGCATCACGGGCTGCCCCGCATCAGGCTCCTGCCTGCACCGCAGCAGCATGAAAATCCACGCTTAGACCTGGAGAGGACTCCAGCCCGCACACCCAAGAGATGACACAATTACTGCTAATTAGGAGGTGGATAAGTAGGAACCGGTTGAGAATGGCACAGACTGGCACTGAGGATGGGGGGATGGGGTCAACCGTCTCGTTAGGGAAACAAGGCAAATGCTTTCAGCATCTTAAGGAGGGCATCTAATACGCTGTGATTTGCGAAAGCGCTGTACCCGTTTGTGTTTCATTCGAGAAAAAGCTGGGGACGGTGCTCAAGGACCCGAGTTTATTCCCCCGCGTGCCAATTTGTCACTCTTATCTTCGGCAGCCCACACTGTTCCGGTGGGGCTTGAAAGCAAAGTTTGCCCTTGAAAAATAAGCGTGTGCTGTGAAAAAAAGATCCTTCCAAATGAGATGCACAAGCGTCAGCTGGAAGGGAGGCGCTGGTCTCTGGGGAGCGAGACACACACAGCGGCCAGGTCAGGACACGGAGCGTGGCCTCGCAAAGGAGCCCTCGCAAACCTATCAGAAAATCACCCTTTGCTTGACAGTGCTGGAGAGCGGCCCGTCAGAAAGTGGAAAGAGTTCTCCGTGAAATATGTGAAATGAAATCACAATGCTTGTAGAAAAATACATCCACTATGTCCTCTTCCTTAGATTAAAACTCCAAGTTACAATTTACTGTTTCTGAGTAAATGTTACAGCTTTCATTCTTCTTATTAAAAACGTGACGGCTTTGAAATAAAATACTTCCTATGACAATTTGCAGTGAAGAAGTTATTTTTAACCTGAAAAACTTTAATTAAACTCATCCTTCTTATTTTTGTTCTGTAGAACTAAAACGCCAATATTACCACTACGGATAGTGATGAAATCTATGAATCGTAGAATCATAGAACCATTTTGGTTGGAAAAGACCCTCAAGATCATTGAGTCCAACCGTTAACCCAACACTAGCACTGACCCATGTCCTGAGAACCTCATCCCTGGTCTGTTCAACCCCTCCAGGGATGGTGACTCCAGCACTGCCCTGGGCAGCCTGTTCCAATGCCCCACAGCCCTTTGGGGAAGAAATTGTTCCCTCAACCTCCCCTGGTGCAACTTGAGGCCGTTTCCTCTGCTCCTGGCGCTTGTTCCTGGGGAGCAGAGCCCGACCCCCCTGGCTCCAAGCTCCTTTCAGGCAGTTCAGAGATCAGAAGGTCTCCCCTCAGCTCCTGTTCTCCACAGAAAGGTGGACGTCCCATCAAATGCCACAATCATCGCATTATCGATGCATTGTACTCTGCAGGACTTCCCTGCAAAGAGAGTGAAGAACGCTGACTATCTGTAACGTTGGTCAGCAAACTGCAAAGTGATAGACTGTTTGCTGTGCTGCTCCCATGATAAATAAATAATACTGCCACTTTGCCCTTTATAGTATTGATTAGACCTGGTTAAAACAAACAGGAAAAAAAAACATCACAGGAGGAACTTACAGTTGCTCATGAACTAAATCTCAGCCTGGGGCAGGAAGTATTACTATTAATTGTATTGTTTCAAAGGCAGTTGCAGTGGGATGGTAAAGATGTAACACTCCAGCTGCAGCTCAATACAACACACACTGAAGTCAATAGCGAAGCCCTCTTTGACTTTGGGGGTGCAGGATCAGCGGTTAAACGCTCACACGCACCCCTGCATTGGGGGCAGTGGTAAGCAGGTGATGCTCTGCCCCGGCACCCACACTGATGCAGAGATGGCCTGAAGGATCGGGAAGGTGAAGCCCAAAGAGGCAAAGTACTCTGCAAGCTTGTGAGCAAAAGGACTGCCGGAGATCATCCTGGTGTACTGCGTACGAGGAACCCCCTCCTTCCATCACCTGTTCCCCTCTCTGACGGGTGCCTGGTGCCTCTCCCAACACCGGCCACCACACAGCACCGTATGGAGGGATGGAGATTTATCTTTTCTGTCTCGCTCCAACACCACTACTCATTTTGCAGTTACAAGACCTCAGAACTGAGCAGACCCAGAGGCCGAGGGACAGCACTCTGCAGAGCCCAGGAGAGCTGAAGGGTTCAGGCAGGGTGGATCTGTCTTGCTCACACTGCAAGACCTACAGCAGCTGGAGATGAGGGCCTCCTACCGCAGCATCACCTGCATTTTCACCCGGACAGGAGGTGGCTTGGTGACAAGTGGCAGATGGCAGAGACCACACCACCTGCTGCATTTAGCAGACCACAGGTATCGTTTCAGGAGAGAATGTCTGCACTGCAGGGAGAGGCAGCACAAGCAGGAGATGCAGGCAGGACCCTGCCCTATGTGCACGGCACATGGAGACACCCTTACGATGGAGATACAAGGAGGCAAGGTACCGCAGAAGGGAAAGCAGTCAGGAGACCCATGTTTCTGTCCACATACACCTTCTCTCCTCAGCTCTCCCTGCTCACTTCCCCACACAGAATCCCAGAATGCCAGGGGTTGGAAGGGACCTCGAAAGCTCACCCAGTGCAATCCCCCGGAGCAGGAACACCCAGATGAGGTCACACAGAAGGTGTCCAGGCGGGTTTGAATGGCTGCACAGAAGGAGACTCCACAACCTCCCTGGGCAGCCTGGGCCAGGCTCTGGCACCCTCACCAGGAAGAAGTTTCTTCTCATATTTAAGTGGAACCTCCTGTGTTCCAGTTTGCACCCATTGCCCCTTGTCCTGTCACTGGTTGTCACCGAGAAGAGCCTGGCTCCATCCTCCTGACACTGCCCCTTTCCATATTGATCCCCATGAATGAGGTCACCCCTCAGTCTCCTCTCCTCCAAGCTCCAGAGCCCCAGCTCCCTCAGCCTTTCCTCACACGGCAGATGCTCCACTCCCTTCAGCATCTTGGTGGCTGCGCTGGACTCTCTGCAGCAGTTCCCTGTCCTTCTGGAACTGAGGGGCCCAGAACTGGACACAATATTCCAGATGTGGTCTCACCAGGGCAGAGCAGAGGGGCAGGAGAACCTCTCTGACCTACTGACCACCCCCTTCTCATCCACCCAGGTCCCATTGGCCTTCCTGGCCACAAGGGCCCAGTGCTGGCTCATGGGCACCCTGCTGTCCCCAGGACCCCCAGCTCCCTTTCCCCTACACTGCTCTCCAACAGGTCGTTCCCCAACTTATCCTGGAACCTGGGGTTGTTCCTGCCCAGATGCAAAACTCTACACTTGCCCTTGTTATATTTTATTAAATTTTTCCCCTCATTTCACTGCCCTGCTCTTGCATCCCTTGGATCCCTCAGCATCTCCCTCCTCCTCCTCACCAATGGAAAATGACGATACTGGACAGCCCCGACCTCCTTCTCCGCAAAGAAATCCTGTGCCAAATATTGTGATTCATCACACGAGTAAGAGCGGAGCCCTTTCTTAGTCTGAATGTTGATCTTCAATCTC
Organism: Pampusana beccarii; assembly: GCA_013399365.1. NCBI lineage: Eukaryota > Metazoa > Chordata > Aves > Columbiformes > Columbidae > Pampusana > Pampusana beccarii. Next base: position 165,845 of record VWYH01000791.1, on the reverse strand, counting down.
CAGAGGCTTCTGCTGCCTGGAGTATAAGCTTCACTTCTAATTAATGGTGTTGTTAAGGAAGTTAATGAATCTTTCGGCACCAGCAAGCTTTCAGTGGTATTTTTCCAAGGGCTTTGTCAGAAAGACATCAGCATCACGTTACCCTCCTGGGGGAAGCTATTTTGGGGAGCAGAGACCGCAGCTCTGTGTTGAGCCACCTGTCTGTTCTGGGGTGCTGGGGCATCCAGGCCAGGGCAGTTCTGCTTCCAATCCCTCATCTTCCTCTGGTGCTTGTTCCGTGTGCTCTCACCTTCCTCCACGGGGCAGGAAACACGAGCTGCTTTAGGCACCCACAGCTTGGATTTCCCTTTTCTTGGGAAATCCATGCAAGATGGGAGGAACCACTGCTTTCGCCTACAGACCAGAGAGGCAGCCTGGATGCGCAGGTCAGCCGTTCACATCTATTTTTTAAGAGGGATGAATCCCAAATTACTGTTTGGAGCCAGAAACTTCTCCTGACCCAGGGGGCCCACCCCACATTCCAGAAGGTAACGCAAAGTAAGGTGAGGCCGCCTGATCCTTGGACTGAGCTCCTCGCTGGTTTGAAGTTTTATGCAATATAGATCTGTTTCCTCCCCAGCTCTGAACTTTGCTGACTCAAAGGAAAGTGATCTTTAACGATCCCCTAGATAGCCGTATTTTTCTTACCTAAGTGCACATGAATTGCAGCCTGCAACCAATTAAACAGACGGTTTCTCATTTTTTCACAACAAACATCATTTGTAATTCCAAAATGTCAATAAAGAGTCCTTTTATATTCCATAGCATTTGCAACTTAGCTCAGTAATTTTGAAGTCAATAATTACAAAAAGGCAATTAGGGTATTAATTAAGAATTACCAAGTTACTTCATAAAACATTTTGCATATTTATCCACTTGCATGCTTTGCCCTAACTGCTCATAGCACACTGAATGCTGTTCCGTCACTTTTCAGAGCAATGCATCTCTCTCTTCCCAGCCCCTCATCCCAGCCCTGCTCCCGGCTTATAGCACTGAGACAAGGGATGGATCCGGTACAGGGCGAGGGAATGATGAATCACAGAGGGATGAGCAGGATTTACCTTGAACTAAGCTGTGTTTGCTGATTGGAACAAGGTGGGGAAAAAAAAGAACCAACAGCCTATTCATTATGGAGAGATTTAGTGAAAAAAAGAAGAAAAGAATTTTCTAAAAATGTTATCGTCCACAATAACCACAATAGTTTCATTTTATAAATTACACATTTTGTTTCCTGCCGACTGTTCTGGGTTATTTTTAGAATTGAAAAATAGAAGTGGCCCAACTGAAAGCAGGTTCTTGGTACTAAAAAGACGGTAGCCTGGCTCCCAATTCAGACATCCATGCACCCCTTCTGCTGTCTCCCCTGGAAGAGGGTCTGGATACAGGACCCCCAAGCCAGGCAGGGTCCCCAAACTCTGGGGAGGCTCAGGACCCCAGACTGACCATGGCCACATTTGCCCATGGTCTTATCTCGCACCAGGAGAAAGGAGAAAGAGAGAAGATGAGTCTGGAAGAAGACAGAGGAAAAAGAAGCGAGCACCCTCATCAGATGGGAATCAGTTACTGAGCATCCCCCAGTTCTGCAGAAACAACCTAATGGGGACAGTTGTGCACGGCCACCTCGCCCTGTGCCCTCCTCGTGCCTCGGCGGCCGTCTTGCAATCTGACATCTGCAGAAATAGGACGTTATTATTCTTTTTCTTTTTCACACTAATATCCAAATTCATAGGAGGCGTTATTGATGCGACAGATTCTTTGCAAATTCAAACACGAAGCCAGGAAAGCTGCGTGCATCCACATGCCCAGACACAAAGGCGATGCACTCTGCTTTCCAAAGCTCTCAGTTGGAGGGATATTTCTGATAGAGTGCTAATGCAGCACAGCTTCAGATGGATTGGCAGCACACCACCTGCAGTATTAAGACTTCCATCAGCTGTCTTGTCACACAAAGACCAGCATCTCTATAAAAACCTAATACCTTGCAATTTTGCAAGTTTGATACTAATACCGAGGCTTAAGGAGAAAATTCAAGTCAGCTGGATGCAGTCGGCTGTTCTCCCAGTTTGGCGATGCTGCTACCTGAGAATGAGCTGCACTGCAACAACAAGGTAGCTCTGGCACTGTGGTAGCGAACACAGATGCTACAAAAATGAAGGCAAAGAAGCCAAAAACATGCCCTAGGGACTGATACACTATAGTAGACATTATAGAAATACTTGCATAAGTGAAATGAGGTTAAGCAGACCATAGGGATAGAGGACCAGAGAAAGGCAGGCACACGAGAGAAGGTCCACTGACCAGATCAGAAGCCTGTTTGCAGGGCAGTAGGAAGGATCCTGGTTTTGTAACATGCAGCAATGTCACAAAATCATAGAATGGTTTGGGTTGAAGGGACCTTCCCAGCTCCCCCAGTGCCCCCCCTGCCATGACAGGGACATCTTCACCAGCTCAGGTTGCTCAGAGCCCCGTCCAACCTGGCCTGGGATGTCTCCAGGGATGGGGCATCCACCACCTCTCTGGGAACCTGGGCCAGGCTCTCACCACCCTCAGCATAAACAATTTCCTCCTCATGTCCAGTGTGAATCTCCCTCCTTTAGTTTAAAACCATCATCCCTTGTCCTATCGCAACAGGCCCTGCTCAGAAGTCTGTCCCCATCGTTCTTATCTTTTAAGTCCAGAAAGGCCGCAATACAGGACAAAGGGCAAAGAGGAGAGCAGCGAGCAGCTGGCAGAGCCCCTCCTGAGGCTTTGTTTTCTCTTGCAATTGAATTAGATGCTGATAAGAGATGGTGAAGGATTTTCGTACCACATGTGGCTCTGCAATGGAGCTTCTGATCTATGGATTACAGTTTACCAAGGAGGCAGCTCTGGGGAAAGATGCTTATGAGGAAGAAATACCATCACTGTAAAGAAAAGCTCAGGGAACCATTTCCTGGGGTCATTTCTCTTAGAAAAACAGCCCTATAAGGTCACAGAAAGACTCTTAACTGAGTGACAGGGACTCAGCAGGTGGCTCGGAGCAGGACAACTCCGATGTCCTCATCCCACAAGGCTCATGTCCGAGCCCCACTCACAGCACCTTCATCAGCACTTGCTTTGAGGCAAACAGGGCTGAGCTTGCTTTCAATTACTTCTCCGAAGAAACAAAAGCAACGCTGCGTGGTTTTACTTCCGAGGTCCACTACAACTAGGCAGACGGCCCCAAGATTTGGGCTTGTGCCACAAATGAATCCAGGACCTTCTGAACAGCCGGCCGTGCCGCTGACCTTCAGCTTCTGAACTCATGCTCATCTGAATAAAACCGCACGTCCCAGATACTGAGACAGAAGACCAGCCTCTCTCTCTCTGATTAAAACATTTACCATGGACTTACCGATAGCCACAAGCATCTTGTACACATCTGTGCCTGCAGACCCAAGCCAGTATATTTCCCAAAAGTCAAGCAGGTCATCGCAAAGTAGCCAGCAATATTGTCTGAGTCTGATTTGGAAAATCCCAGCGGAACAGCTGCGGGTTAACCATTAGCAGTGATTCTTTTTACACAACATTAGGCACTTTTCATGACCCATTGGTTGGGAAATCCTTCTAAATCCAATGGGAACTGCCACAATAGTGTTTGCAAGCCCTGCGTGCTGCCCCGGTGAGATGCACGGGTGGTGGGGAGTCACGAAATCCCCTTCCCGTGCCGAGGGTGCCCAGGAGCTGACCCTGCAGGATGAGGATCATAGAATCATTGAATCACTTGGGTTGGAAGAGACCCTTAAAGTCATTGAGTTGAACCATAACCTAAGTCTAGGACTACCCCATGTCCCTGAGAACCTCATCTCCGGTCTGTTCAACCCCTCCAGGGATGGTGACTCCACCACTGCCCTGGGCAGCCTGTTCCAATGCTTCAACTGCAGGAGTTCTCTTATCATAGAGCCTTAAAGTTAAAAATCCAAGAAGAACCCAAATTTTGTCTTGCTCGAACTTTCCAGTGGCTCCAATTAATGCTGCTACACTATGTATAACGTGTAATTCCCCTCTGAACCATTGCACACAGCATATGGGAGGCATCACCCAGGCTTCCACCTTCAGCTCACAGCACCCAGGCCCTACAACAACCAGCTTTTTCCTCAAATCTCCCCACAGGTGGGTGTCGCAGACTTTCTGATCCAAGACAGGCAACTGCAGGTTCCTGCAGCCCTGGGGCTGGGCAGAGGCACCAAACGGCGGCAGCTTCCACCCCTCTTGGTGCATCTCTTTGACTTGGTCCATCGAGCCTTGGACCCCCCAGACCATGAAAGACACCATTTACACTCTGCTCGTAGGCTTGAGAAAGAAAAAGCTCACTGAAAGGCTTGGCTGTACCTCATTATAAACTCTCCCTGCTCTCATATGCTTTCTCCTCAAACTATAAAATGATATCACATCCTTATACAATGCTGTAGGTTTCATGTGCCGCAAAGCAGCATCCGTGCGCGTTCCCAATTTCTGCACGGCTTTGACTTACAGTATCCCTTAATTGTCTGTTTTTGTTTACAACTTACAATGGAAAAGCTCCGGTGCCGCTTTCCACCCCCTGCAAACACAGATATTGTTGTTTATGTACAGCCCCTTATTTGCAGAGGGCCTATGGAGACGAGATGTCGCTCCCGGGGAAGGCAGATGTATTGAATCAATCACCATGCAGAGGGGCCTGGGGTATTTCACAAAGGAACCACAGTTCACAACAGAAGATAAATTACCCAAATGTTTGTGCATCCTTTCCTGTCAGCTACTGTCTTGATACAAACTTGGAAAAAATAAAGCAAAACTTCCTTCTCTCTAGGTCTAAAAGGAAAGTGCAGGTCTCTGTTCACCAGTTTTTCAGCTTGAGCAAGCGGCAATGACAAAGGGAGCTGCCTCTGCTTGTATTTCTCCAGATATTCAGAATCACAGAATACCTCAAGTTGGAAGGGACCCCTGATGATCATCAAGCCCACCTCCCTGCTCCTTGCAGGACTACCTAAAAGGAAACCATATTTAAACACATCCAGGTTTCTACCACAAGTCTTGCTTAATGGATACGGCCATATGGTCTTAATCAACTTTAAAAGTTTCCTTTTATAGGTTGGGGGGGAAAAAAAAGCAAAACAATCTCCCAGCCCAAAGTGCTGTAAACTGTTTTATGGGTGGGGTGGGGGGCCCTTCCCACATTAAAAAAAGGATATTTCTGTATCTGCAGATATAAAACAACAGAGGTAGCAGGAAGCTCCTCTACTCCATGTAATGACACAAACTGTCAAAGATGGACAGGCAGATATTCCTAAGTTGGAAGAAGGGTCAGTACTTCACAGACTTCTACAGATTTCCCTGAAAGGACCGGGAAAATGACCGACCTTCCGAACACAAACACCACGTATATGAGCACAGATCTAATCAGAGTTATTTTTTAGCGATGACAGCTCAGGGAACTGCATACAGATAATCAGAATTTTGAGCCATAGCATGCCCACGTCCTATACCTGTTCTACAGGAAAGCAGGTAATAGCTCTAGACCTTGCCTTGCTGTGTGTGTTTTAAAACATGGTTCCTATTCACGACCCTCTCCCACTTTTGGGCTCAGCTTGCAAATCACTCTGTTACAGATGACAAAACAAGCCATGTACCTGCAGTAATTTATTTTCCAAACCCATCGTGGCAATGGCAGGAATTGGTCTGTAAGTAAATGGACCATTTATTCATGGATCATAAATAAGAACATTCAATTCTTCATAACCACAGAGCAAAGCTGAAGATTCCCTCTTTGTCCAAGCCTGTGGACACCCAGCTACTGCAAGCTGCGCTGTGGTGGGCAAGGGACAGCCAAAAGTCAGAAGAAATGTCATTTATTCCCTTTTCCCCGCCCACAATATCCTCACCATTTAAATGCAGACCAGGAAAAAGCTTCAGAACAGAAAGAGTTGAACTGTGAGCAGCCAAGTTGCCTCCAGGGCAGGCACAGCAGGCAACTCAGGGGAGAAACCACATCAGGTTACGGCCATCGAAGCTCCTAGATTTGGAAGAGGCTCGTTGGAAAAGGATGAATTCCTTATCACGGCAACTCCGACGAGAATTACTGAGAGTTAATTTTGAGACGCTTGTTGGTTGGGGTGGAAACTAAGCACAAGCAAGGCAGGAACCCAACAGAGGAATTACAAGGCAGTAAGGTCACTAATGGGGGAGAAATTCAGCTGAGCAATTTTGAGGGGGAGGGAAGAGGAGGAAATGATGCTGGTAAGCACAGGGTGAAATCAAACTGGAGAAATCAATAAAGGGAAAGGACAGAGGGGGATGATTGGGATGCAGGAAAAGATAAATTAAAGGCTTGCCCAGGGGTTATGATGGCTAGTGAGCAATAAATTAAATAAAAGAGGGCAACAGGGACAAGCAAGGTAGTGTGAAAAAATAATTAAAAGGAAGGGAGGCATAACCAAGGCATAAAATATGGGTGCTGCTGGAAAGATTAGAGGACCCAGGGAATGAAGAGGCTTTCAAAAGTAAGAGAGCCAAGGCAGAGGCTGTGAAGGCTGTGACCATGTGTGAGGGTCAGGTAAATGATGCAGATGCATTTTCAAGAGCACGAGAGGCAGGAAACCACGGGAGAAGCAAGGAAGCATCTCGCAGCAGGAGGGGGTGTTGCTGGTGCTGAGGTACTGGTACACCAAGCTTCTTCCTTGGATTTTGCAGCCAAGTGCAATGGGGTACTGACCCCCCCATGTGCCTGCAAACGGCCTCCTTCCCCCACCCCGCAGCCCCCAAGGCAGAGGGCACCGCTGCGGCCTGCAAGGGTGAGGCAAGATGGGTTATTTTAGCTGTCTTAAACACGTCTGCTGAGACACAAGGCAAGGGGTGAGCAGGTCTGACTCAAGCTGGCTGCCTCCGGGAGCCCCTATGGCTCTCCAAAATAAAACCACAGCCCTCCCTGCAACCATTTCTGGAGGGATCCCCCAGCTCCGGAGCAACATGCACCAACACCTGAGCCAGCGCAGCTGAGTTCAGCCCATGCTCCCGTGTGGATGTGCCCTGTTGACTTCTCCAGGCTGATGGGACAGGCAGACTTTGGGTGGTGGGCAGAGGGCCCTGGCCTCGGGGGACTTATGTGGCAAGCACAGAGTCACATCCATGTCCCTGCTGGGTCCATTTGCCACTGGGGACTTGAATGCTGGGTCTGAAACCACACAGGGGAGCACCCTGTTTGCCTCGGGGGTTCTCCTGAGGTGAGCTGGCTTCACCCTTTTATACTGAAGCTGTTAGACTTTGAAGGAAATAATGACACGTGCTGGGAGAACAGGAGCTGGGGCTGGATGGAGCAAGCACAGCTCTGCAGCCTGGCAGCTGAGCACCTCACCTGGGCACGGGGGAACTCCTCAGTCTTTGTGAGACGGGAGCAGCGCAGCTCCCCGTGGATCCTCGCTCAGCAGGGCAGCTGTGCTGAGCACCAAGGCATCAAACCTCCGTGTGCTTGGGGCCGCCGTCCTGCCCAGAGCCCCGCGGGGTCAGCCCCAAACCCTGCGGTCATAGATCCATCCTGGTTGGAAAAGACCCTCAAGATCATTGAGTCCAACTGTTCACCCAACACTGGCACTGACCCATGTCCCTGAGAACCTCATCTCTGTGTCTGTTCAACCCCTCCAGGGATGGTGACTCCAGCACTGCCCTGGGCAGCCTGTTCCAATGCCCCACAGCCCTGTGGGGAAGAAATTGTTCCCAGATCCAACCTCAACCTCCCCTGGTGCAACTTGAGGCCGTTTCCTCTGCTCCTGGCGCTTGTTCCTGGGGAGCAGAGCCCGACCCCCCTGGCTCCAAGCTCCTTTCAGGCAGTTCAGAGATCAGAAGGTCTCCCCTCAGCTCCTGTTCTCCAGCTGAACCCCCCAGCTCCCTCAGCCGCTCCCATCACACTTGTGCTCCAGCCCCTCACCAGCTCCCTTCCCTTCTCTCAACTCCAGCACCTCAAGACCCTTCTTGGCGTGAGGGGCCCAAAACTGAACACAGTGTTTGAGGTGTGGCCTCACCAGTGCCAAGTTCAGTGGAACGACCATTTTGTCCATCACCTGCTTCCCAGTCTCAGGTGCATCACCAGGACAGCAGCAATTAGCCATGGGCTGGGGGCACAGTGGTTTATAAAGGATTTACAGCTATGTGCCAGAGAGGATAAGCAGCAGATCATCAGCTCTGTGCAGAGCAGCACGGAGTGTCCCAAAGCCACCAGTTTTGCAGTGCCAGATTTTGTGTTTGTAATTCAGTAATTCAGGACCCGGGCAGCCTGGATGGGACCAGCTGCTCAGTGGGGACAGGCAGTCCTGTCTCCGGCCCCAGCGTGTCCTTCCAGCCCAGGACAGCAGCACACTCACAGGGCTGCCCAAGACCACTGCAGCCTCCCCTGGTTATCATGCCAGCGTGAGCAGCGAGCTGTGCGAGCTGCTACTGACCATCACCCCAAAGCTTCCCAACCCGGAATTTCGTTAGCAGGCCGTTAATTGCTACTGCAGTGCATGTAGTGGTTTGCTTTCGGAGGATTTCTCACGCAGAGTAGAGATGCAGTTTTCAGAGGAGCTGAAGAGTGGGGGTATGTGTAGGGGAAATGATTACATGAGTATTTTCAGGGCCTTCAAATCACAGGGGAAAAGAAAGAATTGGACAAGTCTGGCTCACTCCTGCCTTTACAGCAGCGTTCTTTGAAATGAACAGGCTCCTCGGTGCGCAGAGACGGCTAAGAAGATTATAAGCAAAAGATACCTATGCCAGAGGAGGGAAGAAGAAATAATAAAGACATTCAAAGATATGACAAGCAAATAAAAAAAAAAAATAATAAAAAAAAAAAGAGCTGACTTTTTTTGATATACCAGGAGAGACACAAGCAAGATAATACAGTAACAGCCAAAGCAAGGAACAGATTCAGAGCATCACCATGGGGCAGAGCCACCCAACCCAGAAGACAGCACAAGGACTTTCATGGGTTTCAGTGGCCACTGATCAGGCACTCCAGCACAGGGAAGCAGGACAAGAATTAATGCATAATTAACAACATCAGAGAACACTAAATGGGTTCCCTAACCTCTCTCTGCCCTAATATACTTTGTTTTGGCTTCTGTTTGAACCAGACTTTAGACAGCAAAGTGATAGCTTATTGTACCCTGCACCCAGTAGGAAGCAGGTGAGGTCTTGGGGAAGTTGTCATGTACACAGACAAGGAGAGGGGTGTATTTCCACTCCTTTTTAACATACCAGAGCAGAGACACACGGGGCATTAGTCTAACGAAACACCAGTTTGAGGTCACCGCGATGCGGAGCCGGGTGCCGCAGGGATGTGATCACAGGGAGCCCGTGCTGGATCCAGAACCGAGCACGCCTTCCCGAGACCCCACTGCACATCTGCACCTCATTTTGTGTGCAGCTCTGCGAATTCACAACCTCAGCCTGCACACACAGACCCCAGGGTCATTTCCCACCTCCTGTACCATCCCTCTATATTTGCTACTCAGATTCAGTCAGAATTTTGGCGCACCGCAACAACAAAAGCTGCCTTATTCTTTTATACAAAGGCATAAGAAGATAAGTGAGAGCAGTTGGGTTATTGCAGGGTGATGGTTCATCATACCAGGGCATCGCTCACAGCCACCAGCTGGCAACCAGCTTCACAGCGCTTTAAATTAACCCCACCGAACACCCAGCCGGCGCAGGTGGGGTGTCCGCACACCCAGTTACCTGGTCAGCGGTAACTCGTCCGGCTGTTGTAAGACAGGCTCTTCCACCTGTGTGCACGGAACCTGCCACCAATGTTTCCCAAACCTCTATCACACAAAGCTGCATGGCCCTGAAGTTATGCAGGAGGCAGATCTGCTGAGCAGGACAACGTTCCCCTCCCAAGTTACTTCTCTGAATACAACTCCATTTGAAGCTTTTGCCCTTTAAAAAGTTAATTCCTATAATTACTAACCCTCCTAACTACAAAGAGTCGTTGTTCAACGGTACGGTGTTAACGACACCCTCAACTCATCCAGCTTCAGAGAGGCCTGAGACTGCCCTGCTGATTGCGGGCAGCACCTTTGAAGCAGAAATCTGTCACTCAGGAGGATTCACGCAAAATCTTCCCTATTCCCTGGTTTCAGCTGCATCGGAAGAGACTCAAGCACACACAGACTCTATCCACTCCATGGCCACACACGGAGGTGACAGGCCCAGAGCCCGCACCAACCCTCTCTCAGGCTGAGGCCTGTCTGACACCGCGGCCCCAAAGACAACGCTGCTGCTTGGGGAACCCAGAGACAACCCCGGTTCGGTGCTCCATGCAACCCTGGTGTGTGTTCAATCCGCAACCCCTGCCCGCCAGCGAGACGGACCCTGACAGGGCAAACGGGATGAGGTGAACGTGGAGCGGGGGATAACCTGTGGGAGGCCAGCGGGGCGCAGGGGCCACGTCCTGGTTCCCAGAAGCACAGGAAAACCAAGTGTTTTGGGAAAGACGCAGAAGAAGAAGACAGGGTTTGGCTATTAGGCTTTTCTCTAGCGTGCAGGAAAGAATGGGCGAGCAGACGACCCCAACTGCCATGGTCTCTGTTTGTCCCTCTCCTGCGTAGGGCAGAACAGCCCAGCACCAAGGGCTTGGCCCTGCAGAGGAAAGCTGGGGACCCAGAGCAGCCCTCCAGGGTTACCCAGGACATCCCCAGGTCACCCTTACTGACCTTCTCACCCTGCTTTTTTAGTCAAACCTCCAACCTCAGGAAGAAAAGACAGGATTTTAGAAGGAAAAAAAAAAAAAAACAACCAAAACCAAACCAACCAAACAAAAAAACCCCCACAAACAAAGAAAACCACCACCAAATAAACAAATAAAAAACCTCCCAGCCCCACACAGCTCATCATAAACACAGGGTGCGTGGCATCCAGCATCGTTTGGATATTACAGCACACCAGGGAATCCAGCCTGAACTCTCCAGGCAGCACAAAGTGCCTTACATTAGTCTTTACGTCACACCCCAGCCTGCAAAAGGTCAGTGCCTTACAGAGGAAACACATATGATAATGAAACGCTACAGAATAGGGGGCCACAAAATAAGCAACTTTTTAGCTCGTTTCCTATAATCTGCAATGCAAGCCAAGCTGGAAGCAAATCTCAGGCCTGGATTTCTCCTGATGAAGGAATGCAGCCATCTGTCTGTTTGCCTTTTCTGCACTTCTCGCTAACTCTTACTCCTCTCCTTATGAAGAAAAAAAAATCCATGCTCACACATCGTATTTGATGCATCTGACAAGGTCAGAGCCATCACGTCCCACCAAGCACGTGCCGATACAGCCTCGCAATGGGAAGCTGAGAAAAGATGTGCAAAGAGAGTTCTATTTTCAGATTTTCATTTTAAGGCATCTCCTTGACTTCTGCTTCCTGACTTAGAGTTCCAGTACTCAGCCAGAAAGCTGCATCTGATTAGGAGAGGACACAGTGAGCGAGCAGCGCTGATGTACTCGGTTGTCTCCTGTCCCCCACGTCTGAGCACCTCATGGAGCAATGTTTTCATGGTCATAACACCAGTTCAAGCTGGAGGAGAAAGACTTATTCCTGTTGAAGGCTGAGAATTGAGAAATTCAGGCCCAGCTCCTTCAACACTGACTGGACAGCTTTGATGGCTAAAGGCAGCCAACTGGCCAGGGAACCCGGGAAAATTATGGTGGAGAACCTGAACCCCGAGCAGAGACTTAAACCTGGTTTCATCTAGCACTAAATCCTGTCCCCTGGCCTTTCTCTTCATAACAAACACCACTCCTTGAGTGGGCAGCAACTGGTGTGTGATAGGAGAGGCAGCAAACACCTTGTAGGTGATGGGGAAAACAAGCCAAGGTGGTGAGGACCAGGTGGTTGAGAAACAGGTGTGAAAAGCCCACCCTCAGTCCTTCTGGCCATCAGTATGTTTCTCTAAGGAGTTAATCATAGATTAATAGAAACATTTCAGTTGGAAGAGACCCTCAGGATCATCGACTCCAACCATAACCTAACGTAACTCTAGTGCTAAACCATGTCCTTAAAAACCTCGTCTAAACGCCTTTTAAACCCCTCCAGGGATNCAGCTGAACCCCCAGCTCCCTCAGCCGCTCCCATCACACTTGTGCTCCAGCCCCTCACCAGCTCCGTTCCCTTCTCTCAACTCGCTCCAGCACCTCAAGGCCTTTCTTGGTGTGAGGGGCCCAAAACTGACCCCAGGATTCAAGGTTTGGCCTCCCCAGTGCCCAGGACAGTGGCACAATCACTTCTCTGTACCAATAAGACAGACAGACAGACAGACACACACACACAGCGCCAGGGATGCGTCTGTGACAGACACCAACACCCAGGACTGCTCCGATGTCCCCTCTGCAGCCATTCTGAAACTCCTAAGGTTTTCATTCTGCAAATGTTTTCATCTGAACTTTGAGCACAGGCATTATGCTTAACCATAGCAAAAGAAATGTGATCATCTGCCAGCTGGTGCTTATACAAGGAGTTATTTGGGAAAAGATTTTGCATTTTCCATTCATGCACTACGTTAATCTGAATTAACCTTCAGGTCTTGAGAAGCTCTGAACAACAGTTTCAAAAAGCAAATCCAACATTGGGAAAAAAAAAAAAAAGAGTAGTCCCCAAATCAGATAATTTAAATTGACATGTTATTTTGATAAGATCAAGATTTGCAGAAAACTTCATTCTCAGATACAGTATTCATTATGAATTGCTTGCTCAGCTCTTAAAGGAATTAACGTTTTGTTTGATTGTAGGAAACCAGCCCAGCTCTAGAAATTAACTGTTGATTCAGGAAGGCATTATCAGCCCATGGCTCTCTCTGAACATAAGAATTCTGACTGAATTTACAGGCTTAAAATCAGGCATATGCTTGAGCTTTTTGGTTTATCATGGTTTAAAAATCTCAAACTGGATACCATATAGTCCACCATATCATGGAGCCATTTTTTTATTTTCTGTGCAGCCTTACAGCCCTCAAACACCACCAGATGACCTGCCTTTCTGATATAGCAAGAAAAGCCTGAGCTACATAACTCTGCTTGCAGACTGCACCGTCGACTGGAACATCCAGGGCTGGAAGGTCCTCAGGTAGAGCCGCTGGCAATAGCTCGTCATGCAACTCAGCATCTGGAACCACCACGGCTTTCCTGCAGAGTGGCTGAGAGCTTCATGCAACTAATCTGCTTATCTGAAAGTACAGGTAACCATGGGGACAGAGCAATGAGGCTGTTTATAAAGGGTTAATTAGCATCTCATCTTCCACTCGCTCCCAGCAGAGCCATGTGAGCCCAGCATGGGCAGAAAGGAGGGAACAGCTTCTCTAGGAACCTCTGTGAGACTCCAGCACGAAGAATTGCAGCTCAGCATGTCAGGATTTGGCTCTCGCTGGAAAAGCAGATCCTTTATCCGAACAGCTCGGGTTCCCACTCATGGCCAGCTAAGCTCAGCTCCACAGAGACAGAACACATATGGAGGCAAAGGGAGGCGACAGCTCCATCACGGAGGACCTTGGAGCAGGCCAACACCAGGATCGGAGCCTGCAGACCACAACCCTGGTGCCTGCAACTGCTAAATGTCTTCAATCAAAACAACCTCTGACATCCTCTGTAGACATGACAAACTTTAGTGCCAAGAACATGGCTTTTCTAGCCCAAAACTCATCTACTTCCCTGCAGACAATGGCCACGGACCAGGGCCTCTGTGTGAGGAGAGCGCTCCTCTCACCTTGCCTTCGCTAGACGGGCTCCACAGCCTGTTCTCACTATGCAAGCATGAGCCTACTCAAGACAAAACCTGTTCCAGATGAACCAGCTGCCTGGGAACACCCTCCAGCCAACTGCTGACGAACACAGACACACCATCAGATGATTTCCAGCACAGACATGTGGGCAATCCTTCCAGAGAATCTACTAAAAAGGATTTTTAGCTAGGTCTTTGCATTTATTTACTGTAGGTAAGAACTGAGGAGCATTAACTTTAGGGGGAATTTCTGTTCATGTCCTCCACAGCCCAGACCACGCTTCTCCTTGGTTCTTCAGGGTTCACAGCCACCATGTCAGCTCTGCTTCTCAAAACAAGAATTACAGTCTTATTTCATAGGGGACCTCACCACACTGAGCCTATAGCAAAAGAAAAACCTCTTCAGAGTCACCAGGATTCCCAGGACTTTGACAGAAAGGGTCAAGACAGATCTGCCCTCTTTGGGTTGTCTCAAGGGCCCCGTTGCTGGAGCACGCTGGGAGTGTGCACACTTGAATCTGCTTATCCTCACAGCTCTCTTCCATTTTCTGGGGACAGCTTGGGGTCACCAGGTCTGTGAGGAGACACCACAGGTGTGACAGACCATGGGTCCACTCCCCTGGCAGCTTTTTGACCAAATCTTCCTTCCTCCACCTCTTAGTTTGCCTAGAAGGGGTCCCTCTCTTTGAATATTTTACGCAGGTCTATTTTGACTCAACAGTTTGCATGGTAACCAATGGCCCAAGACTGTGTGAATGGGCATCATATCCCAATTTTTGCACCTCCATGTCACTCATTGCTGGGACCATACTCTGCAGGAGACAGTGGTGACAGGTCTAAAGCCTCTCCTCCCTTTTATTGCTAAACACCACCACGTATTTTGTTTTATCTAGTGGGAATTGCCTGAGGGTAGTGTCAATTACTTGGATTTGTTCTCCTTTCCCAAGAGGTTTTCAAAAACACACAAGCCGCTGGGGACAACTGAAGTTGACCGCACTCTTGGGACAGGAGACTGTCCCTGGTTAGAAACACGCGGGGCTGGTAGCAGAGCTCAGAAAGCCCAGCACACCACATCCTGCTCTGAGCTGCTCAACACTTCACCTTCATCTGCTCCTCCACAGCCATCCTCGCCCTGCGGTGTTGCTGATGAGATAATTGCATTCAATAATCCTCCCAGCACATGCTTGCAGAAGAATGAAGAGAATGAAGGAAAGGCTGAGGGAGCTGGGGCTCTGGAGCTTGGAGGAGACTGAGGGGTGACCTCATTCATGGGATCAATATGGAAAGGGGCAGTGTCAGGAGGATGGAGCCAGGCTCTTCTCGGTGACAACCAGTGACAGGACAAGGGGCAATGGGTGCAAACTGGAACACAGGAGGTTCCACTTAAAGATGAGAAGAAACTTCTTCCTGGTGAGGGTGGCAGAGCCTGGCCCAGGCTGCCCAGGGAGGTTGTGGAGTCTCCTTCTGTGCAGCCATTCAAACCCGCCTGGACACCTTCTGTGTAACCTCATCTGGGTGTTCCTGCTCCGGGGGATTGCACTGGATGAGCTTTCGAGGTCCCTTCCAACCCCTGACATTATTCTGTGATTCCATGAAATAAAGAACTTGTGCGTGCACACATCTGATCAACACTGCAGACACCCTGCCATCCAATTGCTTCCAGAGGAATAAAAGTTAAAACCAAAACCAAACCAAGCCACAAAGGGCTGTGTGCAGCAGGCAGAGTACTTGCCCACTCTTGTTGAAACATCAGAGCTGCAAAGCGTTGCAAACAGCAGAGCCAGCAGCCGGGCCCAGGCTGCCCCTGCCCTCACGGCTTTGCACACTGCTGCTGCCCCTAAAGCCCTGGAGCTGCTATTTGATGATTTGTGATGCTTGCCGAGCCTCTGGAAAGAATTAACACTTCCTAGTGAGACGCGAGTTGTCCTACTCCCCGTTCATTTCCTTGACAAGGTATCTTAGCCACAGAGGGTGGCTCAGTCCCACAGTCAGGCTTTTTTAGACTTGATCATGAACCCGTGAAGGCACCGTTCATGTCCCACCAGCACCCCGGCCTCCGCAGCCTTAGCCAGGGCCTGCACCCACCACCAGCTGCCCGGGGCACCGGTACCGGCCACCTCCTCCTGACCCGCACCGTCTTTGCTAAAGTAAGAACCTCTTAGATCGCGCCCTGCCCTGGCCCGCAGGCTGCTAAGAAGGTCACTGCCAGATCACAGCTTAAAGGGCTACTGAGTGCCGGCCTAATCCTGGGAGGACAGGAACTGCTGGAGCTGGTAAATGACCTGAACAAGCGATTACAGTCTGGATTTATTTGTGATTAGACACTGACGGCCCTCTCCGACGCTGTTGTTTTTTCTAAGGCGGCGAAGTTTCATCCACAAAGTTTTTGTTGAGCTACTTAAGGACGCTCTGTGTGTCCCAGCCCTGTGAGGGTGGACTCAATAACAGCTATTTCTGTGACGCTCCCTGCATTGCTGGAATAATGGGCATTTTTATCAGCCTTCCTAGTTCTCCAGAGTTACTGTCTGTGCTCTGCTCCAATCGCCTGAATGAGATCTTTTCACAGATTTTTCTGCAATCCCCAGTAAACAGGTAGTTTAACAGCTCCCTCTGGAATCAACCTGCATTCTGTGCACTCCCAATAATTGGAGGGAGAAGTGAAAAATGAGAAAGCAAATAATCAACCAGCAACATCCAAGAGTTCAGAAGTCCTGTGAAAGAGAAGAACTCACCGATTGAAGGAGCTGCTGCAGCTCAAGCCCTGCAGTCTGTGCACGCAGGATAAAAGGAGTTTTCCTCTTAAGGGACAGCACAGCTGTAGCTACCGACAATACATATCATGTATGAAAAGAACACTCCACGGTTTAAAGCACTGTTTAATATATCAACAGCCAAAACAAAACTTTGAAAAACTTCTAGCAGTCTTCTTTTTAAAAGTGTCTTGAATATTCAAAAAATAGGGTATTTTTTCAATGCTGCTGAATCCCATAATTTCATTTGCCGAGTTAAATCCAGGTCTATGGAATTAGGGCACAGTAGTTGTTTTATTCATGCAGAAGAGGGTTTTTAGCCAGCTCATTTGTTTAACATATCTGTATGTCAGAACGTGTCAAGATGTTCGCGCTTCACTAGGGGAAGGTATATTAAGCTAGAAGCAGAAAATGGTTTTAGACAAATCAGAAGCAAACTCAAATTCCCTTTTTCCTTCAAACTCCTGATTTTGGTTTAAAAAAGTTCAGGTGAGTCTTTAGCTCTCTGTTATTTACAGCTGCCTAGATTAGACTTCCAAATATGATAAGAAGTGTTAAACCACTTGATCTTTTATTTGCTGTACGTGGTATCTCCTGGGGACCACAAAGTAACTGCAGAGCTCCTACCTGTATGTTTCAACTGATCACGTTTATTTTTTTCCCTCCTACATAAGTTCCCAGGGAAAAACTTAACCATGATATAAATTAAAACAAATGTTTTATACCGAGACTGTAGACCCTGCAGAACTGGAAACCAAGGATCTGGTTTTATCCATCTGTCTGGGAAATGGGAGGGGAAAGTCCACTGTTGACAATATTACCCTGCCCCATCTCCACATCATGGATTGTGCATAGTATGACTGCATCCCAAAATCTTCATTCACCCTCTGCTGCAGCAAACTCCGGGTTTGATTCACCCAGGACCCCGATACTCCGCTCTTACTGAAACAAAACTCCCACAAAACCTGAAAGAGATGTTCCAGCTCAGGTCTCCATCAACTTCATTGCAAGTTTCTATCAGCCACAGTGCTTCCCGGACCAGCATTTCCCAATACTGAGGTCACGCTGTCACCGGAGCCAACCCCTAAATCCTCTCCCATCTCCCCACAAAACCCCTTTTTCAAAGAGGTGCTTTCAGCTCAGCCTGCTGGCCGAGCTGGGTCTGGGGGATGCTAAAGCTGACGGTGCCATGTCTGTTAGCACTTATCTTCCTAAATTGCAGCCTGAGGACACTGCGGTACCTTTTGGGGATGGGGGAATTTCTCTGTCCTGATAGAAGCACTTAGAAACACAGTCCCGATTTACTGGTGTTCAAGGAAATAGCAAGACCGCACTTTCTCCCAGCCTGTTTTGAAGAGGATGCTCCGCTTACCCTGTGCGGAGGCAGAACCAGGGATGTGTTAAACCCGGGCACCCTCCTCCACCACAAGAGCGGCTCTGCAAGGTGCGGGTCTGCCCCAGCACGACGTCCTTCACTTCTCCCCAGCTTCTCTTTGCCACCTCCTGCGCTGGGATGTGCACCGGGGAAGTCAAGAGCAGAGTGCACCCCTGTGTTACCCAGAAGTCAAGCTTGTATTCATGTTCACTCACAACAAACCGCAAATGTAACTTAGGAGAAATATGAACAATGAATCAGAGATCAAAACATGCCAAAACGTACTGTGTCCAAAACGATCGCAATCTGCCCATCAGGGCGTAATTATTGCAACCCCATTTCTCTTGCCAATAGCACGTGAGGGAACAGCAGATTCTCAGCACATCCAGCACCCTTTGACTCCTTGAACACTTAGACCAGGCCAGGAAGAGGCCACTTCCAGCAGAAAGAAAAAACCTTCAGCCCGAACCCAGATGAACAACAACTCCGCATCTCAGGGAAGGGGTCCTGACTGCCCCAATCTCAGCGTCGCACAGCAGAACAGCAGCAGCTGGGATCTCCCCTCCCCATCCATCCCATCTAAAGCTACCTCAGGGCACAGTTACTCACCGGGACTGGTTTGGGCGCTGGGGTTCGTCAGTCCTTCCCGTCACCGGTCCGGGAGCAGGCGGCGCAGCCCTCTACGGTCTCAGCTTCACCCTGCAAGAATCAGGACACCGAGGGTTGGTTTTTTTCGCCAGCGGTAAGCAGATAATCCCGTACTTTCTAACCCTCAGCAGGGAAGGGTGTGCTGCAGCGGGAAGAAAAGCTGCTGGCTGGCTGCCTGCGAGGATCAGACCCAGGGCTCGCAGGGCTAAGGCTCTGAGCTACTTAGCAAGGAGCTCAAAGCGGAGCAGACAGAGTCGGTTGTGTTTGCAGGGCTCAGTACTTGGGATTGCTGCTGGGGACGTGGTTCAGACCGGCTCAGGCACGAGAAATCCCACGAAAAACTGCTACATCACGTTAATACTTGCAGAGAACAGGATAATTGGGGGATAGAGGCGGGCAGGAACTTTCGGTCATGAGCGCTGGGATTTGTCCAGGGAAAACAGAGTTTCTCCAAAATGAAATATCCCAGAGTAAAGCAGAAACTTTCATGCTGTTTTGTTTGTTTTCCTGTTTTAAAAAACACGTTTTGAAACTTAAGATTTTGCCCTGGGTCAGGCAAGATCTCTGAAATATTTTACTGATAGAATTGAAATAAAATGTCCTGCTTTAAGTCAGTTCCCCTGGTGCCCTGAGCAGCCGGGACACCTCCTGGGACTTGAAATTAAGGTGCTTTCCCTTCCCTGCCATGGGCTGAGATGGCTGGACTGCACACAGCACTGATGTGCCACCTGGAGAGACCCAACGAGTGGAAACACGAGACACTACAATTCAGAACTTGTAGGGCTTTTTACAGTTGTTTTTTTTTTTTTGCTGGGCAGCACACAAGTGCCAGCTGAGCAGGCCCTGGTGCAGCAGCGTCATAGAATANCCCAGATCCAACCTCAACCTCCCCTGGTGCAACTTGAGGCCGTTTCCTCTGCTCCTGGCGCTTGTTCCTGGGGAGCAGAGCCCGACCCCCCTGGCTCCAAGCTCCTTTCAGGCAGTTCAGAGATCAGAAGGTCTCCCCTCAGCTCCTGTTCTCCAGCTGAACCCCCAGCTCCCTCAGCTCCCATCACACTTGTGCTCCAGCCCCTCACCAGCCCCGTTCCCTTCTCTGTGTCAGCACAGTCCAAGGATCCTCCTGGCACTGATGCCTGCAGTGCACGGCTGCACCTCCCGTAAGAACTGGGCTCGTGCTTTAGAGGTGGGATCTAGGTCCCATCAAATCCTCACTTCTCCACAACCACACGAACACCAACTCCTGCCCCAGCACTCCGGGCAAGGAGCTGGGAGCTGCAATCAAACGCATGGGATGCAGTGCCACCTGCTCCCTGCCCTGCACTCTCCAGCCCCGGCTCCCACACAGGGACCGACCCTCCGAGCTCACAGCCTACACAGTCCAGAGCTGATGGGAACTGGATCCAGGTCTCTGTATCCCCACTCCAGAGCCTATGTCACTAACAAGGTCCAGTGACTTAAATGCATCCCTTCAAATCAGCCTTTTTAAGACAGCAATGATGTACAACAGAGGCAATAAATCACTATGAGATCCCTCCTCTGCTTTTTCCACCCTCCTCAAACCACTGATGATTCCCACCCTCTGCTTTCCAAGCACTGCTTCTTGAGTAACCACGTTTTTTATTGAAAGAGCAGCACTGTTCCACCCTGCCCTGTGAAACCCTCGGATACCGGGGCCGCTCGATCGCACGGGCAGGGCAGGAGGGGCAGCCAGGGCTCCTGCCAGTCCTCATCAACCTCGGGGTGAACGGCTGGTTCGCCCACCCCGCCTGCCAGGACAGACCCTCTGTAATTAGAGGCTCCATTCAGTCTCAGTTATGCCACAGCATTGCAAAAGGTCAAACTGGAATGAAGCTTTTAATTAAGAGAGAGCGCACTAACGAGACAGAAATGAAGCACTAGGTTTCACTCAACGACAATGACACACGTATCTAACGAGCAGATCAGAGATGACACGCTGGCTTTCACAGTAACACCTCTGTGCGCTCCGGCACTGCACTGATGGGTAATCCCCCCTGCACAGGGGTGCAAGGCTCTGCCTGAAAAAGCCACCACAGTGACAACAGCTAAAAGCAGCAAATGCTGCCACACAGCCAGTTTGCCACCATCCAAGGACCCAACAAATCATTAAAGATGACGAACTTCCCCGTGCTGCTTCCTCAGTTCCCTTCCATTTCAACAGACCCATCATTCAAGTCTGAGTCTTTCCAGAGATCTGGTTGCACCTCTCAGAAATTTAACTGAATATGTAAAGTGCTACAATCAACAACAAGTACAGCAATGCCATGAGAATGGGCCTTTGTGCAGGAGAGGTGCAGAAGAGGGGAGAAAGAGAAACCTGAGGCCAAACAAGGTCTGAGCAGAGCCCTGAACATCAAAACTGAGACGCTCGAGATGTGGAAAAGCTTCATGTCCTGCTCTCATCATACCTGTCAGAGCCTTGAAGGTCCCTGCTTCACCACTGCTTGGACAGAATGAGGCTGATGGAGAATTACAAAAGCAAATCCCAGCAAGGAAGGAGGAAAAGAGGTTTTACCCGAGATCTGGAATAAGTTCTGAATGCTTCTCATCTTCCACCCAAGCTCACCCAGATGCCTCGACTGAAGCAAAAGTGCTTATCTTGCTCCTTAAAGCCTTCTCCTGCTGATAAGAACGACCCAGAAGTGTGTGAGGTGAGGCATGAGGGACAGAGGAACATGGTGCACCAAATGGCATGTGAAGCTCTGAGTTCTTCTCTTGGCTCTACTGTGCATCTCTTTGAGACCAAGGGCCAAATTACTGCACCTCTTTGTGTCCCTCAGGATGTTAACTTGGATCCAGATGAGATCTACACAGCTGTCCAATAACCTGAAGCAGAAGCCATACAGGAGGTGGCCCAGTAAAACCTCAGGGCTGGAGAGATCTGGGGAGCTAAGAAGAGAAAATGCACCTCTGCTGCTCCAGATTCCCTCATTTCCCAAACATACAGCTGTGTAAAAGATGAAATTGTCCTGCTCTTACACAGAATTCCTCTTTACTGCGTGAATCCTAACGAATTCACGCAGCAGGAGCAGCCGACTCCAGCTCTTGCAAGGCTGGAGTCAATCAGCACAGCGCCCCATCCCGTGATCCTTCTAGAACCGCTGCGACCCACGAGGCAAAACTGAAGGAAGGAGGTTAAATACCCTGCCAAAATGCAACAACACCTTTCAAACAAAAGGAACGGCTCTAAAATGTGCTGCTTTATTTTCACTCTGGGCTCCCAAAGCGTTTTCCTTCTCTCCCCGAAAGATAACGGGCAGAAAAATTACATACAAATTCTCCAACAAAAAGTGAAACGCACTTGAAGGGTCATAAATCACAGAGGCTGGATGGCATTCAGAGGAAGTTGGGGGAAGGAATAAAGGATGAAATAGTGCAGATATCTACTAAAACATATCACAGACCCTTAAAAACCCAAGACTCATCCTTGGGGCAGGGGACTCACCACAATGGGCTGAATGTAGACGAAGCAGCAAAGGGAACTCGCCCAGCGAAGCGGTGGGGCCGGGACGTGGTGCTCGCAGCCCCACGGGGCTCAGAGCACGGCCAACGTCACCCCAGCACCCCGCTCACACCCCACCCCGCGCAGGGATGAAGACCCCCAGGAAAACACCTCCTAATTTCCCCGAAGCCATAATTCTGGACCAGGTGCTAAGTGTTGAGGGCAGAACACCTGCACACAGAAAATCTGTTCTGGGGGTTTCTAATGAATCTTGTACGAAACAGGACACGTGCCCTTCTCGGTCAGTCAAAGGGCTGCAGGGACATACCCAGGGGACTGGTGCTGTCCCTTTTCCTCCCCAAGGCCATGATCCATGGGGACTCCAGAAGCAGCGAAGAGGGACCAGCCCGGTGCTGTGGTGGGGATACACGTGTTCACAAACAGGAGCTGGATGTGCTCTCATCTGATGACCTGAGATTCTTACGCTGGCATTTCCAGTAACCTGAAACACTCCCCCGGGCAATACACAGAAGCACAATATTCTGGAAACACTATATATCAGCAACAATTTTCCTCTAATAAACAAGATCACCTTTAATTTTGCAGGCACCTCCTACCTCATCAAACCTCAAGATCTTGCCCTCCAGGGGTCTCCTTCTCTGCCGGGGCAGGAAATGAAAAGACAGAAAACACAATTTAGTTGGGGGTGAAGCTTCATCTTTCCACTGCCTATCATAACTGTGTGTCATTTAAAAACAAGCGTGGAGCAGGTGTGAAATGGCACCAGCTCAGGATGCACGTAGAAAAAGGCTGACACCAGCAGCACGTCTGCACAAGAATCAGATGGTGCAACTTGAAAACTCCTTTTCTCTCTGGTTCCTTTCTTCCTTTGTTCCTTCAAACTTCTCAGAAAAAAAAAAAATTCCTTTTGAAGAGGGGAAATGCAGTTTGAAGGGAAACGAAGGTAATTTCAGCATACGTGCTGGAGCACAGCTGGAGACCCTACAAAACGTGGGGCAGGGCTGGTGCTGGGGCAGAGGATGGTTGAGCCCACGGCCTTCACGTGACACGGACACGGTCGTGCTGAATATTCCGCTCCTGCTGCTTCCTCTCCAGGCATCACTTTTGCTCTCCTTGCTGTCCTAGATAAGATGTGCGTCTGGCTTCGGTGCTTACAGCTGAGACCAGAGTGAACCCCTATGGATGTGACCTCAAGGTGCTGACGTTTGCCCTGGGAGTTGAGTTGGGTGAGAAGTTTCTGCTTTCCCTCCGGTCACCCAGCCCCTTTTTCTCCATGCTCCAGCACCAGGAAGATGAAGGCAAAGAAACGCTTTTGTCAAGTTAATATAGAGGGTTTATGTAGATCTTCTGCAGAGAGCAGAACCAAGGAAGAGTAAATAGATGGATTACGCTGCTCACTTGGAGTTGTTCACTAACACTGTTATTATCCCAGAAAAGAGACCTGAAGTTCATCTCTTGTGCTGCTGGAGTCTCCATGGGATTTAGGGCAGCTCAGTTGGCTCAAGCCTTCCCAAAACAGCCTCCACCACCAAGGTTTCTCCATTTGAGGAACCGCAACATCAGACCCATCACACCCTGGGCAGCCTGTTCCAATGCCCCACAGCCCTGTGGGGAAGAAATTGTTCCCAGATCCAACCTCAACCTCCCCTGGTGCAACTTGAGGCCGTTTCCTCTGCTCCTGGCGCTTGTTCCTGGGGAGCAGAGCCCGACCCCCCTGGCTCCAAGCTCCTTTCAGGCAGTTCAGAGATCAGAAGGTCTCCCCTCCTTCCCCGTGCTGCTTCCTCAGTTCCCCTCCACTTCAACAGACCCATCATTCAAGTCTGAGTCTTTCCAGAGATCTGCTTGCACCTCTCAGAAATTTAACTCAATATGTAAAGTGCTAGAATCAACAAGTACAGCAATGCCATGAGAATGGGCCTTTGTGCAGGAGAGGTGCAGAAGAGGGGAGAAAGAGAAACCTGAGGCTAAATGAGGTCTGAGGAGAGCCCTGAACATCAAAACTCTGAGATAGCAGGGATGTGGAAAAGCAAAGGGCTCACGGCCTGCTCCCATCACACCTGCGGGAGCCCTGATGGTCCCTGCCTCACCGTTGCTTGGGCAGAACGAGGCTGGTGGAGAATTACAGGAGCACAGAGCAGCTCAGTGTGAGCGTTCCCAGGCTCCTGCTTTGCCTGCTTGGTTGGTTTGAGCCGACAACTGTACATTCCTCCTGAAAAAGAGATGTCTGAAGCGTGAGGCAGAGCAGACATCTCTACCCTTTGTGTCTTTCTGGATGGTATCAGTAACACCCGGATTTACATACTGCCTATTTTTCTAACGAGTGCCTTTTCTGTACTTCCAGCCACGGGAGATAAAATAAGGAGGAACTGCATTAATTTAACTGATGCACCTTAATTAGTTGCCTGTCATTGTCAGCGTTGCTCTTATATTTTGATGCAAATTCATAGCCTTTCATTTGAAGCAATACGTCGGTTTGGCTTTAGTCTTCCAGTGATCCTTTAATGTCATACCTTCTCCCCAGTGAATCAATATTCAGATCCTCTAATTGGAACTTATCTGCTCATCCAACCTCGGGCGAGGTTTGTTTAGCAGCTGAGCATATCAGACACTTTTACTGACGGAACCAGCGGAGCCGAAATTCGCACAGTGGCTTTTCGGCAGGATGCTGCAGCGAGACGCTGCCCGCGCCGCCTCCTCCCGCACTGCTCACCAGCCACAAGCGCTGGGAGCAGGATGTGCCTTAACCAAGGCAAACAGACCAGAGTACTATCTGTGATGGAGATACAGAATCATAGGATCATTTTGCTTGGAAAAGACCCTCAAGATCATCAAGTCCAACTGTTAACCCAACACTGGCACTGACCCATGTCCTGAGAACCTCATCTCCGTCTGTTCAACCCNCAACCTCAACCTCCCCTGGTGCAACTTGAGGCCGTTTCCTCTGCTCCTGGCGCTTGTTCCTGGGGAGCAGAGCCCGACCCCCCTGGCTCCAAGCTCCTT
The DNA here is from genome assembly GCA_013399365.1 of Pampusana beccarii. Taxonomy (NCBI): domain Eukaryota; kingdom Metazoa; phylum Chordata; class Aves; order Columbiformes; family Columbidae; genus Pampusana; species Pampusana beccarii. Next base: position 140,820 of record VWYH01000791.1, on the reverse strand, counting down.
TCAGGCAGTTCAGAGATCAGAAGGTCTCCCCTCAGCTCCTGTTCTCCAGCTGAACCCCCCAGCTCCCTCAGCCGCTCCCATCACACTTGTGCTCCAGCCCCTCACCAGCTCCATTGCCCTGAAACCCTAAACCACGTTCCTGCCCCGGATGGGATCAGGGACAGGTCGGTTTTCCTGTTCCGCTTCAAGGCACAAAGATACAGCTCCCCATCATTTCTAATTTTAAACCACATCTCCATCCCGCCTGTAAATTCTCTCCTGCTGTCAGAAGGTCACCACGCCAGTTGGAAAGCTATTTTTCACAACCTTGCTAATCTGGAGGCACCTTGCTGCCTCCTCCCACCAGGAAAATGCTGACCACAAAACTAATCAGTGGCCAGCAGGGCTCCAGGCTGGGGAGGGCATTGCAGACAGGACTGGCCTTTAGGTACCAGCCAGAAATTCAAGAGATTCAGGATCCTGGCTCTTCCCCAGACTCCTTCGTGACCTTGGGCTCCAGCTCTGTGCCTCAACCTCACCTCTACTAACTCAGGCTAATGACACTTGCACAGTTGGTCCTGCAGATAAATCAATTCATGTTTAGGAAATAATCTATTACGATGAGCACAAAGGCCCTTTTAGAACAAAAATTGATATTTTTTCCCTTGCATCACCACTGGCTTTAGGGGAATGAAGCCAAGAACGACTGTAACCTGCAATGTCTAGGGATAGGCTTTTTACCAGATTTGTGCATTTTCTGAATCATCTCCCCCAGTGTGGGCTGAGCAAATCTCAGTGACTGTGCTGAAGTTTAAGATGGGGCTCTGACCTGGCCATGGGGGCACTGACCTGTTTCAGTCAGTGAGGACAGATCACAACTCGATGAGCTCAGTGTCTGCTGCCATCACTAAAGAAAACGCAGCAAGGTGATGAACCCACGCTCAGCTCCAGGATCTTCTCGCATCACCCGCTGCCAGTTGTTGGCAATAATTATTTCTCAGGAACAGCAGCTGCTCAGCGCCCTCCCCTGAAACAACCAAGACTGTCCCAGGTGGAAGGGCTTGGCCCACAAGGTTTCCACTCGGAGCAGGGGGCTCACCAGGGACTGTTTGAGCATCATCCCTCCCACCCCAAGGTTTTACCAGGCTCTGAATCAAACTGCTTGATGAAAAGTCTTCAAGCCGCATGCTGCATCTACACATCTGGACTGCCGACATTGTCAGGCACACTCATTTCATAGAATTGTTTTGTTGGAAGAGACCCCCAGGATCATCAAGTCCAACCATAAAGTTGGTCCTGGTGTGTTTTGCACCGTGGATCAGGTAGAAGTTCCTCTAGGGCAGAGACGTGCAAGTGAAGCTGTGGTGCCAGGGGATGCTCCACAGCCAGAGGCAGATCAGGAGAGGGTTAACTCCTCACTCAGCTTTTGTTGTCATCTGGACTGATCAAATCCACCGCTGGTGAATGGGCATCCACGGACCATCACTCTTTTTAAAATTAAATTAGGGATTGCAGACCACCCAGGTCTGCAGCACGAACACCCCTTGGGCACCCCCTGCAGCCCCAGCTGCTTTGCTCCCCATCACTTGCCCAGCACTGACCCTGCCTCAGAGACCCACACCAGCCCCTGGCCATCCGCACACATCCCACCCCTCTGAACAACCCCTGGGAAATCAGGACAACCCCAACGAACAGCTGAAGTCCCTGGGTTTGTTCAGCTGGAGGAGACTGAGGGCAGAGCTCATGGGGCTGCAGGTTCCTCAGCAGGAGCAGGAGGGGCAGGGCTGAGCTCTTCTCTCTGTGACAGGGACAGAACCCAGGGAATGGCAGAAGCTGTGCAGGGAGGGTCAGTGGGACATTCAGAAAAGGTTCTGCACCCAGAGGTGTGGACACTGGAACAGGCTCCACAGGGAGGGGTCACGGCCCAACCTGACCGTGTTCAACAAGAGACTGGACAAGGGCCTCAGACACACGGGGTGACCTGTGGGGTTGGCAGTGCAGGGACAGCAGTTGGACTCCATGAGCCTGTGGGTCCCTTCCAGCTCAGGACATTCCGTGATTCTAACTGGGAAACAGCATGAAAAACACCTCAACATCCCCAGCCAGCAGCGGTTCCTCCCATCTATAAAACACCAAGAGGGGCTCAGCCAGGAGGGCAAGAGGTGTCTGCTGAAGCACAGTGGGACCCCCAGAGACAGAAGGGAAAGGGAAACCCTAAGCCACCTGTCAAAACTTCAGCAGCAGAGGTAATTGGTTTATACACATTTATCCCTGCACTCAATTATCAGCTCAGTTTAGTGTTTGATTTTACGCAACTCTGGTCCAGCAGATCTGTCATTGTTCTGCTTGATTCTGCCTCTCTCGTTCATTTATGTATATATTATCCAGTCCCTAAATCATTTTTAATAACTTCTTTACTCGCATGCCCTCCCGTCTAATTCCAGCACCATCAGCACAAGGCAGGTTGCAGATACGAAGAAGCCGACATTTCCCTTTTGAGTAATTTGCAGTGGATTTCTTGCCTGCTTGATGTAGTCATTTTGTTCTCTGAGCTGATGTGACATTAATTATTGTTAAATATTCTTATCTGTTACACACAGTTCTATTTAGATAAAGGTCAGTGCATGAACCCCTGACAGTGCTCATTGCTGCCATGCTCCAAAGCCAATTTGTCATTCTCTCCCTTCAATACCCTCATCTTAGTTCCAGTCCATTTTTTCCATTAATTCAGTCACAGTGGAGAGTCATTAAAAAATGCAAAATATCTCAGCTGTTCAGATTGGAACTCAGATAGGAAATTAGCGTGGTTAGCACCGGTTGCACGGGGAGGTCAGGTAATATCGCCCATGAAAATCCAGCAGCAGCCTCTGGTTAAGGAACTGTATGGCTGCCCCATAAAATACATATTTCTGCTTTAACTGAACATCAGCTAAGCCTTCCATAGCACGCAACGCCGTCTCCCAGCCCGGTTTGCAGTGGGATAAGAGCACAAGCCCACACCACCCTCTCTTGGCAGAGGACGAGAAGGACAAGCTCGAGCCACCGTCACCACATGTGCCAGAATGGAAAGAGGGCGATGTGTGATCTGTCTCCAGTGAGCAGCTGGACTCCCGGGTCTGCTCACACCGACTAAAACGTACACATGCATCCGCTCAGCCTCACTTTACCTCTGACAGAATAAATCCCCCCTGCCACCCGTGTGTTGCTTCCCACGATGGCACCTGTGATATGGGGACCATAGAATCATTTTAGTTGGAAGAGACCCTCAGGACCGACCAGTCCAACCGTAACCTAACCCAACTCCAGCACTACCCCACGTCCCTGAGAACCTCGTCTAACACCTTTCAAACCCCTCCAGCGATGGTGACTGCCCTGGGCAGCCTGTTCCAATGCCTGGGATGGGGATGGAGGGAATACCCTGGCTGGGACTCGCTCCCAGCACCCCCGTACCCCACCTGCCTTGCAACACCTCAATGGGCCAAACCAGCACCTCCACAGTGTATTCCCAGTACGGCTGTTGCAGGCTTGCCAGCCGCCAGAAAGCAGCGTGTGACCTTGAGCGGCTCTCCCAGGGGACAAGGTGGTCACACAGCCCTCTGGGGACACACGTCAGCACGGCACAAAGGGACCCCGGGCCATTCGGTCTGCAGCAGAAGAGGACAGGAGCTGTCACAACACCCGGGTCACCTTACACCAGCAGCCACCGGCCCAGGAGCGGGGCTGCCAGCCCCCAGTGCCTTGTAAAACCTATTTTACTGCTTGTGCGCTTTTATGACTCCATCCAGCCAAGTGCTTCAGCACATACTTAACTCCAAGCACACAAATAGCCTTAATTACATCAAGGGAGCCATTCGGACGCTTAAACTGAAGTCCATGACTAACTGAGCGTCTGAGTGAGGACTTGGGTGCAGAAAGAGGGAGTAAATAGGATGGCGAGGAGCTGAGCATGCAGCCCCACCAAGTTGTGACAAGGACCAGGGTGGAGATGCTCAAATGGGGCAGGGAGCTCCAAAAGCAGGACCAGGTAAATGCAAAAGCTCATCTGGCTGAAAAGGGGGTTCTGCTGCATGAGCAGAGAAGGATGCAAAGGTGGATTCGGTACGACTGAAGCTACCACAAAATAAAACATGCTGGTTTCAACACTTGCCAAACAGAAGAACATCTGGCTATTTATTCAAAGCGACATTTAATTCTGCCTTGTGATAAATGATTTTGTGCTTTTAAATAAAAGTGAACAAACTCCCAAACTCTACCCTCTCTCAGTAAAACACAAAGAAATACTGCATTTTGCTGAAACGTAACCAAGCGCGGGGGTTTTTCCTCCACTTCTTTTTACGTGAACGAGATAAAAGTTGGAAATATAGGGCCCCTTCAGCTTTAGGCTCAAGGGGCAAACTGCAGCTCACCCCGTGCTGAACCTGCCCCAGCCCGAGGGCACCGGCCTCCCTGTGCACCTGGTACTGGATGAGCACACCAGACCCACAGACACCCAGCCATGTGCCACCACCAGCTCCCTGACAGGGACACGTGCAGAAGCCCCTGAATTGAACCATTTCAGCCTAGACCTGACCCTTGTAACCACAGACCAGGCAGCACACAAGGGCTCCTCTACTTGTGCTGCTGCACCTCAGAGGTGCCTTCCTCATCCTTTCTCAAAAACTCATTTACCACAACCATCAATAAACTCCTGGGCAAACAGATATTCACATCTCGGGCCCCCAACTTAGCTACACCAGTACGAGTGGGAAGAAACCGCACTGCCACCCTCCCCTTCTCTAAATCGGGGCATAGAGCAGGGTGAGAGCTGGCTTCACGCGTTCAGAAAGGTATGAGAAAACTCAGGTCCTCTCCGGGTTCGGGGACAGGGTGTCCCATAGCTAAAAATACAGACGCGAGCCAAAAAGTCAAGGCTAGCAAGAGGCACTGGTAAGGTGACCGAAGACAAAAACAGAGCCTGTTTATTTATGTGGCCGCTGACTATCCAGCAAGAGGGGCTGAAAGCTCGGCACACATGGTGCCGGTGTGACGGACAGGCTGCTGCCAGCTGGAGGGGTCCGGTTTCTCATACAGACACAGGGCTTTCCTCTCCCTGTCCCTCGCTGCAGGCTCACACCTTCATTGCAATTATTTTTAGCTGCTGCACAAAGCAGGGTAATGCACAGGACCAGAGGGAAACGGCGAGGGATGGAAATCGCTGTGCTGACAAAGGCTCTCGCCCTCACCACCGCAACAGGGAGCTCAGGACCCAAACCCCATCAGGGTCCATGCTCAGATCTGTCCAGTTCGTGGTATCTGAGAATCTCTTCCCAAAGAGCTCCAGACTAAGAGAAAAATGTTGGAAAAGGCCATGAGAGGATTAATGTTTTCTCAGCTTGATTTTGCTCCTGTCTTACTCTTAGAGGAGTCTGGGTCACAAGGAAAGCCCAAGAAGAGAAGTACAGGTTAGATCCAGGTGAGAGCTTCTTGGCAGAGTCCTTTTCTCCAGTAACACCTGAAAAGTTTAATTTACCAAGGTTAACCAATGTCCTGCCAGAGCCCTGCTCACTGTCAGCATCATTCAGAACCGCAAATCTTGCGCTAAGTGAACTCGAGAAGCTTTCAGAAGGCTGGCCATGAGCAGCAAGAGGTCCTGCTGAATTAGCTGTATGGAGCAATGCACTAACACTGGGGATGGACAGGGTATGATCTATTACCCACGACAGTCACGATTTAACAACAGCCAGGCATAAGTGATGCAAAGGACAGATGACCTGCTGGTGACCGAACCCTCAGACCCATTTCTGTAACACGACATGTGTCCTTCCCAGAAGCTTTGGGGCCAGCAGGAGACAAATCGGTGAAGCATCTCTGTGGCCTGAGAAAACATCACATCAACCCCTCCTCTTGGGCCACCTCTTCTGGAAACTCAGGTACCATTGACACTTGGTACCTCCGCAGTGAAGTGTCCTCTGTAGAACGCTGTGGGTTTGACAGCACACGGGGAGGCAGGTCCTGCTGGGATGGATGCGAGGTGTGCTAGAGTTGGGGTCCAACACAGCTCCGGCCAAGAGGTCACAGCTCATGTCAGTGCCATCGTGCCAGCTCCCAGGGCTGGGATCCCTCCTGCCTGGCACAACCCGGTCCCAGCACCTGTGAGCTTGCGCATCAGCCCTTCCAGCAGGGAGAGCATCTCCTCCGCCCCCAAATTATAGCTAGATTCTCTATTTCTAGCAAACCCAGCTTATGCCCATCTGTGCATCACCTCCCACCCAAAGCCTGAGGGGCTCATTAATCGTAAATCTGCCAGGCCTCCCTTCTCCTCCTGTCCCATGGAGCCATGTGATGCCGTCAGTGTGTCCATGTCCCACCTGCTGAGGCTGGGAAGCCAAGCACCACCAGTTCAGCTCAGGGGAGGGCTGGCAGGATACACTGATCCGCATCAGAATTCAATTTGGGTCCCAGAGCTCACGCTTGCCAAAGTGCCATGAGTGCTTCTACGACAAATATTTGACGCCTCATCCAGAAGATACTGCTTACAGCAAGGCTGTGTAAGGCTTCCGAGGGAATTCCAGAAATGCAGGGCTGAGATGCACCCAGCTCAGGGTTCTGCAGCCACCAGCCTCTTGGGCTTTGCGACACCACCAGAGCTCCACAAAATAGCTGCAGGCAGATCAGAAACCCCAACGAACACACATTTACAGATATTTAAGTAAAGCAATAAGACAGGAGGTTTGCTTTCTTAATTGCAAGTTTAAATGGTTGCAACTGTCAGAGTTTGGATCCTCTCAGCCAGCGTAAATGACCAAAACGCTGACACCAAGACGCAGCCATTAAAAACACCAAGGAAGCACCAAGAGGAGACCCTGAAATCAGCTCTATGCCAGGCTGAGCTTTCCATACAGGGTTCTTCAATTCAATTTGCCTTACTTCATTAACCTCAATGGATTTACACCTGAGACCAGCACCAAAAGAAAAAAAAAATCAATTACCTATTTAACCTCACTGCCCTGGTATTATTCCCTCTGTCCCATATTTGGCTCCATTCATGATATCTGAATTCTTGCAAACCTGCCAGAAATTTGGGCGCAGTCTCCAGGCAGTAGGACAAACCTCCTCCTGCATTCACCAGGGTAAGCAAAGGCTAAAGCCACGGCGGCTTCTGCAAGAGTGATTTCAGCAGTAAAATACTGCAGAAATATGAATAGAAAACTCTAGATCTACAAGTGCAGCCACTCCCTCTGCAACCTGCATGCGATTGCATGGATTAAAGTCCATATCTTGCTGTAAGAACCCATCTCTGCAGAGGAGGACTGGGGAGTTCTGGTCAACATCAGGTTGACCACGAGTCACCAATGTGCCCTTGTGGCCAAGAGGACAATGGCACCTGGGGTGTGTGAGGAAGAGTGCGACCAGCAGGTCAGGGAGGTTGTTCCTCCCCCTCTGCTCTGGCGAGGTNTCTGAACATGAGGAGAAACTTCTGTGCTGGGAGGTGCCAGAGCCTGGCCCAGGCTGCCCAGAGCGGGTGTGGAGTCTCCTTCTCTGAGACATTCAAACCCACCTGGGATCCTGTGTGATCTGCTCTGTGACCCTGTGAGCAGGGGGGTTGGACTGGGGATCTACAGAGGTCCCTTCAACCCCAACCAGCCTGGGGTTCTGTGGTCTCCCTCTGACAGCAACGCTGCTGAGCTCTCGTACAAGCAGACACTGCACTGGAGCTGAAAGGCAGGATGAACAGACCAGCACATCCCTCAGCAAAGGCCTGAGAAGCGGCCCGAACCCGTGCAGCATGGCGGCAGCAGGGTGCTGCCCGTGACGACGGCTGTGCTTTCACCTCGCTGCTGACGGCAGAGGCACCTTGCGGGAGAGCAGATCCGAGACGTTCTACACAACAGGCTTTGGTCAGACATGTGCCATCCGTTCCAGGCTTTGGTGCGGTTCACTGAAAACCACAGAAGAACAGAGCTCCAACGGGGGATAAATAATTTTCTGTGCTACTTTGGTCTCAGAGCAGATCAGATCAAGTAGGGTTGACATGGAAAACGAACAAGCGCACCACAAGGGCACCTCTGCTGAGCTTCACATACAAGACCCACTAAATCCCAGCTGAGCGGCTCCCTGGACGCTTGGTCACAGCGCACAGCCCACGGTGCCGCAAAGCTCTGCCCGGTTGGGAGGGCCCTTCCTCACCCCCATCCGACACAGACACCTCGAGAACCAACTCACAGAAGAGCCAGCGTTCCAAACGCAGCCACGCGAGACCCAGCTTGGCCACGTGGACCTCTGGGGATGCCACACGAGCCAGCGCTCGCACAGCTCCAGCCGGAGAGGTGGATATTAATTGTGTACTAAATTAGATGGTTTGTCGTACACTAGCAATTTCTTTTTTTTTTTAATGAAGTGGGTGTATCATTATGATTAGGCATAGTCATTACATTCAGCCTTTAATTAGATTTGTGTAATTAGAAATTCACTGAGTTATTTCACAGAGTGGAAAAAATACTGCTTGGAAGGGGTTATACAAGACAGCAACAGATTTCTCTGTAGCTCCCAGAGCTGACTGATAATCCGCAACAAATAACATCTTCGGTTTCGAGACCTTCACAAGGCGTGCATAATGCTTAACTTCTGGCAGATTTTGCATGGCTAAGAGGTAGAGATGAGGCAGGAGCAAGTAGAAAATATCATAACCAGTTCCTACTGGTATTTTTTTCTCCTGCTGGGATATTCACCTGCCCAACTGGGATAACCGGGAGTTTGATGCTGCAGCCCCAGGTACCAGAGGCACCAGCCCCAATCACCCAGTCAGCAAGAGGGCCTGTCCCCAGGTCACTGCTGGGCTTTGGACACACAAATGGGACATTTCTATTCCAAATGCAGACAAAGTTATTTGGAAACAACCTAACGAATCAGCAGGCTTTTGCAAAAGGCTGGATGGGGATGCAGACCCACGGGACTCAGCTCCAGCCCCATTGCTGCACCAGCTGGCAGGCATCGAATGGCTCCAGAACCAAGTATCAGCTGGATCAAGCAAGCTGGTTACCTATTTTTGGCTTGTTTAGCCTAGCAAACAAAGGTTGGGAGGCAATACAGATGTTTTTTATGGGGGCAAGCATCAGACCACACAGAAAAATCATTCAAGCCAAGGAATAGACTGGCACATGGAGAAATGGGCACAGGCTGGCTGTGAGCAGACCGAGGAACAACACTGGCTCCCCATCCACCTCCCAGGTAACACCAAAACCAAATAAGACCACAAGCAAAACAAAAAACAAACACACAAACAAATAAAAAACCCCCAAATCACAAACAACAACAACTACTCAGAAGTTTACATTTTGGGTTATCCACGAGCACTCCAAGCTGGTGCTCCCTTGCAGTTCTTCAAGCCATAGCCCAGTGCACACCAGTGCAAGGGCCGATCCAGGCCTGCTTGCTTCGGGGAGTTGCTCAGAGACAATTTTTAGCTCTTCTTGTCATGAAAAACCCCACAACATTTTTCTTCTAGCTCGGTGTTGAGTGTCCCCACACTCGGCCCAACCACGGGATGCAACGCGCACGAGGCTGCCACAGGAGAAGAAATGGTTTCACCTATTTCTTTAGGTTTGACCAAGGAGAACAGCCACCAGCATTGCTACCGATATCAAATAAGTCAACCTGCCAGCCAGAGGCTTCAAACAGATGGAAAAAAAAAAGTTTTGGGGATTTGTTTGTGTTTTTTTTAACTGTTATGGTATTAGTAATATAAAAAAATTCTCCAAGTTCATTTGCAAGAAAGTACCTTCAACCTGCCATCTAATCCTACCACCAAGATGGAAGAAAGTGAGTACAGAGTGAACAGCTATATTTTTTTTTTAATATATAAGTATATTTTGGAGCCCATGTGTATCTGTGCATGCAGGAGTTCCCTCCTGGCCTCCTGTCATAAACATCTTATTACACATCATCTCACCACTACCCTTTCTGAAACCACTTATTTTGAGCAGCATCCTCCTCTCTCTCTCGCGGATCCCCAGCTACCACAGGCTTTGTATGAGACGGGTTTATTAACTCCAAGATACAACCTCCCCCTCCAAGAAACCACTAACATAAACCCATGATAATATAACAAGTTTATCTGCTCATTCTTCTCTGTACATACCTGAACACAGAGCTTTTTCCTAAATCCAGTCTGTCTTGAAGGAATATTTTAAATTTCAAATCAACTTCCCCTAGCCTTGCACTAACAGCAGTGCTGCAGGGCTCACATATATTTTGCCTCCACATCTCCTCACACACAGACAGGGACAGTGTCCCTATGAGAAAAAAAGCCAGGTGATGCTACAAGACACCTCTGAATTGCCACCAAGAGCAAAGAGAAATGGTGTTTCACTGCAAACACCCACTGTGCTCGGCCAAAAACGTAGAGACACGGCCAACGTGGTATCGTCTGCTGCTTTGCTCATCCCCTGTGAATCTGTCTGATGAGCAAACGTGGGGACCCTTTCGCAGACACGTCCTTCACACCTTCGCCCGCCCACTAAAAACACCCCAAACTCTCAGAAGGGCACAACTGGTCACCACTGGTGCGCTATGGGAGCAACAGCTGAAGGACACAGGAAAGCAGAAATTCAGTTACCCCCCCCCCCCAACTTTATTGTGCATGTTGTAACGGTGCTGTAGTGAGCAACACCAACCCCACACATCTCCGTATACGTTTGGAAAGGACCCGACCCCGTGTGTGCTGGTGACTTGAAGTGTCACTGAGATTCCAGCTGCCCTAAGGCTCACAACTCCCTGACTCCTCCAACAAGTGAGAACCCCAAGTGGGTGCTCACCCCCTCCTACTCAAACAGCCACAGGTCTGGTGCCCACATGAGCACCAACTGCTCCCACCCGGGTAGGTGAGGGTGCACCCCAAGTCTGAACGCACACTTTGTCCATAACGAGGGGCAGCAACGAGGACCTACCAGTGGGACACCATTGGTGCCAGCCCTGCGCCTCTATCAGGCACTTGGGTACCACCTTTCCTGTTCGCTGCATCATCTCGGAGCCAGCACACGTTCCTCCTGGACGATATCTCATGCCCTGACATGGATGCTTTAGCACCGCACACAGGCAGGGACACTGACACCCAAAGTCATTTTAATTCACCCCAAGGCAGAAAAGCACCTCGTGGCACAGCCAGGAGCAGGATCTGGCCTCACCCCCCAGCATCGCAGCTTTAAAAAGCTCCCCAAGCTCTTTCCTCTGCAAAAGCTGTGGGCACATCACTGCACCAGGCACCTCTACCAGTGCTCTCTGCACCCTAGAGTGAAACACCAAAAGCACAAAACAGTAAAGCAACAGGAAAAACGTCTCCTGGAAGACCCGAGCCTGAGGTTTTCCCATTAGACTATTTTCTCTACAGCTGGGGAAATGAAGCGGAGACAAGAAATGGCCCCCAGCCATGGAGTCAGCTACTGGCAAGAGAACAGCCGGCTTTACTATCAGATTTACACATGGCTGCCTTACTACTCTGAGCAATATTTACACCTTAAGTAACTTCTCACACTGAAGCGGGGACAGAGCAGCACAGCCAACACGGAGAGGCTTTGGTTAGAGATGAGGTGGCCAGAGGGGATGGCCCAAACCTCATGGTTGAGCCAGGGATGGCCAAATGGCCCAGAGCTTCTGAGAAGGTAACATCTGCACTCTGGCTTGGCTCCAGCTGTGACGAGTTACCGCAGGACTTGAAAAAAGCTGGAAAATATAGAAAAATGCAGCTCTAACCAGTGGAGACAACAAAGCTCCTAAAAATCATAGCCTTGCCCTTAAAAGTTTTTCCATTAAACTGCTTGTCCAGCAGCAGCGCTGGCAGGTGGGAAAAGGGGGAACCCATTACACAAAGAACTCACAATACAACGACAAAAGCATTTGATTAAGGAGCACTTTAAAGAAAGTCCTTAACAAACATTTCAAGGACCCCTAATATATGTTTGCAGTCATGTCTGGAGCTAATTTAAACAAAATCTTTATTTGCACAACCAGGTGAGAGCCAAATTATGATGCAAAATCTTGTTTTCCTCCTCTTCTACAGCTTTCCCTTGGGTACATGGTCCCTGCTCCTCAAATTTCTCCCAGTCCTGCTTGTGGGAAGAAAACTTTTCCTCCTCACCTGCAGGCTTTCAGGCCAGAAGTGCTCATTTGCTCATCGCAATCACAGCCCCGAGTGACTCTTAGAAACCCTCCAGCTTCTCAGGCCAATCACAAATAAGCAGCACAGCTTGAATTTTAAACATTTTTTTGAAGCTGAACAACTCTGAGAGCTCTTCATCAAAACCACTTGAGGAAGAAGCTTGGAAGACACCTCCTGTCTGGAGTGGTGGCGGGTGCAGCAGCAGAAACCGCATCCACCAGCTCTGAGCACACGGGGTATCTGCTCACAGTGTGTTGTAATTTCCTCTTGAAAACTAGTTCTCATTGAGCTTTAGGGCAGTACCAAAGACCTTGGGCAGCCATCAATGAGACAAGCTGTTCCAAGCCTCTCTTCTTCTAAATAATACCACCTACATCTTGTTCAGGATGTTTCACAAAGCCAGCCTCCCAACAGTGAGAAACTCGGGTTTCTGCATCCCATTGGGGTGCCCTGGCTGAGCCTGGGACATCCAGCTCCTCCTGGATGGGTAGGACGCGACCACCGACCTTCAGAGCTACAAGGATGAGCAGCAGCTTGAGTTGAAGATGCAATTGGGAGCGCGTATCCTGCAACAGGGACAGTACCTGTGTCACTGCCCTGGTGACAGAGCACCCAACACAGAAATACCGTAAGGTATTCCTATGGTAAACAACCTACAGGTGTAAACTGATTTCAGACACAAGTTCATTTTCACTTAAGAGCAGAAATATTTCAGTACTAGTCCAAAACACAACAGTCTTGACCAAACATGAGGTGAGTGGTCTTGAAAGGAGGAAAATGGAAACCAGCTTGGAAAAACACAAATCACTGCTGAGTTATCAGTCCCAGCAGAACACTGATTTGCACAGCTGAGACAGACCCCGAACTCACATAGCTGTTACACCCAGGAATGAACACTGAATATTCAAACACTCCAGCTTTTAAAAGTCTACTACTTAGGTTCTGCTTTTCCTCTGGCACAAAGTACGGTTTCTATCTGACCAGGACTGAAATAAAGGGTCACTTGCACAAACTGCCTGGTTTCACCAGGATGTCCTAATAACAGAAACAAACATTAAAAATAAAACCAAAACCTCCATCACAAGCTGATATTTGAAACAAAGAAGTTGAATTTTCAAAACAGACTTCTGAGTGGAACATTTTTTCTATTCAACACTTTTCCTGGCACATCTATATTTTTTCCCAAACATTTGAAATTTGATGAAAGAAGTTATTTTATGAACAAGATCTCCTCATTCAGGATCTCTTCTTGACTGATTGCATGAAACGATCTTACAAGGATGAGTAAGTATTGATTTACCTAAAGGTGATGAGTGGTGATGAGAAGAGGACAGCTTTTTATACACTCTGGGAGAAACATGTGCTCCAACAGCACATCCCACATGGCACATAAGGACACAGGGCTACCAGAACAGGCCTCTCCCTGTCTGTATCCCTCTCAAAGGTAAGAAAACCTTTTATTTGCTGTTTCAGTGCACTCAGGAATTATTTTTATTATTTTTTTAGGTTTTTAGGGTGGTTTTTTTTTTTTATTTTTGTTGCATCATCCAAACAGGATGAGCAAACTGAGTGCTGTTTTCCAAAGTTACATATGGTGTGATGGATGCAGAGGCTCAGAACTTCGGACACGTGCTGCCCGCAGGGATGTTTAGGGGGTTACTACACCCCAAAGGGTGAAAAAGGGAGAAGAACTCACACATTTTGGGAGAGATCCTTGGAAAATGATCATTGGGATTGAGAACTTGACGAGGAGGAACCCCATGGGTCCAGCAGAAGGCAGCTCTCTGCTCATACGCTGTGGAACACCAGTCCAGCCAAGTCAGGAAGACAGACCTACAAACCATTCCCACATCTCCCCATGCAGAGACATCACCTTCAGCTTCTGCAACAGCTCAGAAACTGGACTAGGGACCTCCAAAGGTCCCTTCCTACCTAAACTGCCCCATTGTAGAGCTTAGGAGAACCATACTGGGATGGCAGGACTTTCTTCTCAGCCATGAGCTGCCTGAATGAAAGATGCAAAAGAACTGGCAAACAAGCAGGGAATTGTAACTGTTTGGAAACACATGGGAATGGCTTTTTTAAAATGAAATGCCCCCTTCCACCTGAATATCCTTCTGCTGAAAGCAACCAGGGAATGACAGACCTGTGAAGGAAACATCAGCCCCGCTTTCAGCACACCATGTGAGTCACCTGCTGCAGGAACCACTGCAGCCCCCATCCTGGTTTCTGCACAGCTCACTGCCCACAAAGCAACCCAAAACTTTCACAAAATCCCAAACACGAGCTGCTTACAAAGCCCATTAACTATGTAGTTAACAGATGGTGCAGATGGTTGGTGTTCAGGGACCTGGTGTGAATCCTGCACCGCACAACAGCAGCAAAAGCAACTCGGAGGGTCCAAGCGCAGCTCCCGCAGGTGCCCAGCTCTGCAGCGGTGAGCGAGGGGGCTGGACACGACACTTCTGCTGGGGTCAGCAAAGCTGCGAAGCCACTAAATCTGTCCCCTGCTTGCTCAGCAGCTCCCGGCCGGGCTCTCCGGGCTCACTTGACCGATGCACACCCGCGGCTTTTCCTTGCCGAGACAGACGGAGGCAGCTGGGTGCACAGAGGGGACAGCCTGAGGCACGCACCCAAACGTTTTGGAGAGGGTCCTGCTTAGGCAGCACCCCAACATGAGCTTCTCTCCCGTACCAAGTATCTACCACCACTTTGAAAGATATAATTCAGGTCCTGAGCTCTTTCCCTTTGCCAAAGCAGCTCCTAACACCAACCCAGCCCCCAGAACAGCCCCAGCACTTTCCCCCTTGCTCTGCCAACACCCCGGCTTCCTCCAAACCTCCTACTTTGGGCAGCCCTGCTTTGCAGACCCCTCCTCAGCACACAGCAAGGGCAAGGCGCCCCCGTTCACTGTGGTACTTCACACAGCACCATGCAACTCACTGTGCAGACAAGCTCTGGGATCCTGGAAATACTATCTGAGAGTGGGAAGGAAGAGGCACCCTCGCCGTCATCTCTGGAATGACAACCTGGTGTCCTTGTGAAGGTGGAGGTGGCGCGGATTAACAGGAACACGTCAGCACCTGCTGGGTTCTGCTTCTCCACCCAGCAGCCAGGGAAGGCCTGACACGACTCCCTTCCCAAGGAGACCGACCACCCATCGCTGTTTTGTCTTCAGGAAATTAAAAGGATGCTAAGCGTGTGTCTACGTGGCAAAATGGAAGAGTCACAGTGAATTGAGGAGGTGTAACACTGCGGTAATTACTTTACAGGGAAATGTAAGGGCTGCACTCACAGCTGGCCATAGTAACCTATTCTGAGATCAGCCCTGCCAGCTACAGCAAGAAATCTGTGCCTCTCATGGATTACAGTCACATCCACCTTCCCGGGCAGTCCTGCTCAAAGAGAGAAAACGTGCCCACACCTACTTCTGAGCATTGTTCTTGTCTTCACACAGAGGCAGTAAGTGCCTCCGCCTCCCCTACACACCAGCGGGGTTCATGGCACCCTCCAAAAGGGCTCAGCACACACCGACCCACTCCACGAGCCCCCAGCCCACCTGGCTTCATGAACAGCTCTGTGCCAAAATGCCAGGACGGGAGATACAAGGACACAGCACCTCAAATGCCACCGTCCCTTCACAACAGCCACGTCACAGCAAGAACTTTCGGGTGAAGGATCAGCCAGCGGTACCATCCACGGCACAGCCTCACCAGCAAGCAGAAACAGGGCATGTCGGGGAAAAGTGCCTCCTTTGACTCCACCAGGCTCTTCCTGGCTAGGACGTGTTGGGCGCTCTTTTTGCTGTTGTAGCTCACCCACCTCATAAACCCTGCAGTGCAGCGTATGTGCTCTGACACATGTGCTTGGAAACCCAGCGATAAGAGGATGAGGAAGACAATGCATCTCGCTGAGCTTCTGCACCCCAAACTGCTGGTGTCAGTGGCAGTTTCCTGCACTAAGTTATCCCATTATGCTTGGAAGTGGACTTTAAGACTCCTCCACTACAAACAAAGCAGGCAAGCTAATTACTGAAGCAAAAGAGCAGTATCTAGGACAATGATTTACATCACAAGACAAATTCTTGTCTTCCCAGCTTGGAGCAATGCTGGTTTTGCCTGCTCTGAAGACGTGGGAACCAGAAGCTCCAGCCCTTCGGGTCACAGTGCAAGAAGTCACCAGGAGAACCCAGCTCATAGTCTCCCTGCTCACCCACGGCAGCTTCACCATCACAAATCCTCGGTGGGGCTGCAGATGCTCAGTGAGATACACTGAGGATTTTGACTCGTCTGATGCCAGGACAGAGGCAGGGGATGTGGAAGGATGTACCGGCCTCACACTAACACACTGTTGTAGAATCATTCCAGTTGGAAGAGACCCTGAGGATCATTGAGTCCAACCATAACCTAACTTCACTCTAGCACTAACCCATGGCCCTGAGAACCTCTTCTAAACACCTTTTAAACACCTCCAGGGATGGTGACTCCAGCACTGCCCTGGGCAGCCTGTTCCAATGCCCCACAGCCCTTTGGGGAAGAAATTGTTCCCAGATCCAACCTCAACCTCCCCTGGTGCAACTTGAGGCCGTTTCCTCTGCTCCTGGCGCTTGTTCCTGGGGAGCAGAGCCCGACCCCCCTGGCTCCAAGCTCCTTTCAGGCAGTTCAGAGATCAGAAGGTCTCCCCTCAGCTCCTGTTCTCCAGCTGAACCCCCCAGCTCCCTCAGCCGCTCCCATCACACTTGTGCTCCAGCCCCTTCCCCAGCTCCGTTCCCTTCTCTGCACTCGCTCCAGCACCTCAAGGCCTTTCTTGGTGTGAGGGGCCCAAAACTGACCCCAGGATTCAAAATGGGGCCTCACAGTGTCCCACGGGTTCATTAGGAGAAGCTCAGTCCCTGCAAACTGTACTAGCTTGTGTTGGGCTTGGTGTGTGTCCGTACCTAGAAACACATGGCAAATCCCACCTAGGTACTGTTAGAGATGCCTACAAAGGATTAGCTCCTCTCGTAAGCCAGGGACAGCGGGTGTGCTCCTGGGAAGGGAGTGAGCAGTGTCCTGATCCTGAGCATCCTCTTGCAAAGCAGCACCCCCAAACCACCCATCACCCAGACCTGACCCCCAGCACATGCTGGTCCTGGCTATTTGACCAGAGTCCTCAGCAACCTGGTTTAAATAAGCATTTCCCTGATTCCGAAGAGCATCATCCCTGGTTCAATTTAGCCCAATTTGTCCTAAATTGATTTCCCATTCCCATTGGCTTAAGGGAAGAGCAAAACAGATTGCAAGAGTATTTCTGATTCATGCAGCTAAGCAGATCAATGCCATTTAACGTAAAGGTCTTGTTGAGGCAGAAATATCAACTTGGGATTCCTACTTCTACCTATGAAGAGTCTCTTCCCCAAAGCCCCTGTGCTTTCAGGAGGAGGCAGGACCGCAGGCCCATGTTAACCACGAGCTCGCATACCTGCTCCCAGCCAGGACATCACTATTCAGCCAAGGGCAGGTTCCTGCCATGTTTGCCTGTCTGCCTGTTTTCCCAAAATCCATTTTAAAACAAACTTTATTGGTACTAAAGCTAGAACATATGAAACATACTGCAAAATACATTAGAGGAGAGATAGAGCCACCTATCTTTATAGGATAAATATCTATATAGAGAGCTCAGCACCTATCTTTATTGCTGGCATTACACATGGCTTATCCTTCTGCATTCCCTCCTGCTGTTAGGCCTGGATTTTCAAAAACACCTGGGGAAGGCAGGTGAGCAAACAGCCTTGGACTTCAATAAGATGCAAGTCAGTTACACACTTGGGCTCCACTGAAAGTCCTGCCATTAAACGTGGGATATTAACTACAGTCTTACCTGCATATTATGCCACTCATTTCAAGGGAGCCCAGAACACTTTGCAAACATGACACAGGCTGCCCTGTCCTCACCTGCAGCGGCATTTCTGGACAGAGAGAGTGGCGGCTGTTCAACATCCCCCACAACACTTCGGTGCTGACCTGCTCCAGAGTCACACAAGAGCTGCCACCACAACAGCATCCCTGTCACCCGCCTGGTGTCCTATTGTCTCTGCCACCCCTTCTCCAAAAAAAAAAAAAAAAAGGAGGATTTTAAAAAACCCCAAAAAAAAAAAAGAGAAAAACAAAAAAAAAAAGCATTTTTCAACGAGAAAAAGTTCCCATGAGACATCATACTCAGCCAAGTTTCTCAACCCATCTGTTCACTGGGCACAAAGTCTCCTCGAGCACCACAGCAGCTCCAGGCTGGCCTTCTTCCTGCGGTGTATGGGCAGCAGGAGTAACAATTCTAGACATACAGCTGTTTCCTGCACTAACAAAATCATAGAATGTCCTGAGCTGGAAGGGACCCCCAGGGCTCATGGAGTCCAACTGCTGTCCCTGCACTGCCAACCCCACAGGTCACCCCGTGTGTCTGAGGCCCTTGTCCAGTCTCTTGTTGAACACGGTCAGGTTGGGCCGTGACCCCTCCCTGTGGAGCCTGTTCCAGTGTCCACACCTCTGGGTGCAGAACCTTTTCTGAATGTCCCACTGACCCTCCCTGCACAGCTTCTGCCATTCCCTGGGTTCTGTCCCTGTCACAGAGAGAAGAGCTCAGCCCTGCCCCTCCTGCTCCTGCTGAGGAACCTGCAGCCCCATGAGCTCTGCCCTCAGTCTCCTCTGCTCCAGCTGAACAAACCCAGGGATTTCAGCCGCTCCTCACACGGCTTCCCCTCCAAACCCTTCACCAACTTCGTAGCCTCCTCTGGACACTCTCTGGCAGCTCAATATCTTTCTTTATCCCGTGTCCCCAGCCCTGCACACAGCGAATGCTCCAGGTGAGGCCTCCCCAGCGCAGAGCAGAGCGGGACAATCCCCTCCCTGCCCGGCTGGCAATGCCAATAAAATAAAATCTCAAACTTACGGTGTTTCTAGTGTATGCAAGTATAAGTTCCATTTAGTTTAAAGATGAAGCAGTGGGACAACAGAAATATTTAAAACCACTTGAGCTGCTTCCCTCTTTTCTGGTTTTAATGCCATGTTCCTTGCCACATTCAAGTCATACAATATGAAATGCGGCAGTTCTTTGGCATCAGTATCCATCTGTGCACATGGACCTGAATGATTTCTCATTCTCTCTCGTACCATAAAACAACTTTTAATCTTTATAAACTATGGTCACAGTTCAAAATTGGACCAAAAAAAAATCAAAATGCATTAGACATTCTTCTGTGCTGAGCTGCTACATGGATCAAAAAGCGTCAGACAGCAAAGATGAGGAATTGATTGGCACCGCTGTGCATGGACAAGCACCCCAAGGCCACTCGTGGAGTCCAGGGCTCACAGAAGCAGGAAAGATCAGAAAAGGGCTTCCCATGTTTCCTCTGGCTGCTGCACCACGTCCCCCCTGCGACCCAGAGAGCTCCACAGCAACCCTGCCAGCTTCCTCACGCCTGCAAATTATTTTCCTTATTTCTTCCCATTCATAGGGAAGATGCCTTCCACCTTACCTCTTTGCTATAGGGAAGAGGTTGCTAAATTCGCCCTGGACTCTAAAGACCATCCAATATTAAGCTTTCTTTTCACTCAAACTGTGGCTGCGATGTCGTCTTAAAAATCTGCAGAGCAGAGTACTTCCTAGGGATTTTTGTGCCAGTCTAGTCTAAACCTTCCTGTGATCTTCTGCCTGTCTCATCAGCGATGCAGAAACGCTGCGGAGATGCCAGACATATCCGTATCATTGTCACTCCAGTCGATTAGCTCAGCAGCCTCCGATGTGTATTTTTCCACCATGCCAGAAATCAAGTTGTGCAGATGAGCAATTCCATTACACCAGGAGCCTGCTCGTCCTCTGTGCCACCAGGAAAAGGCTTCTCTGGGGCTCAGACTGATCACTGCCGGATAACGGGGCAATGGTTTGCTGAACCACGGATGAATCCATAGCCACGTTTTAAGTCAGACTGGTAAAGCCGCATCTCTTGCTGCAAACGTAAAAATGCCAACCGTAAAGCAAGAAGAGAGCATTCAGGAAAAGAAAAAAAAAAGAAAATAATTCAGGGGGCAGAAAAGCCTGTTGGGGAGAGGCGATGGAGAGGAGCGTGCAGAGAGGAAGGAGGCAGAGCAAACACAAGTCTGGCTCGCCGCAGCCACCTCAGCTCTCGGCCCTGCCAAGAGGACATGTGCAGCATCCCATGGGGCTGCTCATCTCCGAAACAACCTTCTAAAGAAACCACCTCACCAGGTCACAGTGAAGAGCGATGAGAGGCTTTGTCCGAGTGATCCAGGCTGGTCCAACGGGATGGATCCGCACACAGATGATTGAGAAACAGTTGGGATTCTCCTTTCCCCTTCTCAGTGCACAGGCAGCAGCTGTGATCCCAGCTCCCCAGTCCACAGGCTCTGCCTCCTCCCCTCCCGACTCCAGCAGAGACCTGAGCATCCCTACAAGGTCTGAGCTGTTGCCCTTAATCCACCCCAAATTCTAAACTCAGTTTAGAATCAGCCTCAGCTTGTGCCAGAGGAGGTTTAGATTGGATATCAGGAAAAAATTCTCCCCCAAAGGGCTGTGGGGCATTGGAACAGGCTGCCCAGGGCAGTGCTGGAGTCACCATCCCTGCAGGGGTTTAAAAGGCATTTAGAAGATGTTCTTAGGGACATACGTTAGTGCTAGAGTTGGGTTAGGGTATGGTTGGACTCGATGATCCTGAGGGTCTCTTCCGACTGAAACAATTTTAATCATTCTATGATTTGCCTCACACCCAGCCAGAGACAGGATTCAGCCCCTAAACCTAGAACTTTCCATTCTCCTTGCCTTTAAAAACTTTAATAAAGCAGCCCAGCACTTTGGATCGGTTAAATGTGACCACACAGCACCTTATCAAGGGGTCAAAGCAAGGCAAGCATGTCAGTAAAGCTGGGAACATCACGTCTATTCCCCCAGGGTCCTGGGTGTGGGGCATTCACCTGGGGATGTCTCATTAAACACACTGCCCTCTAATTTACCAAATCGCAAAGGAATTAAATTTAAACCTTGCCTCCAGCAGTACAATATCTTGTTTTCATCCAACACAGACATGCACCCAACACACACAAAAAAACCCAAACCGCACACAGACACCTAAGCTTGTGAATACCAAGGGCACATTCCTACCAGCTCACTCTGGGCCGTACAGCAGGGTGGGTGCACACAAACACCCACGGAGGAAAGGGAGAAGGTTTGGAGGGACGTGGCTCCTCGCAGGGCTCGTTGGAGGCACTGGGGACAATCTGCGTGCACACGGCTGGGCTGAGCTCCAGCTGCAGAATCCAATTTGGTGCCTCAACGCGAGGGACTGCACCCCAGCACCTGAATTTGCCACGAGCAGTCTGGGGATCCCCACTCAGCGAGCGCTGGTCCTGGCAAACATGAACTGCTCTGCAGAGTCAGAACCAGCCCTCTGCACAACGACAGCTTCTTTTCACAGCAACTTTCTCGGCTGGAAAATCCGCAGCAGCTCAAGACAGTATCTGGAGCAGTACTGTGCTTATCCCATTCCCAAACTGGGAGCGTCCAGTCTGAGTTATCTGATGACAGATCCAAGATCCAAACCCTTGAGCAAACAGTCTCCTTGAATTTATACGAAAACCAGCCACCAACATTCTGCCTTCTGCGGAACAGCATGTTCTATGTAGTTATTTACAGCCCCAGACAGCTACATGTAAAAGACCATCACTCATTTTGGTCCCGAAGTCCTCGCCAAACATCTGGCTGCTCTTCCACAATCACATGCTTGGTTGTGCCCTACACCGGAGAACAGCAAAGCACAGCCCTCCCGCAATTTCCTCAGAGCACAGCAAACTAATTGGGGTACCGAATTAGTGAGGTTAGTTCCAATTAGCTCAATTCGACCCAGATGCCTTAGCAATGTTTTTCTAATATATATTGGAGATAGTTACCATACAAGTTCATCTTGGCACTAGGTAAAAAGCAGTCTGTCTCAGAGCAGCTTTTCCAGGTGTGCATCCATGACCATTCGGGATGCATTTTCATCCTCTGCATGGGTGACAACGTGCACAGCTGCAAACAGCTGGGGAGGAAAAACCAGCCTTGCCTTTACAGCCCAGGACTCAGGAGACTTCTGCATCTCCACTGCTCGCTGATGAAAAAAATGTACAGAATCTCATCACCTCTTTCTGCCCTGCCTACTCCAAGTATAAATTGCTCAGGATACATCCTGAATTTGACGTCCTTTCCATGCTGAGACCCTGGCGCTACCAGTGACAGACACAGAACTACCATTGCCCAGCTACCCCAGCACAGTAAAACCAGTAATGTACCTGTATTTGATCAAAATCCCTTTTCTGGACACATTTCACCTTCAGAAAGAAATGGTCTCACTCCGTGCATTTTCACTGGAAGAGCAGAAGGAAGGAGAAACAGGGAAAGCCACTGCAAAAAGTGTACAAAAACAGCAAGAAAGCCAAAATAGTTTTTCATTATTGATGGGCAACCGCTCAGAAAAGGTGACAACATCTACAGCAAGAGCAGCAGCCCTCACCCCACTCCTTCAGATCCCAACAGCTCCAATCTGAGTCACCAGAACACTAAACACGTTTAACCATGTAAGAAAGATGTCAGCTGTATCATGGTAACCTCTTCTCTTTAAAAAGATGAAGGAAGCCCTTAAAAGATTAAACACATCGCAGAGGTTAAAAAAACATTAGTAGGTGAGGAGGAAACTGCAGGACCAGTAAATCTGCTTCCTGGGAAAGAGCAGCAGATGCAGAGCAAAGCGGGCGACGACGCCGGTTCTGTCAAACAAGTCACAACCGCAGCTGAATTACACAGATCAGAGAAGGACCAAGTCACATCACCCGGGTGTGCAGCAGCCCCCCAAAACTGGGCTTTTGGCAAAAACAAAAGCACTCTCAAAGCTTTCCATTTTCCTGAAAGAAAATGTGCAACTACGATTTTTCCAATGAGAAATGTGAAAGCAGAAAAGGTTTGATTTTTTTTTTTTTGAACCAGTATTTCAAAACATCAAAATAACTCCCGTTTTTATGTGCTATTTCATTGACATTCCCAGCAAGGTGTTCCAGAATGGTACCGCAAAACCCAACACTGAAGAGTGAAAAACACCAAATTCTTCCAGTTCCTTTTTATTCTGTGACTATTGCTTTCAGCACGTCGGACGTTGTTGTCAAAACGTCAGATATTGAAGCACTAGAATAGGATCTCTTGCAGACAAACTCCCATTTCCAGCCAGTCTCTGCAGCTACCGCCCGCGGGCTGAAGGGGAGGGAGATGCCTTCGAAGAACGCATGAGGAAAAAGGTCCATCTCAATGCTGAAGAACATTCAGCCTCCAAATTCCCCACTGCAGCTCCAGCCAGTTTGGTTTCTTAACGACTGGGACACGCCGCACTTCTCTCACAAAAAGCCAAGCCCCATTGCTGGATCATAGCAAGGAGATGTCACGCAAAGGGACCCCATGGGGTGTCACGTCACCTCGCCACACATCGCACCCCCACAAGGAACCTCCTGCAGAGCGGGGCACCCACCGGCATCAACAGCACCCACCACGTGGGACCTGACGGGGATGTCACCTCCCCGTGCTCCCATCACGGGAGAACGCTGGAAGGCACAAGTCCTGCAGGGCTGAGACGGTGCTTTTTCTCTTACCCTCACTAAATATAGAAGTAAGATAGATCAAAATAAATGCACTCATTGAATAAGTGCTCGCTGCTGTGAAGAAGCATTATGTAACCCAGCCATGAACCCCTCCTGCCTACCTTTGATTGAAATAATGGATTTTTTTATTCATCTTTCCCTGACATTTCCTTATTATCACTGCCAAGCCTAATGAATGCAATTAAAGCTAAAAGTCTCTTAATTTCTTTCCCTTCTTCTGAGCAGGGTTTGTTTGGTTTGGTGGGGGTTTTTCTGGGGTTTTTTTGGTTGTTAAAAAAAAAATAAAAATAAAAAGCCCTGAAATGGAACAGCGACTAAAATCACTTTAACAAACACAATTTGATATGCAGGAGCAAAACCCCAGCCAGAATAGCTGTTCCACCAGGATTCCCAAACACACAGCCGCAGAGATCAGGGACACAGGGAGTGTTTGTGCACAAAGCTGCAAAATAAAAATTAAGTGTTGCGTTGGGCCAAGAAGAACGCAAATTAACAAGGGGATATTTCTTTCTGTCTGTACTAGTTTCAGCTGGACATCTTACTTCCCACAAGCCGCTAATGCAGTGTAATTGGGAGGGCAGGCATGGAGCACAGCAATTGCTCAGCAAACTTTATCATTATTTTTCATGGCGTCCCAATTTTCCCTGCTGCACTGGATTCACCGCACCCTTCTGTACTTCGCTGTCCTTTGCTTTATTTTCCTTTCTCTTCCACATCCCTCTCTCTGCACATTTTTATCACAACACCCAGGTCTGGCTACCAAAAAAACCCTTCACAAGCCCACCATCGGGGCCAACTGTCCTGCTTTTACCAGCTATAGACAAGGTTATGTTGGCTTTCGCTGATCAGGATGAGCCCAAAGCAGCTGACAGGCTGCAAAACACACGTTTGGCTCAGGTGATCAAACACCCCCATGGATTATCCTCCAGGGCTTCACCGTGGGCTGTGGAACAGATGGCCAAAGATGTTTCTGATACAGTCCCTAGCATGGATAACAGGACCCGCACCCAGCACATATCCCACCCAGCCTCTGGGACAACACAGCCTGGCACAAAGCTGGCGGTGACCGTTCCCTAATTAAGCACTAATTGGTCCAACACACCAGGCAAAAGAAGAGCAAACCCTTGCTGGCCGGGTGCCAGCCTCCACGCGTGCCTGCGGAAAGGGCTACGGATTTACACGCTTCGTCTTCTGTCATCTGCTGCCCTGGAGGAAGCAAGGCTCTAAATTGAATTATCACAAAGAAATCAATTCCAGATCAAACCTCTGTGAAATTAGAATTGCTTTAATGATCTGCGGGCTGGAATAGACAGGGCCCAGGGAAAGCGTCGTATACTTTTCCTCCTCAATTCATAAGGCTCCTATAGGAATCAGCCTTTGTTCGCAGGGAGCATTAGTGTTTTCTAATTATGTATTAATTTAATCTACTATTAATTTTCAATTATTGTTATTACACAGGCACTTCCTTTTTCCCCAATGTGACTGCCGTGTAAGACGCTGAATTCCAAACAGCTTTGTGGTGAGTTGACAGGCAACAGCTTAGCCTTTAAAAACGGAAAAAAAAAGTTCAACAACCAATTTTGATGAAGATATTCCAGCTAAACAAAAATATATTGAAAAAAAAAAAGGCACACAAACCTTTCTGACTCATCTGAAAATACTACCAACAGCCTGCTTAGCCTAAAGGCTTAAATCACTTATGTATAGCATGTCTGTGGAGACTTTCATTAGAATTGACATTTTGACAACTGCAAAACAAACTCTACAAGAACCCAACCCACAACATGATGAGCAGTTCAAAAATAATTATCAGAGGACAAAGACACCCAGGGAAATGAAATTCCACCAATCCTCCTCCTCCCTAAAGATGCAGGTGAGTCCTATATCAAAAAAAATAATCCAGTACTCTTCCTTGATGAATTGTAGCTGCAGAAATAGCTCAGGATTTTCAGCATTACACATTAGCAAGAGCAGAAGCGACACGGCTGTGACCAGAGCTGGCCTGGATGGACGGCAGAGTGCCTGGGAATGCGGAGGGATTTAATTCTTGAATTTCACATTCCAGGGATTCTGCTCATCAGGAAGCTGCTGGCGCTAAGAGCAGACCCTCTTTACTATGGAAAACATCCAAGATACCAAAGGGAGGAGGAAGCACCTGGAGAACCCAGCGCATTTCAAAGCCCATCAGTGGGGTTCGCCCCGCTTTTCTGACAGATGTTGAGGGAAGAGGTTTACGAGAGGGAACAGAGAACGCCTGCTTGTGGACTTCGGCCCGATCTGCACCGGCTTGGCAGACTACCCTCCGATTTTCCATATACAGCTAGAATCACATCCAAAAACCAGCAAACTACTGAGAGACTTTCCAAAAGCTCCAATAGGTTTGGATCAGACAGACTCAAAACACTTCCAGTGCGTTCAAAACAAGGCATTAAGTAACACTGGTGAAATAAAGGCTTGGCAAGGGCCGTTGCCTTTGCTGGTACAACATCACGCAGGACGGGGCCATCTGAGCGGAGACCAAACAGCATTATAGCAAAAACCAAATGTCTTGTAAGGTCTCTTAGACTATTACTGACCTGGGATCAGCCTCTCTCAACTCAGTGAGGTGACCAAGCTGGATTTCCCCACAAACCTGGCACACGCAGGTCATCCCAGAAGCTCATAGCTATCCCACCCCCTGAAATATGAGTTCTAACTTGCATACAACAAGAAGCATAGAAAAGTTTGGACAAGACTCCAGAAGAGAAAGAACAGGATATACCTGGGTTTTTTTTACAAAAATAATAAAGTACTAAGGCTACCTCATGAGGTCAGAAGGTTTCTTTGGAGCCATGTGGTCCAGGTCTACTGCCTGCTGCTCTTCTTGCCCCACTAAGGCTCTATTTACCATAGAGCTCCATTCTTCTATTATCGTGTATCAAAGCAGCCGCAGTAAAATCAGAAGAATTACTCCCAATTCATACCAGAACATCAGCGAGCTGAGTTTGGCTCATCAGCTGTAAAATTGTTTCGGCACGAGAAAGCTGCACAGTGAATGAAATCTTCTTGATAAAAGGAAATATCTCTTTACAATAATATTGTACATCTGCTGTACAATAATACCCGACTCCCACATCAGCACTGTCTCTGCAGGTAGCCTGAAACGAGCTGGGTTTTGGCCTGCCCGGCCACCCAGCCTGCAGCAGGAGCTCACAGCCCTTTGGGGACCAGCGCTGGGCCTCCCGGCCTGTCCAACATCTCACACGTACCCCAGGCAAAGGAAAGAGCGATGCTGATTATCACAGCCGGCCCACAACGCCGACAGCAAGTGATGAAGGCAGCCAGGGATCTCCCAGGAACACCAGCAGGGCTTGCCCAGCCAGCGATTCACTCCAGCACAGGAGATAAGCAGTAAATTTGGCCTAGAGACCTCTCTTCTAGAGCAGAAAAAACTAGCACTGTGAAGATGAAGAATTTGGCAAGTTTTGAAGACAAATTGTCAGGGAAATAAAGGCAACAACTCTAGATGTTTTCATCAAATAGTACCTTCTTCTGCCATTTTTGTGCTAGTGCCCATCGGACAGGATCCCAGGCCTACAGGTCTCTGGTGTGGGTCAGGAGGACAGTCCAGGTAACACCACATGCAAAAAGACATCTGTACAAAAAGCCCTCAGAGTCACCCAACGCCTTCAGCTAAGGTGTGGACCAAGATGAACATCTGACTGGGTTAACCGACGTGTTTTCTGAAAGGGAACGTGGTGACACCCACAGAACCATCACAGAGTCACCTCTGCCATTTGCCATCTCAGTTGCCTTTCTGGGAACCAAGGGAGCTGTGTTACCACAGGGGGTACAGCGAGCGGTGGCTGAGGCTGGACCAAAGCCAGCGTGTGCTCCAGCTCTCCACCCCACTCCGAGCAACTTCTGTTCAAACATCCTCCTGACACGAGAACTGTTTCTAATGCTGAGCTACGCTCATTTTCACGTACGCTGCTCCTGCACTCACACGTGAAGCCCCATACAAAGACATTGGAAAAAGCTTTGACCTCATTCATGGGGATCAATATGGAAAGGGGCAGTGTCAGGAGGATGGAGCCAGGCTCTTCTCGGTGACAACCAGTGACAGGACAGGGGGCAATGGGTGCAAACTGGAACACAGGAGGTTCCACTTANTCACACTGACCAGCCAGTCCCAGGAAACAGCACCTGGTCCCAAACAGTTGATCCCATAGAGAGAAAGGAGGAAAAAAGGCAGAAAGGCCTGAATGGGATCCAGGGGCATAAGGAGTGGCCATAAAGCGTGAAAAGACATTTCTTACCAAAGCACAGACACACATCGGTCCTACAGAGAGCAAGGCTGAGGATGCATCCTCACCTGACACCCCAGCAAAGCTCCCCAAACTGTGGTTACAAAACTTGTTAATATCTACCATAAACATTTCCCAACGCTGCCTTTCCAAAATCATCACTGTTACCTGCTTTACAGCTGGAGGAACAGTAAATGGGTATACAGAAATTAAAATGCTCTCAGAACAGAAGGGCCATAAGTAACCTCAAGGATTTCATTGGTTTCTGGGGCCCTAAAACCAAATACTACTTTTTTTTTTTTTTAAGAAAAAAACAAAACAAACCACCAAACCTAACCCCCCTTGCCCTGACGATATGTAAAGGTGCAGCACAGCATTTTAAAGGCTCAGGAAGCACTTCTGCAGAAGCCTGGAATTGCAGTACAAGTCTCTGCAAACACAAAGTACAGGGTCACCAGCTCCCACCACCGTCTGAGCTCTGGCAGTGGTTTTATTGTTGATATCAAGTTTCTGACACCTGGGGATCCGGAGGTAAAGTGACATTAAATTCTAAGGGTGTGCTGGGTGTTTGTTGTTGGTTTTGTTTGTCTGGTTTTTCTCCTTACATCTGCTGCTAGCCATCCTGCTAAAATGCCTGCAAGCATAAATCTTGCAGAATAAATCTTGAATAAAGATCCCTGGAGAAGTCCAGACAACAGAAGGTAGAGGGGAAAGAAAAGTGCAGCACTCAGAAAGCAATACAGGGTTTGAAGCCATGACACCACTTGTTATTGGGGGAAAATTATCTCGGAACACAAAAGAGTGGCAAAAACATCAAGAATGTAAGATGTGTCCATGGAGAACAAAAGGTTAATGAAAGATATTTTACTCGGGGAACACCACAGGTAGGAAGAATGATTTTTGATTCAACTTTTTAGCAGGTTGTGCCAGACTATTACCTTGAAACGTATGAAATCCCACCCAAGGGAAATACGCCGTTGTGATGGGACAGTACAGATGTGCCGGACTCTTGCTGAAGCTTCACACAACTCCTCTGAGCCCTCCCCAGCTCACATCGTTCAGTCACCAGGAAACCACGGCACTTCTCTCCCTTTACAAGGCATAAAAAGCTACTTCTCCCACCTCCTCAGCCCCTTTCCAAGGAGGATGGGGTGACATACACACAACAGCATCACTCAAAAGCCTCAGTGTAGGCTGCGGGAGCTCCTCACTGTCACCGCAATACAGACAAAAAAAGCTGTGTCAAATTGCTTGGTCTGGCATATTTTTTTTTCTTCCTTTAAAACAAGTAACTCATGCTAATCTGCAACTAAATCCCACGGTATAGGAGGCACTGCTGACACCTGTAAGGAAATAATTCCTGTTCCAAGGGACAAATGGGATCTCACCAACATCCAGTGTCACGTTCTTATCTAAGGGAGTCTCTGCTAAATGGACGGAGACACCTGGTTCTGAACGTTCCTTCAAGGATGGTCAGAATGAAAAGCTGCCCACAGAGGAAGAGGCTGGTTTCTGCAGGATCATGTTTTATACATGATACAGCACTGCAGCTCCTGGAGCACAGGGCTTTGATGAGTTATTATTAATGCGTTATTTTAATAAACTGGAGCAAGCAGGGGACACAGGATTCCCAGCTCCTGTGGCATTGCCATATGATTTAAGATCAAAATAATCCACGTGTGCACAGAGGCAAATGGAAACATACGTGTGGTCGCACCGTGGTGCATCAGAAGGGCCGGCAATAAGCAGAACAGCACTGGCAGCCAAAGGTCTTTGCTAGGAAAATAACAGCCCAACATTTGCAAAGTGAGTAAATTCTTCACAAACCAGGAAAAGCAACAGTCACCCACCTATGTCTAGAGGTCCTAACGAATGCACGAGCCTACCAAAATACTTTTATCTTCTAAACTTTGAGGCTATTAACAGAACTTTGAGGCTATTAGCAGCACCTGAACTCAGCCTTGGCCCATCCCCTCCCATCTAACTCTGAATTTGCATAAAATTAATAAAGGCTTTGTGGAATTGCTGGAAGTCTCAGCCAGGCTCACTCCCCTTGAAGCACAAACTTCATCCAAACCTTTCTCCAAAGGACTCAAGCATTCAAGATTATTTGTTTTGACCTCAACAGTCGTTTCACTTCTCATGTAAATGCAGGGCAGGCAACAGCATTCTTCCTCCCTCTTTTTTATTTATTCTCCGAAAATAAGGAGTTTACAACCCAGTTTTAAAATCAAGGCAGGAGAAAACTGCAAAACGCTCCAGCTTCTGTGTTTGCTTCCTAACCGGAATAGCTGAGAGACGCCCGACAGCTCTGGGGACTCCGCTTCTGTGCTCATGCATAAACCAGACCCAACAGCGTGGCACATTCGTACCACTCTCATCTCTGCCTTTATTTTAAACCACCCCTGTCACCGCTGCATCTCAGCTCACCTTCTGCCCAAAACAAGCCGCACAGATTTCCCAGCGGGTCTCCTGACTCACCAGCACATTTTCCTTTTAAAGGTCAAAAAAAAAAACCCACCAAAACCCTTCCGACAATAGGGATTTCATTAGTTTCCTCTTAGTTTCAGTTGGTCAGCAGGGACTTAAGAGATTGATCGCACTCAGGAGCTTTCCTAGCAATGCACCGTTCATCTGATTTAGGAAGAAAGGAAAGAGCAGTCATAGGAAACATCTCGTCCCTTGATTCCTGCTGAGTACAGCAACAGAGCAATTAGCAAGGTGGTCTCTGTACTGAGATGTCCTCACACACTTCACGGATTCACACTCTGAGAATCAGGATTCCAGCCAGAATTCTTGCAGACTAGGACAGACAGAAGTTTTACTGCCATTTCCCCTCAAGTGCTCCAGTACTGCTCTTTTCCAAGCAACCCCGAGCAACTCCACAAAGTTGAATCCATCTCCCCACACTGGACACCCGCTACAACACATACCCAGCTTCCAAGACCACTGCTCCCAAATGCACAGATCAATCACAGCCAAGCCCACTTTGCATGGACCATCTCCTACAATTTACTGCCCAAGTCACCCAGACGTGCTCATTGCCGAGAGGTCCCGAACTGCTGGCTGCCCACCCAACTGCTTCCCAGCACAGCACTTCGGGTCCCATTTCGAGTCTCTCAGGAGGCTGGTAGTGCTTGTAGACAATTATTTCCCTGGAAGAGCTGTAGCTGATGTTCATTTGCCTGCAGATGCAAGTTATTTGCTGAAGGAGGAGGTGACAGGTGCAGCCCTTCTTCCATTTCAAATGTTTCTTGATCAGCCGATCAGCTTTAATACTAGAAATATCTTCCACACTGTGCTGGATTGCATAAGGACATTCATATATCCATCTTCACCTACTCTGCTCCTCCTCTGCCACTGTTTCAGTCATGGTCGCTTGCAAGGTCATGGCAGCTGAGGAAAAATACTTGGGGTAGCAGGGCCAGTTCTCTCTTCGGCTTTAAAATAAACCCTAAATCCTCTACTTATCTGTTTTTAATGGATGTTTAGGGTCCCGTGGGGTCACATTTTCAAGTTTTTCCTCTGCCAACCTAGGAGCTTCCTTCCGTGAGAAACAAAGTCCTTGTATCATCCCGTAACTTCAGGACTGAAGACAAAAACTTCCCAACATGTAGAAACCAGCCAGACTGGTTTAGGTCCCCTATTCCACAGACTGGAGTCAAACTAAGGAGATCAGAGGACCACACTCAAGTGAGTAGATTAGTAGGAACTGTATCTTTGATCCCCACTAGTTTCATCCTAGTAGACCATCTTCCACAAGATGAAACACATCTGGATCCGAGGCCACGTCCAACAAGCAAACGGAGACTCTCTTTTAAAGGAGTTAGATCAGGTTCCTAACGTGCTCCTGGGCAAGACAGGTTGCCTGTTTCCAGCTCATTTTATCTTCCACCACAGCCAGAGTCAGAACAGGTCAAGAAATAGCAGAACAGGGTTGGCTGGGGGGCAGGAGGGAGCAGGGAGAGCAATTTGCATTTTAAGAAATACAGCAATAGAAACACAGGCTGCAGAGATCAGGAAACAGGTATTTCAGTCAAAGCAAAGCAAGAGGCATCTGCTGGAAGCACAGCACAGAAGCATTTAATATTCTGAACTTAAGGCTAATCTGTTATGACACTCCATCAACCCTGGATATGCAGCTTAGATAAATCTTTCATCAGTAAAGCTCATTGTCACAAACCTGAAGCACATGGTAAACCTCACGTACTTCACCTGCACACGTGTCCCCTTTGGGGTCTTCCCTTCAGGACATTCCCCATGGAGCCGGCAAGCGAATTCTGCGACTCTCTCTCCCTGGTTGCGGAAAGGAAACGCTGTCAAGTTCAGTCTTCATAAAGAAGTGAACATGCATCTGACCTACATAGAGCGCACAGATGTGAGCAGCCTCACATAGTACTCCATAGATTATTTTTTTTCAATGCAAAAAAATTAACCACCACCTGCTTTGCTTGGAAATGTGCAGGAACAAAAGGCAGCCGCACACAGGAGCAGCGCACCAGGCTTCACCCTGGAACTCGATATCGCCACATCCATCTTGTTTTAAAGATACAGTTCCACGGATCATTTTCAAGACTGTTTAAGACGCAGCTTTTGTTACCAAGACTGAAAGGACTGATAACTTCGGGCAGGACTCTGAGGGATCAACATCTGTCCCACGGGGACCCTTGCAGTTTTGCATGACAGTTAATGGCACAAGCGCAGGAACAGAGCGCTGGATCCGCTCAGTCCGGCGAGAACCACATCACCTCCAGCACTAGCACAAACAACCTTTTTATCTTAAATAAGCTGCACGCTTCTGCCACATCCAGATGACCTATCAAAAGCCCAAGTGTACTAGGTGCCTGTTGTCATAAAGAACCCCAGAGTTTAATCTTGAGACCAAAAAAAAAAGTAGGAAACTAAGCAGATGCAGGAATATAAAACAAAATGAAGGCGCTCCAACCAGGTCTGCCAAGCTCCCAGCAAAGAAGGTCCCTCCTTGCACACCAGCATCAGGCCGCGCAGAAATGGAGAAGCGGCTGCTGTGCTCCTCAATCCCCGATGCCACGCGTTCCCCAGGGCCCGTCCCTCTGCGAGGGAATCAGCAGCGGCAGGGCAAAGCCCCCCGGAATGGGAATCGCGGGGCAGGCAGCGGGTTTGGCCGGCTGGGATCAGGCACGCAAGACACCATCGACTGCTCGGGCTGCAAGTTGGGTTTTCGCAGGCAGGTTTTGGAAGGGGAAAGACAAGAGGGCAGTGGAACTCATGCTGAAGAGTGCAAACCGGGAGCAAGGGCTCCTGGCTTTATTCCCAGCTCTGCTACCACCCAAGGTCAGGCCAAGTCACATGCCCTCCTACCTTTTATATATTTAGAGCGTAAACTCAGGAGTCGCCACTGCTCCTCACCAGCTACATGCACAGAGCTGCAGATACTATCTTACTGCATGGAAAGATGTCAAAGACTGCCTAGTAAATCCTCCAAACTTTTCATGTTCAAAAAAATAATACCTTTTTCCAGGGAATGAGGACAGTGGAAGTCTGGAGAGTGGGAAGCCTTATCAGTTGCTTCCTGCTCTTCATTCCTACTGGAAAACCTCAAATAAAATTCAAGGAACAAACAGGAATAAGCAAATTAATCAGTCTGCATCCATTTGATCAGCTAGTCTCTAGTCTACTTGCTAAAGACCCCCCTTGCTCACAACTGTGAAGCTCTGGAGGGGATATAAAAACATGACAAACTTTAGGGT
The DNA here is from genome assembly GCA_013399365.1 of Pampusana beccarii. Classification (NCBI taxonomy): domain Eukaryota; kingdom Metazoa; phylum Chordata; class Aves; order Columbiformes; family Columbidae; genus Pampusana; species Pampusana beccarii. Next base: position 107,024 of record VWYH01000791.1, on the reverse strand, counting down.
AAGAAGAAAAATCCAAACTTCCTACCTGCTCTTAGCTGGCATTTTAAAAAGCAGCCACAAGAAGCAGAAGCCCTCACTATCTGCAATCGGGCACAAGCACCAGCCTGTTTCTTAGGGCATGGGCTTCCAGAACCGTTTCCTTTTCTCAAACAGTAACTCAGTGATTCTAAAGGCTGTTTTCCATCATTGCACAAAGCTTTCTCACGCGCATCACCGCCGCAGCATTGTGGGTTGTGGAGACACTCAGTAATGCTCTCCCTGTGTTACAACCAAGGAAAGAAATGTAAAAGTGTCTATTTTTGTAAGATATTGCTGGGCTGCTCTGTCCAACTGCATTTCGCTCCAAGACATGGCAACTTTTCAGGCTGAGCACATTGCTGAAGCATGGAGTTCATCTTTTTTGGGACTTTTAAAGAAAAGGCTTTGTGTAGACATACACTGATTACTCCCCATACATGCTATAGGTTGGCAACACAGCTGTGAAGACTCAGGGCAAGCTATAAATCACTCACAAGACTTAATGGGTGAAAGCTCATGACTTGTGTGCCAGAGTCCCATGCACCCATACCTCACAACCAACTAAAAATATAGATGTTCATGCTACATATATGGCTAAAATCTGTTAATTCCGAGGTCACAAGCACTGTGTTTTTCCCCCTCTTGCACGTCAGTATTCGAACAAGCATATACCATCAGCTAGAAGCACACAAAATTGGATGGCGATACAGCATCTGCAAACTGGACTGCAGAAGGAAACGGTAATAAAAGCAATGGATGCAGAGGCCGGTCTGTATCACAAGCACACACTGCTCAGGCTGCCGCACCACCCGAGCCCCGCTCCCCAGTGTTTGGAACATGCGATAGGAACCAGGATGACCAGGCAGCTCAACAAGTCTGCAATGCACTCCCTTCTAGGTTAATGCAGGAAAAGAGGTTGGTATAAGACATTACCACTGAGGTGCTAACAAAATTTTAAAAAAAAAAGTATATGCATACATAAAGTAGCCATCAGAAGCATGCTACGTATTGCTTTATTAAATTTTGCTTCCCATTCAACTGTAACTCGAGGGCTTTTCTACACTGAATTAGCCACCTCCACTGTCTCCTGCCTGTTTTACACAGAATGTTTTGCTGTTGTGGGGCATTTTATCCCAGCCCTGGCAGGTCTCGGTGCTCAAACAGAGAAGGAAGGAAGAGATCCAAAGTTTCTTCTCCAAAGCCACTGCCAGTGCCAGGCACCATTTCAGCGCTGCATCCCCGCACTGCGCAGCAAGAACCAACCCGCTGCTGCAAGCAGGGGAGAGCAAGCTGGTTTGTAACAGGAGCCCACTCACCAAACAGAACACGGGTAGCTTTTGCCTTGAAATCAAGTAGCACTTGGGCTTTTTTTTTTGTTTCCTGGAACCCCTGCTGCTTTCCAGACCAGGCTGGAAGGCAAAACCAGGAGAACCGGGAGCAAACGTGGGAGCATAGACATCGGCTGATTTACACTTTGGCTGAAAGAGCTTTATTCTCCTGGACCATATACAGAGCTCGATCATTTTGGGAAAAGAGGTAATTTAAAATACCTTTTATACTGTCTGCTGGCAGAACAAGATGAAGGACTGTAAGAGATGATCAATGTTTAAGCCCATCTTCAAAGTGATTTGGGGAGCTGCTGAAAATAAACAAGCGGTGAGGGCCCAGGAGCCAGGGTAAAAGCTGACAAAGAAATTGCTGTTTTTCCTAGGCAAACAGAAGGCAGCTAATAGCTCAGTTCAGAGAGCCTGAGCTCTCTCCCCTCCTAATATGAGCAGGGCAAGAGACTAAATTTAAATTTCTTCCTCACAACAGCTTTAATTAAAATCATCTAAGCCCTTCCTGCCATGAGCTGCGACTCCGCTCACAGGAGGTATTAGCAAAGCCCAGCTTATTAACATGCCCTCCCTGAAAATGCTGTTTATACCGCAGGGAAACGGATGGGGAGCTCAGCTGCAGGAATGCCCTCCACTGCTAACCAAGAGGGAAACACAAAGCCCACCTTTGATGTGCATCGGTGGCAGCAGCGATTCCCCATGTGCTTGTGAAGCTGCTCAACAGCATCAGCCTCACCGGGCAGTGGAATTTACCATCGGATGCTTCTCTTCACCATCACCTGTGCCTTGTGGGTGTCAAGATGCTACTGGAGGAAAAGAAAGGACCCCACTGCACCAAGGATTTTTCAGTAGTTTTATAAACACAAATGTCAAAGCCAGTTCCACAGTCTGGGTCTCCATCCTTGTGACATAATCTACAGCGCCCCAGCGCCAGCAGCGGTGCGGGGAGGCCTGGCCTTGGGTACCAGGCTGGGACCTCTCAAACCCACCACAGATAGGGGCAGCATGTGCGCAAGGCACAGCTTCACTGGCTTGTTGTAATGCGCGAGCATGAACAGAAATTGCAAGCAAGACTAGATTTTAGAGCAAAATGCGAAAAATAAAAAAACTAAGCCTAAGTTACTAGAGGGGCTCAAGAGGATTTCTGCAGTGCTTATAGCTCCTACAAACTCCCAAAAGAGGCCCTAGGGCTTGCTTGCTAAGAGCTATACGCACTGCACATTGATGCAGAACCAACAGTCACAAGCAAATACCTGTTTTACAAGCAGACACAGCTCCAGGAACAGAGACCAGGAGCTGTTGAACCACCAAAGCACCACAACACTGCCCTTCCAGCAGGGACGTGCCAAGCAGCACCATCAGCTCTGCAATGTTCTGCCCCACAGCAACCACAGAGTTGCTCAAAGCTATCTAGAAAAAGAAAAAAATTATGTTGGAGGCTAAAGGCCTTGCCCCAAACTATACATCCAGTACCAACCACCTGGAATCCTCTACACAGGGGCCATATTTCAGACCAGGAGAGTCACCCTGAAGTCCCGGCAAGTCCAGGATGGAGCTGAGAAGAGCAAGTGAAGACCAGATGAAGGAGGTTGCAAAACACTGACAGCACTGCTTGCCAGCCGACTGCCATACAACACCCATGGAAGGAGCTGCTACCAGGCCACCCCACGTGGTCAAGGTCCAACCCTCTTCATTGAAGCACCAGATTATCCTCATTCCTCCAAGTCAGTGGGCTTCATTCCCAAGTTAAGTTCAAGCAGACCTCCCACCCCCAAGCAGAGGCATTTTCGCCCTACAGGAGAGGTGACAGAAACGGTGATCCCCACGTCCTTCTAACAGAGGGATTTTTCTCACAAATGCTCCCAAGACAAATAAAAAAAAAAAAAAAAAAAAAATTGCTAAAGGCAGAAAGCAAGCATGAGATTTACAATAATAAAAGACATCTAGAGAGCAGGTGAGGAGCATCAGCAACCACCTCCACCATCCACCTTGCCAGCCTAGTCCTGACCTCACACATTCATACATTAACATGAATAATAGCGTTGATCTATTCACAGCTTCCAGAACAAGTGCCCATTCCCATCATTTCCACAATTATCTTCTCTGGCAGAAACTGCCACCCTGCTTTCCCCATTTAATCACTCTCCGGAGCAGGTGAGCCCCACATGGAAGGATGTTCTTGCTCCAAGGAAAGAGAGATGCAGCAGGAGCCGCTTCATCCTGCCACAGGAGACAGGGCAGCTGCCTCAGTTACTGCTCCTGCTCATACATTTAGCCTGACCATTCTCATTCTGCTTGTAACAGCCATCAGAAGACGAGTTCACATTCATTCCCACTGTGGCTGTTATTTGTTGAAATATAAGCTGCTTGCGAACACATCAGATAAAGCTGTGCCACTTTTCAGAGCCTATTGTTCGGTACCACGGCACACCACATTCAGAAGATGCTGCAGAATTCACCTGGGAATCACTGAATTCACGCTGACACAGCCCAGAGGTGCCCAGGCTATTTACCTCATCCTTGTTTGCTTAGAAAAAAAACCAACCAAACGAAAAAAACCAACACACCCACAAACCACACAAAACACAACGCTGCACGATGTTTTCTATTTTAAAGGCAGACTTTTTCGGAAAAAAAAAAAAAAAAAAAGGACAGTTGTGCAACATCACCAGCAAAGTCTACAAATGGATGTTCAGTAAAGGAAATTCTGCTGCAGGTGCAGAAATGCTACTGAAAGCGAGTCCAGCATCCTGGCGTTCAGCTCCAGCATCGGAGTAGAAGCAAAATCTCAGAAGCCCTTGAATCAATGTGGGGACCTTGCCTGCTAAGGCAAGGCTAAGTCTTGCCTCAGGAGCTTCTCCCTGGCACGTCTTGCTCTCTGTCAGAATTTGGTTTCAACATCCCAAGGCTCACTTTTTAAAAAAATTATTATTATTATTATTATTACATGCCAGAGTAACAAATGCAGAACCCACCCGCCTCAGAAACAGCTGCAGCAGCAGCTCGTCAGGTCCCCCCAGAGAGGATCCATCCACTCCAAGCTCTCCTCAGGTTGGAAGATAACAGATCTCCATGAGCAGAACAAACAGGAGTGTTTGTGTCAAACAGTGTCACACAAGAGCCACAGAGACGACCCACGCTGCCCTTACAGCCTCTCCCTGGGGACCCAGAACACGGCGACAGAAAGCGGCTGTGTTGGGGCTGAGGACACCCTGCCCTGGCCACAGGGCTTCGGACACCGTCAGCAAGGCCCATACTCATTTAAGACAAAAACTGCTCTCATTTTATTGAAGAAAAGAAAGTCATTACAATATTCCCAGTATTTCACCTTTCTTAAATGAGAACAACCTCACTAGGAGCTTACAGAACTATAGGCTGCAGGTGATATACCATCCACACCCACGCGTCAGCATCACCTGTTCTGGCCTGCACCCTGTGCCCATCTCAGGCTCCACAGAAGTAGCTTCTCTTGTTTGCCCACAGCCTGGCAACAACAGGATACTATTTCTGATTGTTTTGATACTATGCCTGATTGTTTTAAGCTGCAAGAAACACGAGAAGCCACGAGAAAAGCTTTAAATTCACTATTCGCATGCACACTTCTTGTCCCCATGCAAGCTGAGGATTTCCTAAGACATGCAAAAAACCCACCAGTCTTTGCTTTAGTCATTGTCACAAGCTTTGGCTTTGATAGTTCCAGCATCTTAAATGCAAAACTAGACACTTACAAGCAGATGTTAACTCTGCAGAACACTGGTTTTGAGTCAATCTCTGCACTGGTGTCGCTTCCATTCTGCCTTCTGTAAAGCACATCCAATTAATTTTATATGGGAGATGGAGCTAGCAGACATCTGACCTTTGAGTTCAATATAAACTTTCAGGTGAGAACCACCACATGTAATATTACTCACTTGAATTAAACAGGTACACCGGGACTGGTGGCAAAAATAAAACCAGACACAATTCACACCACGCTGAGGAAGCAGCGGCATTCTTGTGCACAACAGCAAAATCAACTTAATCATAAATGACAACTTCTGAAAGCCTTTACTTGGGATTCATCCTTGGCATTTTTCTAGGCCAGCTTGAAAACAAAAGCTTTGTCTTCTTAAAATGCAATTGCCTGAGGCACCTCGAAAAAAAGTGACATAACTCAGGTCTGAAAAATGCCTCCTGGGTTTCAGATTCTCCTAAGAGCCTCTTTGCTATTCAGCTTGATCCAGATTACCCAGAGCAGCAGGAACTCTGCAGATTTAGCCTTGGCTACCAACACAGGTATAAAAAGCACACATTTAGGATTTATTTTTTTTAAAAAACGATATAATTAAAGCTCTACAGTTATAAAAAAGAACTTGTTATTGACCCAAATGGCTCCTCTCTCCCTCCCTTTTCTTCAGCAGGTTTATAAACACACTCTGATGACACTTTATTCTGAATTTCACTCTGCTTTGCTTATTTCAGAGGGTTTTTTTTTTTTCAAGCACATTTTTCTTGCTGGGTATTTTCAATCTTCCCATTACAAACCTCAAGCTGTGAAAAGAATAAGCGACTTGTTTTGGAATCAAAACCGGAGCCCAAAATTTGTTTCCTTGTTTCTCCTCCACTCCACAAACCCTCTTCATCTCAGCAATTGTGCAAGCAATGCCTTTGTGCTTCTTCAAATACAGGAAAACCACCCTGTGCTGGGCAAGACTTAATGGGAGGGGGCAAAGCAGAGAAAACTGCAATTCTCTTCAAGACAGGCACAGCTATTTCTAATACCAACAATTAACATTTTGGATATCTCTGCAGTACCTTTAGCATATCAGAGATTTTTGTATCCATAGGACATCTTCTTTGAGTAGATGCAAGTTTACTTCTTGGTCTGAAAACTCCTGCATCCATCAATAAAGAACAAAAACGAAAAGAAGTTCAGTTGCTTTTATTGAATAATTTGGGACGAGGAGAGCTGAAAACTCTCTGGGTGGTGGGAATGTGTTAGCATCTTATTTTTCCGAATGATCGAGTCCTATGACTTATTCAACATAAATTGTTCTCTGTCAAGAGCTTAAACCCTCACTTTACAATTCTTAAATAAAACATTCTTCCAAAACTCTCTGCCTGTGATCTGCTTTTTCTGAAGAAAGTGATTCATAAGCGACCCACCTTCTGCTTTGCCATTCCCCTGAAATCCATCTATAGCATCAGCTTGACGGAAGTAAAATATTGGCAACCCCTCACGGGCACGGCACGGTGAACTAAAATGAGCATCACAAAAAGACTTCCAGAAACGTGAGCAATAAACCGCACAACAAGTTGTCACTGAGGAGGGAGCCCATAAAGGATGCCACAGAGCCACATTACTGTGGTTTAACCTGAGGTTTAACCTGAGGTTTTGCTCCTGACCTCCCTGGTCACTCGTGAAGATCAGAAAAAGGTCCTTCCCTGTGCACCAGGTCAGCGCAGGCTCCTCACCCAGGAGCTCTGCTGCTGGCTTTGCTCAGAAAAACTCCTTCCCTGTCCTTTACCTTAGAAGAAAACGATGCAAAGAGCCCAAATCAGAACAAACTGCAGAATAAAGGACAAGACAAAATGCAAGTGAAAGCACCAACTCCCCCTCCCCAACCGCGAAAGGGAAACCAAAGAGCGCGAGCACCTGTAGAGGAGAGCAGGGACAACCAGAGCCCTGCGGCACAGCCGAGGTGACAGCCAAAGAAAACAGGCTGAGCCTGGACGCCGAGATCCACAGCGAATACCAGTCCCGATCCTCACACAGCCCCTGCCAGCTCGGAGAAACCGCCAGCGCTGGCAGACACCGCCTGCCCACGCCAGCTCCCCTGCCAGCCCGGCAAACGCTGGCATCGGCTGTTGATCACCTTACGGTATTTATGTGCAGGGGAAAGACAGCAATAACTTCCTTAATATGAAATAAGAGGGCCTTTTTTTCTTGTCTCAGAAGTAAGCTAAAGCCAATCGTGATGCCATCGATCCCGGTCTCCACTAAAGCAGAAGAGCTGTCAGAAAACAGAGCGCTGCTGAACACGGGGAAGCCCCGGAGCCCACAACCCAGCACAAGCTTGTTCCCCGCTTCACCTTACAGCCCAGGTCTTCCCCACAGCAAAAACCAAAAAAACAAACCCCACCAAAAACAGCACCCACAAAAACAAACCAGAGAATTATACTCAGAAGCACAGTTGGGAAAATAAAGGTGAGCGTCCACACTGTTCTCCATACAGGCAATTTGTATCTTAGCCTTCCACATTCTCTAATCATAAAAGAAATAGGACCACCCTTACAAACAGGCAGCCACAGCGAAACTCGCCGTTGGGCACACGGAGAGCCAAATGGTTCTGACAGCAGCCCAGAGCAAAAACTGGAGTTTCACATACATCACCTCAAACAGTCACAGAAGCCTCCAGCCCAAACATATTCACGACAGGTGACATTCCCAAACGCTCGCAAATCGCCTTTTGAGAGATGGTGGGGCTCAGCACTAATGGAGCTGATCCTGAAGCCCCTTGGCTACAAGGGCACAAGCCCAGGCACGGCTCAAGCTGCCGCGGGAGCCGATCGGTCTCGGTATTTATCCGGTTTTATCGGTACGAAGCGTCTCAAGCAGCTCCCGCCCGCCCAAGGGGCCGCGCTCCCGGAGGAGTCGAGGGTTTATACAAAGTAACTTGCGATCGTTCCGGTCGCTTTGCGGACACCCGTCCTGGTCGAGCCCCCCGCCGGGACCCGCGGTACTGAGCACCGGGGGGTCCCGTCGGGACCGGCTGACGCGACCCCACGGCGGAGCGGGGCGGGGGGCACCCGGGACTCAAACCCCGGCAGCAGCAGGGACGGGACCCGCACCCAGCGGCCGCTTTTCAACGCGAAAGTTTCCCGTCCCGCAGGTGCCAGCCTGTCCGCGCCGCCTTCCCGTTGAAATGGGGGAAACACGGACTTGGTGAGGAAAAAACAAAAACAAAAATTAACTAAAATAAAATTTAAAAATAAATAAATAAATAAGAAAAAAAGAAAAAAAAAGAA
>VWYH01000791.1:0-98407 GCA_013399365.1 Pampusana beccarii | reverse complement strand
CCGCGCGCCGGCTCCTTCCCGCCGACCGTACCACGGCGCGGCGCCGGGGGGGGACACGAGACACCGGGCGGGGCGGGGGGCTTGGTGCCCAGGCCGGCAGCCGCTGCCCGCCCCCGGTGCCGATCCGAGCGGATCCGCCGTGCGGGGCTGTGCTGTGTCGCGCCGTCGGGGCTCGGCCCGGGGCAACGTCGCTCGCCCCTGCACCCCTCGGCTCCCCTCCCGCCCTGCAGCCCGCGCGGTGGAAGAGTCCAGCGTGGTGGGGGCGGGGGGGGAGATGCTCCGGCTGCGGGGCAGGTGGCGGCGGGTCCTGGTGGCCGCGGGTTCGGGTCCCGCAGCCGGCGCTGGGGCCTCCGGGGGCTGCAGAGCAGCCGATCGCTCCGTGTTTAAACCGGATTCCTCCAAATCGCAGCCGAAGCTCGTAGCCGCAGACCGCGCTCGTCCGCCCGCGTCGGGCAGCAGGTGAGCGCCGCCCCGGAGCGGGGAATCCAGCCTGGGGTTGCACACGGGGACCCGGTCCCGGGGCCGGAGCTGAAACTCCAGCTCTGCCGCTCTTCCTCAGCTGTTCTAACAGACCGATTGGTTTCCCTATTTTGTGTTTGATTGCTCCTCACACTTACGAGGTAGAAAGCAAATTCTCGTAGGAATCAGATGTTTTCTTAGCAAACCTGATGTCCAGCGTTTCATCACTCACTGAATGCGTGGGAAGCCCACGCTGCAAGCCCTGGCAGCAGAGGGACAGACACATGCAGAGGTGCCTAAGAAATAACGCAGGCAGGGCTGTACGCGGCGTCAGGTGACAGCGTGCACGCAGGTTCCACAAACACACAGCGTGGTCCAGCTCGTGGGGAGCTCATTCACGTCACTGGCACATTTACAGCAAATAACTTTCTGCAACAGCGTGTTACTGAACAGCAAGAGCAACCCATCACAGTCGTGCTTGCTGCAGCACTTCAGCGAGTTCCTGGTCAAACATGTCTGGGATAGTGCCATAGCACAGATGATTCATTGGCAATCAAGGCAGAGACAGATCCCCCCAGGAGCACTCTCTGATAATCCCAGCATAACTATGGTGGCATTTAAATGCTCAGTTACACAAAACTAGCCAGCGATATCTCTTCCAAGCTTCAGTTTTTCACCTGCAGAGTGGGCTTCCCAAAGAAGGGTTGAAAGACAAAACCACCCCGTCTTCCCTGTGCAATACATTGGGTTTTCCAGTGAAATCCAAATACCGCAGTCTGACATGGGACATTGTGCTCCTGCTCTCCTCAGAAAACAATCTCCTCCCTGGGTTTTGCTTCCCTTGATAAACACTGAGACACTGAATTGTAGCAGTTCTGAGTATCAAAGAGCATATCCTGGGCAAGGTAATCTCCTGGTTTCCTTCCAGAAGGACGATAAAGGGGCACCAAATGATAATTTCTATGGAGCTATGCAGTAGCATTTCAGAATAATTTAACAATATTTTTCCAGTGTTGGGACACTCATCTTTTTGACCAGAATTCTCTACCCACAAAAGCCCCAGTAACATCTGTAAACTTCTGCAAAGGCAGGTGATTCTCATATTAGAATTAAGTTTTCATCAAAACCTGATTTTCTTTAAAGTCCTATTTATTATTGCTTATAATCTCTTTCAAGTCTGTGGGTGGGAAGCAATACAAAAGTATCTTTCATTATTCATTAAGGACAAATGGTGCAGGGCTTTTGGAAGGAAATAGAAAGCATACATACTTTTCTGCACTTAAAACAATTATGTCTTATTAATAACACTGCAGAAAGGTGCCCCACAGAGAGCTGCCATTTGGATGCTTTTGAAGTTGAGTCTGTTGATCACAAAAAGAATTTCTCTTGCCCTGTGACATTCCTGAGCAAAGACCCTGGGAAGTGTTTTGTTTTGTCATTTTTATTTTTCAAAAAGGCTTAGGTGCTTGTTTTGGGGGGAGTCCCTTTCATGGGATGGAAAAGTATCATCATGAAAATCATGGAGATCGAGACCTGTTGTGAGAATAAAAAGCTGCAGCTATAGAGCAAACCTGTGGCAGGTTTGGGAAATGGATTGAGGAGGCACAAAATCCCAGGGGAACTGAGACTGCAAGGGCCCCTGGGGGTCTCATCCAAGCTCCTGGGAGGCTGCTGGACTTACCCCAGTTCAGCACCACATCTCCTGGCTCCAGGGGGGCCCCGGCTGTATGTGCTGCTCTAGACATGGTGAACTGCAGTTTACATATCAACGACAAGCTAAGGAGCCACGGACCAGGCCAGCTGGCCAGTACAGGAGTTGGGGGACATGCCGGAGGGCACACAGCCCCACCTTCTGATATGCTCAGCATGGCACAAAGGGAAAAGCTGAGACCCTTCAACATGGCCCAAGACTTGCCGATCTTTTGCAATCACCCCTTCCCCCCAAGACTTTTCTCTTTTGCAATAACACCTCCACAAAAGACCAAAAGTTATACAAGCAGGCAACCCAGAGGGCTCTAAAGGCCCACCCTGTGCAAGCACTGGTGGTGCCCACCCGCCATCCTGAGGACCACTCTGCCCACCAGTCTCACCACACGACTGAACAAGACACCAGAGGACAGAGCATAGTGATGGACCCGGGACTGCAAACTCCATCGTACATAAAGTGGAGCCATAAGGATGGTGACATCTTTCTCTCTCTGTTCTTTCTTCCCCATACTTCTACCTTTTTGCTTTCCTTCTTATATGTGACATAGTAAAGTAAGATTTACCGCCCCGCATACGCTGCAAACTTTTAACGTTTACCAATCAAACCTGCAATAACGTAATTCCTTCTGCCACCGAATCATATACCATTTTGGGCCAAGCTTCAAAATAAAAGCCTTTTGTTTGCGGACCTTAAGTACTGTGTGTATTGTTTTCCAACCAAAGGGGACCCACCAACCTGAGTCACTTCTGCCTCCTGCTCACACCTGAGTGCGGGATGTGACACCGGCCTGCGCTGCTCCTCGAGGTTCGCTCGCTGCCCAGTGGCACCCAGCACCTTTGCAGCATTGCTGCTCTCCAGTCCATCAGTCCCCAACCTGTATGGGACAACAGTCCATCTGGTGATCAGGGCTTTGTGCTCGTCCTGGCTGGGTTTCCTGAGGTCCCTGTTGGCCCGTTCCTCCAGCCCACGAAGGCTGAGCTCCACGGCAGCCCTGCCCTCAGGCGTATTGACTGTGTGTTTGGTGCCATCTGCAAACTTGAGGGTGCTTTTTGTCCCCTTCTCAGGTCACTGCTCGGGTTTATGAGGACAGGGCCCAGCAAAGACTGCTGAGAGGTCCTTCCCTTTGTAAGGGGAGGTGCTGCGCCTTGTAACCAACCCCCAGGTAGAGCACAACCCACCCCTGACCTGGAGCGTGGTTACTCAGCCAGGCTGGCACTGCTTCACACAGCCACCCAGGAGCGTGTTGGTCTTGTCTCCCGAGTAACAAGCGATAGGATGAGAAGAAATGGCCTCAAATTGCACCAGTGAAGGTTCAGATTGGATATAAGGAAAAAATTTCTTCCCAGAAAGAGTTGTAAAGCAGTGGAACAGGCTGCCCAGAGCAGTGGTGGAGTCACCATCCCTGGAGGGGTTTAAAAGACATATAGATGAGGTTCTCAGGGACATTGGTTAGTGCCAGAGTTAGGTTATGGTTGGACTCAATGATCTTTAAGGGTCTCTTCCAACCAAAATGATTCCACGATTCTATCCTGACTGTCCCATCCTAACATGAATGACGCTGTGGGAGACCATGGCAAGATCCTTGCCAGCCCCAAAGTAAACGGGGTGGTGTGGGATCCTGTGTGAGGAGCCACAGACAAGGCTCCTTGTCCACCTCTGTCCCTCACATGGGCAGCAAAGGGTGGTTGGGGGACCTCTGAACTGCAGAACTGAGGATCTGCTGTTCTGAGTCCGTTGGTCTGTCTGCCCAGGCCAGGAGGCCTGGTCCTAAGGTTAGGGACTGACACAGAGCAATTCTGCTGTAGTCCCCCTGGTGACAAAGGGCTCCAGGGGATGGCACAGCTCCTCTGGCTGTGCCTCGTGACAGGATCTGTCCCTCCACTCCCTAACGCTGTCCTTGAGAATGCAGACTGTGAAAAATAAGTCAACATGGGGCTGTCCCCTGATTCCCAACACCATCAGCAAAAAAAAGGAGGAGCTGGAAGCCCACAAGCAGCATCTGTGCTGGGGGAGCTGCTCCTGCAGCATCACTGCCGGCAGAACCTCTTTGTGCCTCAGTTTCCCACATCTCCTCGGCCCGTCTTCTCCCTGCCGCCGGGGGCAGGCCAGACTAGAAGCGATGTCCTTGGGAACTTGGGCCAGGTGGGGACCGTGGGTGTCGGGAGGGTGCATGGGGACCTGCCAGGCTCCACGAGAACACCCAGCTTGGGGACCTCCCTGGGGCCACACACAGCTCCTGGAGCTGCTCCGAGGGGTCACTGCCTGCTGAAACGCCCTGAAGAAAGCAAGGCCTCCTGTGAGACCCTCCTCTGACTCCTCAGTTGACAGCAGCGCGCTGTGAAGGAGGTGACGGGTCCATTTTATCGGCACGTTTGTCCAGGACATCGCGTGTGGCTGTGAATCCTTCAGACATTTAACCCTCTCACCGCTCTCTTCCCATCACCACGATTTCAATATTCGGCATTTGATTTTCATGCTGGGAGACAGAGAAATGCCAATGGTTTTCTTTCTTTCTTTCTCTTTCTTTCTTTCTTTCTTTCTTTCTTTCTTTCTTTCTTTCTTTCTTTCTTTCTTTCTTTCTTTCTTTCTTTCTTTCTTTCCCTTTTTTCTCCATTTTTAATGAATTTTTCATTTTGTTCCGCTGGTACAGAAAGAATAACAATGAAGCAACAGTGTCAACACAGAAAGAATTTTCTCCAAAGTCACACAGTGGCCAATCTGCAGCAACAATAATAGATTTTATGAATCCCACTAAAGAGAATTGTTAGTGGAGGGGGTGGGGGTGCACCTCGAAGGCTCTTAAGTTATTTGTGCCTTCTACACCATGAGGCCCTGCTATAAGCAGCTGTTTAAAGAACAAGCCAAAAAAAGATTATTCTGCAAAAGCGGATTTCTAAAAGCAGAGGAACAAAAAATACGTAGGTGCTTTATGATGTTTAAAGAAAATAAGTTGCCTAAACAGGCACATGGTGCCAGAGGCTGAACAGTGACGGGCTTTGGATTTTGGCTGCACTTGCAATCCTGCTGGACTCGTGCTCCGCAGCCCCAGTAACGGGTTTGCTTCCACGTATGAGCCGGGTTCTCTTTTTATATATGTTGTTTTTTCCAAGAGGTGTTAACACCAATTTGTGAGCTCAGTGGGATGACAGAGATGGGTGAGCAGCGCTGACCTTAGAACTTAGCGCTCTCAGATTTCTTTTTCCACCCCGTCTCAAAGTCAGTCTACAAGCAGTAAAGGGATGTTGGGAGGGGCAGGGGGAGCCAGGTCTCAAATGACTCCGTCTTAAAGGAGGAAAACTCAGTGAACACCACCTCGAAAAATAGATAACTCTGACGTGGCCACGCTGTATCTGTACAACTGTTGTTTTGGGGAAGGGCTGCGCATTTCATGCCAGTCTCCTGCACGCTGCTGCTGCCATGAGTGCAGAGCACCTGCGCAATGTGAAATTAATATTGGCATCACTTTTTTGTTTCTGTGTACCTTCTGTGTGTATCCAAGTGCCTTTTCTTCCAGGAGCTGCATACCGCATGCAGCTGAAGATGGTCTGAAAACAAAACCTGTGCTTATTTTCGTGTGTTTTCTTACTGAGAAAATCAAAGATATGCTCTTAAGCACTCACTCCGCCTCAGCCAGGATACGTAGCAGCTCATCAGCTGTAAATGTGAGAAAGCACAAATGGGATTGTCTCTAAAAAGAAAGAAAAACATTTAACAAGGTGGAGAGTAGATAGCAAATAAAGAATATTACCCAAAGATCATTCAAAATAAACACCTTTGCCTGTTTTGGAAGTTGTACGGTCCGTTTGACGTTTTCTTCCTGAAAACACCACATTGCCTGTCAAGGTGATTTTGGGCTCAGAAACACTGCCCATCTCCAATAACGATACTGTTTATGAGCTATCAAGCGAATGTGACTGCTCTTCAAATGATTGTCCTGAGGGAGGGGAGCAGGAGCACCAGTGACACACGGTGACAACTGCCCTGGTCACACCGCTCCCCCCTTGGCCGGTGCTTGGGCACCAGCACTGATAAATCTGCTACCGTACGGGTATCAGCAGCGTTTCCCAGACTGACATTTCCTCCGTTTGAGCGCCTGACAAATGATGGAAGCACAACAACAATAAATACTCAATCTTATCTTAGTAGTCTTTCATTATTAACTGTCTCCACATTTATTCCTCACTCAAGGAGGGAGGGGACAAGCCAGACACTAGGCTGATGTGAACCCAGGTGAAGTTTCTGACTTTACCAGGGTTATCTGATTTCTGTCAGTGAGATCTGACCCTAGAGTTTGTTTCTCTTTCAATGTGTGTGCTGACTTACAGAGAAACGCCGGCCCATGCTGCTCTCACCTCCTGCCAGCTCTTGGCCTTCAGGTCCTTTACTTTTTTAAACTAAAAGAAGGGAAGTTTGGGCTGGACATGAGGAGAAATTGTTGGCCCTGAGGGTGGTGAGAGCCTGGCCCAGGTTCCCAGAGAGGTGGTGGCTGAACCATCCCTGGAGACATCCCAGGCCAGGCTGGACGGGGCTCTGAGCAACCTGAGCTGGTGAAGATGTCCCTGTCATGGCAGGGGGGGCACTGGGGGAGCTGGGAAGGTCCCTTTGACCCAAACCAGTCTGTGATTCTATAATTGTCCTGTCCTGGCTCCAGCCAGCACAGCAGCCACGTGCTGAAGCAGATGCAGGGACCAGCTGCTTCTCGCCGTGGTACTCCAAGCCGCTCCTGGGGAAAAGAGAGGAGTGGGGACACTGGTGCTGTCCAGGCAGTAGCTGGAAAAGTAGAGCATCAAGGGGCTGAATAACCGAATTCCCCACCAGCGTGCTTCCCTCTGCCATTTCCATGCTCTAGGAAATGAATGCGCTTCGACAACACTTTCTTTTCCAGCACTGGATGCGCTGCCCTCCTGTACCCACCAGACCCTTGCTCCGCAGCCCTCATCCAAATCACCCAGCATCTCAAAGGGTTTATTTCCCAAGAAAGATAACGAGATCCTTCTCACTTGAGATTCCAGTGGCTGTGAACTCGTAAATGGATCCAGCATTGTGGGAGCTGGCTGGGGAGATGGGGGAAACCCTGAATTTGGACCTGAAAAGCAATGAGAGAACTGGGGGGCAGTAGATGGGGAAGGAGGAATGTGCCAGCAGAGCAGGATGCGAGGGCTGCAGCCAGCAATTGGTGTGGCTGCTGGAGCCTGTGCTGGTGACCTGCAAAAAAAAGAGAAACATTTATAGTGGTTCAAGGAAATGAAGATCAACCCCTTTGAAAACCCAGCACTCCCAATCAGCATCTCCCAAACCACGCAGGGTTTCTGCCTGCTGAAAACAAGGGGTTGTTTTTCTAGATAGATGTTAATTTGTGTTTCCTCCAGTACTTTTCTCTAAAACAAACCAACAAACAACAACAATAACAAACCCCACCAAACTTCTGCTGGAGTTCCCACCCCAGTGTTTCCCTTCTTAGCTGGACCATGTCCACTCCTCAGAGACCCGCTGTCACTACGTGCCCAGCTGAAATTCCATGGAAATGCTGTAATTAAAATGGACATTAAGAGCTCACTTGTTCAAGCCAAAGAACATTAGGAGGAATTTAAATGAAGAGGTTTTTAAATCTGTGGCATTCGTTCTAATGAGAAAATACTTTCTAATCCTGAGTGTCTCCTAATTCAAAACAGATTGGAAAGACTGCAAGTGAAAACAATTTTTTCTTCCTCCGAAAACCACATCTTGTAATTATTAGGCCTAAGTGGCAAATAACATTCTACTTTTCCCTACAGCTTCCACATCAGCCGGGAAGCAGGCAGTGAAAAGCAGCGTGTGGGTGGCCCCACATATCTGCATTTTGTATTGGGACAGGTAACAGAACTCACAGAAATTGCTGTCGCATCAATCCCCGTGTCCGAGGAGGAAAGCATTCCAGGGGATGCAGGATGCTCCTGGTCCAGCCAATGCGGGTGTATTGCTGCCATGGTGTGCTGAACACTGAGGAAGAGCAGGGAGACAATCTGTTTGCAACAGAGGAAAAACACACCGCCAGTAATTTGTTGGAATAGGACTATTTTCAGCTGAAAACACTGAGAAAATGAAATGTAAAATAACAGCAGAAAGCCTAAAATGAGAGTGACTTGGGGACCAAGCAAACCATTTCAGGGGTGTTTGTTTTAGATAGATGCTAGAGAGATGAAATACAATCCCCTTATTCATGTTCTTGCTTTTTAACCATGGCCATTTCCCTGTTCCCTTATTCTACCCCAATAGTTTTGTTTTGTTTTGTTTTTCAATTTCCTGTATTTGCTGATCTTCTGGGGACAGGGCCTATCTCCTTTATGTGTATTCCAGTGCTTAGCACAACACTGAATGGCTCTTGGTGGAATCAGACTACCAGGAATAAACTATTTTTTGTTGATCCCATATATTTTAAAGCAGGAAGAGCAGACAAGCAAGCAAACTGCTTGTGAAAACTGTAGGCTCCTTGATTTTCTATGCATTTCACAAACAAAGGTCTTGCACAGAGAAAGGTGATGTGACCTGTCCCTACCTTGGTTGTCTTTTATTTGAGAATATTAACCCCAGCATAAAACAGTAAGGCAGAAAACTTGCTGGGTACTACTATTAATTATTTGGAATCCCAGTCACCCATGGTCCTTAAGGACTTTATCCTTTTCCCTAGGAAAACAAGACATGACTGTACCAGCAGAAATCCATAAAAAACCAGCAGTCCATCCATTCTCCCAGTCCCTTCCGTGCTGGGACAGTGACCTCCTGCTGTCACAGCTTATCCTGTTCTATGGACACAGCAGCAGGACCAGCATTTGCTGGGCCATGGGCAGGGTCCTGCTCTGCTCCTCTGGGCCCTTGTTTGCATGTCCTGGGACCAGAAGCAACACAGGACCCGTTCCCAAGCAGAGCATCTACTCTGGGGCTTTCTGAATGAGGCCACAGCATTCTGGTGTGTTCAGCGATGCAGACGGACATCAGCCTGAATCCAGCTTCTCACTTCCTTCAGGTTTTGAAGAAGTTGGCTCCAGAACTAGAATTCACTGGCAGACTTACTCCTCTAACGGGACAAACAAAAAAATCTAGATATGAAGACCCAAATTCTACAGTCTGGATCAGGGTATTTGTGGCATGTATATATCTTTAGTTCAATGTACAACGTTACCTTCATTATCAAAGAAAGTGGTTGCATATGACATGATGTTATTTAAGTATCCAGGTCTGGCTGGTTGCTATTATTGAACGGATGCCGGTGCCAGTGGCTCCAGGTGGACTGCATGTGCATTGCTTCTTGCTGGCTTGCTGCAAATACACGAGCATAAGTGACTGCAATATTCCTAGAAATACCTACTTTTAAGCGTTTATCAGTAACTTTGTGAAAGTGTGTTTGAATTCATCCTACTGAGTACTCACTTTGGAAACATGAAACACTTTACTGTGAGTCCAATTACAACAATTTAGGCTTTAAAGCTTGGGTACTCATCACCACCTTCTTGAAAGAATAATCCTGTGTTGGCATAAATGGATATAAGTCAATGAAGACCAAGGGACTGATATCAATTTATGCCCACCGACAACCCAACTTAGATCTTACCTCAGTAAATCATCTCAAATACTGTGGAAAAACTCAGAACTGCTCTGAAACACCTGCAAATAAAGAGACAGAAAATGTATCCCTTACTTCGGTGGGAATTATATCACTGGAAATATAGGGCTCCTTAACTTCTAGATGCAGAATTTGTAAATATAAAGCATCCACAGTCATTTTCCAGTTCTGAAAATGAATCTCTTAATCCTGACTGTCCCCCTTCTAATCTTTTTCCTCCTCCTTCGACTCTTTGTCACCATGGATGGCCCACCATGAATAAAAGATGAGGACGCACCAGATTCAAAGGCAACCTTTGCTTCTGAGGTCAAGGCTCCAACTCCTGCCCTGTCCGACAGGAAGGCTGCAGAGCAAAAAAGGTTCAGCTCAGGTCTCCATTACATAGGTGCACCTCCAGTCACCTCCTGGCCCAGGTTGAGAAGATAATGCTTCATCTCTGAGGCCTAACGGGGCCAAGGCAATGCTGTGAAGGCTGCCAGTTTTAGGCCTGCTTTCAAACAGATAACGGGGTACGTCACCACAAAATCCTAAGGAGGATGGATTGGGTAGTGGCCAAAGGAAAAAATGAAGGATCTAAACTTTGAATTTCCGCCCAGCATTTCTTGGCTGAGTCTGTTCCAGCCCTGCACCTGAGTGCACGGAAGGGTCGGTTTGTGCCGGAGCGGTGCAGGACTGGGGGGTGCAGACCTGCCCTTCCCTCCTGAAGTTTGTCCAGCACTGGTTTGCAGACACGTGGTGTGAAGCAAGGTTGGACTTGAGTCTGTGCCCAAGCCCACGCTGGTGATGCAGTGGGAGCTGCGTACCAGGTGTGAACAGGGATGCGGTGACAGAAGCCAGCAGGAGCCTTCAGTTTGTCCCTGCCCTTGGCTCGGTGGAGAACCTGCCCTCACGGCATGACCTGACTTACAAAAAACAAAAGTTCGGATGTTTTGAAAGTAGAAGAGACCACAGGTTGTCACATCCAGTGTCTGGTGCATTACATGGGATTTTGCCCATGTGTTGCCATATTGAGAGCTTGCATAGGGTTAAACTTACCTCCCTGAGAGCACCTGGCTAAGAAGTTTACCTTGAGGGGAAGATATTGAGAGAAGGTTTTTAGGTCATCATTTTGGTCACCCCTCCTGATGGTTAACCCCACTTTTAAAACACATCTTGTTTCCTCCGGTGACTGATCAGCTTGCCTGTGCTGTGCTGAAGCGACCTTCAAAACCCACCACCTTCTCTCTCTGAGAGCTCTTACCCACCACAGTGAGGTGCCTCATGAGCCTTGGCACAACCCAGACCTGCAGGCCATGACAGGCCTCACGGCACTTCTCCTGTATTTAAGTTTTCTCAGTGGCTCTTCTCCATGCACACTCACCCCTAACAGCATTTTAACTCCCCCAGACTTGGTGCTGTGCTTGATGCTGGTTTTCTGAGAGCTGTACACAAATGTAAACCAGCCTAACTGTTCCCCTTGGCTCCCTGTTGAAACACCCAGTGGTCACATTGTGAGTAGATAAGAACTGATTTTGAACAAACTGATTTCTTACCAGTTTGAGGTCCAATTCACCACCCATGCTGTTGTGTGATACTTTTTTTTCTGGAAGCAGCCTTACTACTGGCACAGCTTACGGGCTGTGGTGGCACTCAAAACAAGCGAGGATGGCAGAACTAGGTCTGCTGAAAAGAAGGCATAAACGAAAATCACCTTCCAGCATTCACTGCAAGTGAAGCTGATCTGCATTTCTTACACCACGCGAAGGCTACGGCTAGATGCTAATTTTATCTTGCTGGCTTTGTAGCGTCCTTGATCTTCAAGAGAATTCAAAATAAGATGTAGCAAATGTATAACTAAGTCGTTTTAAAGAAGTAACTGCAAAGCGCGTAACACTGCTCAAGGGGAAAGAGCTTCTCAGCTAAATACGGAGTACGACAGCAGATCATACTGGCAGAACGAACAAATGGACTCTTTATGCATTATCCTCACAAATGGGTGGTTTGGGGAGACCAGAGCAGCTCGATCTCCATCTGCCCTCCAAACCCATCCCTGATGGCAGCATATAGGAAGGCCAAGCGCATCTTCACCTCCCAATGGCTTTTGATAACGTGACCCTTTGCTGAGCAGGCATGGGGCAATTGCCTGTTGTGGACATCAGGACCACTTAGTGCTAAATGTGGGACATAGCAATGGCAGAAAACCCTCTCCACCCTGTGTGCAACCACCCACGCCAAGCGCTGGGGCAGGGCTGCTCCTGTCTCTGACACACGCAGCGCTCCTGCCATGGTCCCAGCAAACCAGCAGCAGGTGAGTGGGGAATCAGGCAGCCCCACCACTGCCATGTGCTTGCCTGGCTGGGGGAGTTTGCAGAAGCCCAGGAGAGATGGGTCTGGGATGCTTTAAGCCCTGCCAGCAGCTTGTCAGTGCAGCTCCCACGATCAAAGCTTGGGCTTCTCTCCCGCTGCAGAGCTCCAGCTGAGGCAGGAGTTTAGCTGGTCCCAGGAGCAGGATCAAACCTGTGCTAAACTGACTGCATAGATAAATCTGCTGCAACTGTCTTGAAGGCTTTTTGGAAACAGCATGTGCTGGTACAGCTCAACCCAGCCAGAAAGCAGGCAGAGGCCAGCGGAAGGCGGGGGACTTCCTAATCCACCAGTGCGTGAAAAATGAGGGATCAGACACTGCCTCCCAGGGCACTGGGTGCCACTGCTGATTCCTGCATTGTTCCCCACAGAAAGCAAATGTTTGCTTTGAGGCTGCTACCCAGCATATCTGATTCTCCTCACCTCAAAAGTCCCATGAGGTTGGTGAAGAGCCCAGTTCATCAACTGGCAGTTTCAAACCCTTTCCTAGGAGCAGTCACAGCTCTCCCAGGAGTCACAGCTGCATTATTTTCTTAGTCTGTACCAGGCAGAGCTCGCTGGCAGGGAACAAACAGGAGATTTCCCAATGTAATAGGGAAACATCGTTGTCTTTCGTTGGTACCAAACTCAAGAGAAGTCTGTCCCTGACAGGTGACAGGTGTAGGGCTGCTAGGAGCAGAGCTGTCACACCCCCTGACAGCGAGTGGCAGAAAGCACATGGGCAGACAGCAAGGATGGCGAGGTGCTACTGAGATGATTTCTGCATATTTTTACCAAGCCCTACTGAGCAAAAGAAGAACAAAAATGAATAGCCGCTGTGTTTGGGAAGGAGAGCGCTAGATGACTGGCATTAGCTCTGTCAAAGCACACCTTAGGGGGGATTAAAACAGCTCTCACAGAATCACAGAATGTTAGGGATTTGAAGGGACCTCAAAAGATCATCCAGTCCAATCCACCTGCCAAAGCAGGAACACCCAGATGAGGTTACACGGGAAGGTGTCCAGGCGAGTTTTGAATGTCTCCAGAGAAGGAGACTCCACAACCTCCCTGGGCAGCCTGTTCCAGTGTTCCGTCACCCTCACTGAGAAGAAGTTTCTTCTCAAATTTAAGTGGAACCTCTTGTGTTCCAGCTTGAACCCATTACCCCTTGTCCTATCGTTGTTTGCCACCGAGAAGAGCCTGGCTCCATCCTCGTGACACTCCCCCTTTATATATTTATAAACACTAATAAGGTCACCCCTCAGTCTCCTCCAAACTAAAGAGACCCAGCTCTGCACTGAGTAACACCCCTTGCAATTCCTCCACGCTCTGGTAAGAAGAGCTGGTCAAGGAAAATCCCTTCTCTGTGTTTGTGCACTGTGGTGCTGCTCAGCAGGGACCTGGCCAAGAGAGCTGGGTCCACCACAGACAGAGGAACCCAACATGATGGGGTGGTGGGCAGGCTCCAGAGATCTCTCCTGGAGGAGGGCAGGGAAGACAGCTGTTCTTTCTCACTACCCTCTGTGTTCACCCATATTCAAGGTTATTTAACCATCTTCCCTCTTTAGCCAGCATCAAGGTCTCACAGCCTTATCTAATGCATTTTCACCCTTAAAGAGGGGTCATGAGCACATCCAAAGAGGTGGGTCCTCCTGAAGGTGAAGACAAGGAAGGATTTAACCTGGGAGCACCACAACCTGATCCCCCACACCTGCAGAGCCGAGGTGCAGCTGGAGGCATCCGCTCTGCAAGTGGAACCCAGGTAATTGCCAGGGAGTTTTGACTCTGTTCCCTGCCTGTATTTTTTCTTTAGTTGGAGAAATGAAAAGAAGGAACCGGAGAAGCTATTGAATTGCAAATGAGAAAGGAGATGGGATTTTTTTTTGTTGTGGTTGTTTTGTTTTTCTTGGATTTAACAGCGCTTGCAATGAAAGCACTGGGAACCAGGTACCCACTTCCCAAGCTGCTCGTGCTGCCCTCGCCGACCTGCACCAGCGCCCGCTTTCCTGCCAGCTCTGCCCTGGGAGCGGGGACGCTGCAGGCGGGCGACGGGAGGCACTGAACCTCTCTCTTCCCTGAGCACACTTGCACTCAGATCGCCTCCTCTAGTCTCTCAGTGCTTTCATTAATTTTTTCCTTATTTTCAGAGCAGGTGCTTGTTCCCGTTCTTAATGAATCACTCTGCTTACTTGTAAACAAGACCTTTATTAGCTCCACAAGCATGCTCTCTATTTATACGTGTTCCATATCAATATTTGAAAGCACAGCACCCTATTCTGAATTCTTACTCCGTGCCCTTTTCCGTCCCTGCTACCTCTCTCCCACCTCTTCTTTCTCTTCCCTCTTTGTTCGCCGTTTGCGCCCTCCCAGGTTTACCTGTGCTGTTAAAAATCAACCCTAGATTTTATGTTTCCTTTGTTGGCCGGAATTAAATAATTGGGAACTTCCTTTCTGAATGACGGTCACTCGAAGATGATCTCCATGTCCCTGTGTAGATTTAGTCCTTCATGTACATTTGAAATTGGTGAGAACACCTGAACCCCCAGGCAGAGCTCTGTATGTCTACTGTCCACCTCACTTTGGAGAAAGCTACACACCTACTCATTCATTGGATGCTTCTGCACCTTATATTTTAAACTCTGATCTTATTAGCATTGGGAATTAGTGTTCTAGAGTTTAAATACGTGAAAACAAGATGCTGCTTCCCTTCTCCCACCAGTTGTATCCAGGGACAAGCCTTCAGTTTCCTTTACCACAAGTGCTAGGAAGAGCTTTGTAATGTAAATGGCTACTTACAGTATTTTTAACAAGCACCTGCTTTATCATGCTGCCTAATGAGAGCCTGAACAGAAATGCAGTGAAAGCAAAGGAAGGTAAGACTACTATTTTAGCTAATTAACAGCAAATTAAATTAAACTGACACACAAATATATTTTGGGTTTCTGCATCCAAGGGGAGAGAATGCTGCAGAAATTTCATTATTCACATTTCCCATCATCTGTTTTTTCCCAGCACCTACCTACCCAATTACCTGGAGAAGGAAAAGGGAGAAAGATACTAAAGCCAATAAGATTATTCTCATTTACATAACATTTTTTCTGCATTGTGTTTAATAGTCTGCGAATAACTGTAGAAGAATATATAGTCCATTCTTTAAAAAGCTCCAATGCACTAATTGAAATTAAATTACATGGAACTCAGTCTCTGTCTTCTGTTCATTGGGAGATAATACGCAAGCCACAGTTTTATGTGTTATTATTAATATTGATAGACGAACCCCTGTACTCACCACAGAACCACTTCCCAGATGTGTTTCCACTTCCTTCAGCTGTAGGTGAGCCTAAAATGATGTTTTTCCCCATTAAAATGTCTCATTTGGTGCACCCAGGATTGCTATCCTTTAGCATTCAAGACAGTCATCACTGCAGGTAGTGGTGCCTATTTGCGGCATTAGCACTGGGTAATGCAACTGCATTCTTTTTTCACGTTACTTTGCATATGTTATAGCTCAATTAATCTGTCAGGGTGACACTTCCATCGCAAACAAAATTTAAGAGAATTTAATGCTAAGTTGGCAGGCCTAGAAAGTGAGACTAAAGTTACATTCCTCGGAAGAGGGAAAGCACCAGGATCTGCTTCCCAGCCCATCACACGAGCTGCTGGGGCAGGAGGCTCAGCCTACAGGCAGGTTGCTCCTTGCCTTTGCTCCCAGGCTGCTAACGAGGGAGCCAATTAGTGCCAGTTGTGATGCAAGCACTTTTTCCACCAGGAGCTGGATTGAAACTTTTAATTCATTTTGCACAAGCATAGGGACATGAAATGTTCAAGCATGGAAAAAATCCACAAATTCTGAGAGTTTAGAGTATCCCTATGGATTTTATTCTTTGCTTCAGACTTGTGGTTTTCATTTAAAAAAAAGGAAAAAGGAAAAAGGAAAAAAAAAAGGTTTATTGCCCTTCCGATGGCAAAACTACTTCTCTTCATCTCAACTAATACCAAGCCTCCCTGAGCTACTTGTGCTGAAATGGGTTTTCTCTCCCTGGTGACTCTGGGACCTTGGAATAACAAGTTGCCAAGACCGGACATCAGCCCTCGCTGCTGATCACACCGCAGACAGCCTGCCGGCGCTCCAGGAGCTCCTGACGTTTCCCAGCGCAAAACAGAATAACCAAGGAGCTCCGTGCTGTTTGCTTTCAGCTCTTTATGATCTGGAGCAAACACAACAGCGATGAAGAGCCTCTTCCATCACTGTCTCTGTCCCAAGTGACCCGATTGCACCCTGATGTCTCAGCACGTTCTGCCAAGGAGTGCCTGGTCCTCACTTCCATCACACTTCAGTGTGGGAAGGACATTGATCTGCTTCTCTGCATCAATGCTGCCTTCTGCTTGAACTTCTGCAGGGTTAAAGGTAAGATAAACTGTGTCTAATTTCATGTGGCTCCTCCACGACCTGGCTTCTCTCCTGCAGGCAGACTTTTGCTCTTAGAGGTTGCAGGAGGTCCTGGACCTAGTTTAGATTAATAAATAAATTAATAAATAAATTAATAAATAAATTAATAAATCCTGCCCTAAAGATGTAATATCTTCTAGAGGGATGACATTTCCCTTCAAAGATTTTGATCAAACACTGCTCACACACAAACAGGAGGGTACCATTTTCAGCCAAGGTAAATGGGAACACAAGCTCCCTCTGTGCTTTGGATGAGTCACAGGCAAATGTTCCTGAAAACCTGCTGTCAAATAGACTTCACATTAAAGGCAGTATCAAAAAGCGGAAAGTGTTTTTCTCAGGACACATATTAAGTCCTGCAGCTAATTAATTCATGCATTTACAAAAGAAATGCTTGACAATACACATAGTTCAACTAAGTTCAAGATATGAAAGAAAATATCAGAACACTAAACCTACACATCTCCTTTGGTCCATAATGTATCTCCTTTGCAGCAAATCCCAGAAAGGAATTTCACTTATTTTCCCCTCAAGTAAAATCCTCTGTGTCAAAATCCTCTGTGTTCAAGCCACTGAACTTGTGAGTGTGAAAACCCTGTGTAAGGACTCCGGGTTCTGCACCACTGACTTTAACAAGAATGCACTTGGGAAAGACCATCACCCCGGTGCAGTTCTTGGTGGAGATACAGAACATTTAAGCGCAGGGGAAGCAAAGCAGAACTTCCTCCTCAAACACCCGGTGATGTGCTTGGGTACCAGCTGACGCGAGCATAAGGAGGATCCAGCTGGTGAACAGAGGAGATGTAGCACTGATGGCTGGCTCACTGAGGTCCAGCTCTTGGCTTGCGTGTTCACACCAGCATCTCATGACTTCTGCAGCAATAGCAAAAGATTCTGTACAGGGCTCAGTCCCTTAACCTTGGGAGGAGCTCCTGGAGGAACAGATAGGTTGGAGAGACCTTGTAGTCATGGGAGGTGATGGCTTTCCAAGGAGAACATAGATCTTATGGCAGTGTCTCCATTAACTACCCCAGTCTCCAGAACAAAGCAGAGCCCCAGCCGTGGAAAGGGAGAGGGTTGGGAGCTATGGTGTGAAATGAAACTAAGGACCAGCAGGTGCTACAGCCATGAGACATCCCCAAGAACAGACTGTGAGAGCTGAGCCAGTCCAGCCAGTGCTCACGGTAGATACTGATGATCTCCACGTTCAGTAAAACCTTCCACTGTATGGGCATCTCTAGCAACAGGTGTCAAGGTGTGAGTTTTCATGATCTGAGATAGACTAAGCTAAGGATGACAACAAACCAGGAGCATATTGACACTCAGCTTGGAGGCAAAAGAAGAAACAGAGGTTTTAAAAGGTTGGAGATTCAAGAAATGGCAGCAGTCACAAGTGTAATCCCCAAGCCCGGACTCCATGGGATGAACAGCACTGCCCTTTGCTTTCTATACCAAGCAGGATTGTGCTCTGCCTGATTCTTTTCCAGAGTGGAATTCGGAGTCAAATGATTTTAACTGCTAGTTCACTGCTTTTGTGGGGCTTCCGTAGGTTCAATTATTCAGTTTATAGCTATGTAGTGTAATCATATTGCTCATTCCTTTCGTCAACAAATGAGGCCACGTACAGAGTTCTGGCTGCACTGTGTGGGGTTGAAAAGCTGACCAGATATGAAGGGAGTGTGAAGGATTCCACAGACGCCCTACACCAGTGACACTGCGGTTCCCTCTTCACCATCAGTAAATGAGTTCCCCGGCACAGTTTCAGCTCCTGGCACACACATCTGAGCCACAGAGAACAAAGCCCCAGGCTCAGTCCTGATGGGATCCAGAGGGAAATGGAGTTCTGGGCCACCAGGCAGCAAAATGGCACCGGCCACACACACCAGCACCGGCTGCCAAGGGTGCAAGTCTGACCCTGCCACATCCCCTCAGGGTGAGCTGGGGTTTCATTGCAGGGAACACATCAGATGGCCAGTGGGAGTGAAAAATCCCATGTGTCACTTTGCATGCAGCTATGTCTGTGCCTACAAGTCCCAGCTCTCAGGGCAGCCTTCCCACGGTGACACAGCTCCTGCATCGCTCCCAGCACCCTTGAGCTGCTCCGGAGCAGCTCGTGCATCTCTGAGCAGACAGTGAGTCTGCATGGAGTGTGCAGGAAAGAAAAAGGAAAGACTTACTCTAAAAAATACCTCAAATTCTGCACTGGCACCATTGTGGGTTTTCAAGCTACCGAACCTTTCTTGTTGAGCTTCCCAGAAACACACAATCACATGTAATATTTGCTTGAAGAAACACTGGCTCCTAGTTCCCAGCAGCAGAGTAAACGTGGAAAATACAAATAGGAGAAGATACCAATCCGCTATTTAACAGATCTAAGAATGAGTCAATCCGGTCTTGTTGTTTCTGGGTTCAGCAATGCAATGCTCAGTCTACACAAAAGACCCCTGGAGAAGCACAGAGCTGCTGGCCACCATGTGTGCCTGGGTGGTCCCCGCGCTGTGTGTGCAATGTGACCGACCTGGGCAAGGGACAGCAGCTCTGCTGCATCCCGAGGTCACGGGGACATCCTGAGGTCGGGAGTCAGTGTTACCAGGGTGCAGCTGTGCAGGTCTGGACCTTAGGATGGCGCTATTAACACCCAAAGCTCATTTCACCTTTCCTGGCCAGTTTAGGCAGGGCAGTGTGAACTGCGTACAGCTGGGACAGGGCAGTAGGGAGCCAGGACCAGCCAAATGGTCTGAGGGATGCTAAGACCAGTTACACTGGCTCTACATAAAGACCCCAACAGATGGGGATGTAGTGGACAGCATAGATCTCAAGTCATCCCATGTAGCTTAATTATTTCATAATAACGTCTTTAATGCTTCTTAGAAGCTTGGAAGGACTCCTTTCATGCCTAATTGCAAGGCTTTCTGAGAAAGCAATCACTGCTCAGAGGCATTTTCCAAGGATTTTTCTTTTGCCTTTGTAACATCAGTCAAGCAAACCACTATTCAGCAGTCTCTGTAGTCTGGCTCCCTTTTTAACCTCTCCTGTAAAACCTTTGGATATTATTATCATCCCTTCCCTATTTGTTCATGTCTTCTGAGTACAGATGCTTATTTGGAGCTTACATTAGCGTGCTCGCCAAACAAAGAGAAGACATGAAAGGAGCAAAGAGAGCAGTTAAGTTGAAAGTCTCTCGGATGGGCTTGGAAGTTATTTGTTACCAAATGAGAAGCAATCTTTCATCTGCTTTCACCTGGCGCCTGTTCACTGCGGCGGGGAGCGGAGGAGGAGGGCAGCACCCCGTCCCAGGTGAGGAATCCCTGCCAAGGGCTCCAGCTCACGTCAGATGGGAGAAGGCTCCCTCAGGGAGCGCGTTTGAACACTTTATCCCCCGGCTGCAGCACTACAAAGACTCACGCTGAGCAGAGGCATTTTCACCATGTCAGTCACTCTTCCTGGCTTACAGGAACAGTAAAGTTGAGTCTAATACCCCCGCTGTGCGCGGGTGCACACACTCATCGCCAGCAGCAGCTGCGTGTCTGCCTGCCCGGGATGGTTGGCGTGCTGGGCGGCTACAGAACCAAGAGGAGCCCTGGCCACCATGGCCACCCACCGCAGAACAGCCGAGCCATGGGAGGAACAGAGTTTCCCCTCGTGCTCAGGTCACCCCAGCGCAAGGCTGGAGGGATGGGCAGAGCTGGATGAGGAGATGCAGCAAGACGAGGCTTGCTTGGGGGAGCCCCCACTGAGCAAGGGCATGGTGTTCTCCATCCCTCATACCAGAGTGGCTTCACAGACCTCCTGGGCGTAAACACATAGCAACTGTGACCTTTTGAAGCTATCTTCCACTGAGTAATAGTTCTTTCTAATCTTACAACCATTAATTGTTTAATAATAAACACATTCCCTCAGTAGTCAGCGGGAGCTGGACACGTCGGCTCCAGCACTCATGAAGATTGCATTGCTCCAGCTGTTCCTGTGGTACTGATCCTGGAGACACCCTTTGCATGGGGCCAAGGCCCACTTTAAACAGAAGAACTAAAGGGGACAGGGCTACTGTATCTCATGTTGTTGGTGTCCCAAGGGACATTAACTCCTCTCCCAAACAGCCTGATTTGTCTGCATTTTATCTGGAAAGCCAGCTAGTGGCTCCTCTGAGTATTTAATGATTAGTCCTCAAAGTATTTCAGTGTTGGACTCCTCAAAGTATTTCAAGAGCTACTGCTCCAGCTGAGTCAGAACTACTCCAAGAGCTTCTCTTCGTGTCTGACCTGCATGTTGACACCTCTCATCTCTGCAGAGTAACCTGGAGACCACGTTCAGTTACGGTACCACCAGGTGTGTCAGTTCTTACTATGAGCAAACTGCAATCCCCATCACACGTGAACCGAGTCCATATTGGGTTCACAGCCGGAAGGAGGTGAACAGGGTCAGTGCATCCCGGTAAGGACCATAACCAAGAACCAAGACACTGCTTTCGCTTAAGTCCTTGCACGGAGGCCTGGAGAAGTGAGAGACACTTGGTGCTTGTGCCCACACCTCTATGGTAAAGAGTCAGGCATCCCTTTTCTAGCTACATTTTGTTCTGTCAGTTCTGGAAAGATAAGCGGCAAAGCAAAAGACAGGAATAAGAATGGCAAACCCACCCTGGAAACGGTCCTTGCACAAACCCCAGGGAAGTCTGATCTCTTATCAGACAGCACCAGCCCACCATGCTGCTGCAGGCACAGAGCTAGTCAGCCCATTTAGATTTCCTTTTGATCTGCTGAACAGATCCCAGATCTGCTGCAGAAGGTGTCTGTGTACCCGTCTGTCACACAAACCCCACATCTGGCACCTGCAATACGTCTGCTGAAACAGCACACAGAAGATATGTTGCCAGCAGTTAGGCTCTTCTAAATACAAGCTGAGAAAGCCAAGACCTCTGAGAAGTGTTCTTATGAGAGCAAACACAGGTCCACAGAGTATTACTGCCTTAGATTTCACAAGTATCCATTGATGCTCTTCCCATTCTCCATCACCGATTAACTTGGATGACAAAGCAGGTCCCTGAGGAGCATCCTGGAGACAGTCATTGCCATCAGACTGTGGGCTCTCCAGGCTGCTCACTACCCGGGCTTTCCAAGTGCTGCTGGCCTGGTGGCTGCTGCCTTAAAACCCAGAGGGAAGGGCTTGTTCTGCTCAAGGTTTTTCATTTCTTGTTTACTTGTTCATTTTAGTTTGGGAAGAAGATAGATTATTTTCAGTTGCGCTGTGAACAGGAGGCAAACCAAGGTTTCACCAGGCCTCCAGCTCACAAGGAATGGTGTCACTGCCGGCTTCCCAGCTCCATCAGCACTGCAGCAGCCCTCAAAGACACCATGGATTCTAACTCCAGAGCTCCTGCGGGACACCAGCACCGCACCAGCCCACTGAAGCAGGAGGGAGGAGCTGTTGCCATACCTGGAGCTTTTAGCCAAGGCCAGATCTCAAGACCTCTCAGTTGTTCAGGAGAAGCTTCCCATATTTGCAAAGAAAGCTCATCTGGCACGCTTTTGTTGGCTTTGTCAGAGTCAGCCTGACACTCACACATCACAGATCTTGTCCAGAAGTTGAAATAACACCAGGCAACAAAATTAGACATAAGGGAAAGAACAGGGTGCTATTACGTGATAAATCAAAGCATTCAGTCATGAGGCCAGAAACACTTGCATCAGAGGGAGCTCAGAATAGAAAGTGAAGCATCACAAATTTTGGCCACTGAGGTACCACAGAGATCTAACAACCCTAGTGTTTTCACAGCTGATGTTAATGGCCCGGTCTCAGTATCTTTGTTGTAACTCTGTAGTCAAAGCACGTTACACAGACTCTTTTCCAACAAGTCCATCAAGGGCTTCACCTGGCCCAGCTCCAGGAGAGAAGGTCCCACCAGATCTGGTGTAGCTGGTTTTAGAAAATACACAGTTGAGCAAGATCTGTGGGAAGCTCTCCACTTATATTAGTGTCATCCTTCACCTTGATGATAACTAAAAATAAAGTGCTGCGATAATCAACTAGATTGACTAAGACAGATGCTGCTTTTAACATGTGTATTGTAATTAACTTATACCAGGCTAGAAAACTCCATCGCAGCCTCTTCCCACAGTGGAGGAAGTTTGGCTTTCTAATAATAGGAGCTGGTAACACATGTTGAATTATAAAGTAATCAAAGTTGATTTTGGCAGGAACGATCCAGATTTGTCGTGCTTCCATTTAATCTCCAAGTCTGACAGGCTCTCATCCCCCTGTGGACCGGCTGCTCTTCTTGTAGCTCCTTCTGAATTTCTTTTCTCTGGCATAAGGTAGGGCACAAATTGCCCACGGTGGGAGGGGAGGATTGTTTCTCCAACTGTCCCCTTGACAATGCTTGTGCTGACTTGCTCTCACATGCCATATGGTTTGCACACACTAGTTAGCAACCGCACACACACATCGCAGCTGATCTGGGCGCACGTTTTGTGAGCACACCCACACAAAACCTGGCGCAGCTATGAGCTATATGCTTCAGTCGGAGTGGCCTCAGCCTGAACTGCTACATACGGGATTACACGGCACTGTCTGAGCAGCCAATAAAAGATGCTTCGCTGCCCTCTCCCATTTTCCAGCCTGCATGCATATGATGTTGTGCAATGTCCTTTCATCGCCTTTTGCTGCTGTTGACATAGACATCCAGCGCCATTCCGGGTGCAGCCTTGACAGTAAATGTTAGTTGGCATTTTCTAGGTTATTAACGTTCTTCACAAACTCTCTCCTGGCCCCAAATTTCGTATCCTGATTCCAACCAGTCCTAGCAGCCTTCCCGGCACCCCAGCTGTCTTGGGATCATCACCGGTATCACCAGTTCCCTCCCGCACGCCTGACCTTCTCCCTTTCACCACAGCTTCTCAGCTGCGTTCTCCTTCCTTACTTGCTCAGCCCTTGCTTGGCCAAATCCCATCTTTAGGTCATGATCTAGCAGGAATGCAGTTTGGGCAGCCAGTCCCTTGCTGGCTTTGATCTCATCAGCTCAGCTAACATCCACAGTAACGAGGTGACGGCAAGGGCTCCTGTGTGCTCTAAAAACCCAGAATCCACAGTGAACTGTTAACTTGGGTTGCTGGACCATGTCCTGTGCCTTTTTGCTGGTGTTTCTTGCCAGGTTAAGAAGCCCGTAATGCCCTCACATCTCTAGCCTTCCTTCACACATCCCAGCGCATGCAGAGCATCCCAGAGGTAACACAGACACTGTCCCTCTTCATCCCACCACTTCAGAGCAGCTTTTCTAACAATAACTGCCCCTCATTCTACTTTTACGTTTGCTGCCTGCATTACCCTGTGTTCTTCCATTTGCAGAATGATTTATCCTCATCTGACTCCTACCTCCACACATTGAAAACACACCCCCACAATAATATTTGTGCACTGTCTGTGTGTAAATGCAGACACCAGCTACAAATCCTCATTCTGGAAAGGACATGTCCAAGGCAGGAACGCGGGGTGTATGGGGCCAGGAGCACACTCGTGCAGACAGCCCTCGTGGGCAGGCTGCACCTCCCAAAGCCCACGCTCAACAAGCAGCACATGCAAAGACCTCAGCACGTTCGGGATATCACACACACACGAATGAGAACCCTCCCAACCTGCTGCACCTCCACGGTTTTCTAGCCTTGAGTATGTGCAGCTTTCCAGACCTGCTGGGGACGTCCAGCAGTCCTCAAACGTTAACTGGAAGTGAGAAACTCATTCAGATGCAGCTAAAGACTTGTTATTTCCCCCCCACACACACAGTTTTTATCTCGCTGCAATGCAAGAGAAAAAGATTTTGGCCATGTCCACATTGCATAGCATTGGCCTGGATTCCAGAAGCACCATCTGCCTCTTCTGACTTCCAGGGCAGTAGAAAGAGCCCGGATCCACCAGGCACGCGGTGTCCTGGGTGGGCACAGACACAGATGATATTTCCTCAGTGCCTGCT
Source organism: Pampusana beccarii (assembly GCA_013399365.1). NCBI lineage: Eukaryota > Metazoa > Chordata > Aves > Columbiformes > Columbidae > Pampusana > Pampusana beccarii. Next base: position 73,908 of record VWYH01000791.1, on the reverse strand, counting down.
CCGATGCAGACTCAACAAGTTCAGCCTTGAATTTGCTTTGGTGTAAGACCCAGCCTATCTCCTGCCAGCCGCTTGTTATTGCTGTGTTATGTTTGGCTGGTATGTGAAGCAGCGGTCAGTCACAGCACTAGTGCAGTGCTGAGAGGAGTCAGACCAGGAGGATTAGATGCCGTAAGTCACTGTAGCTTTCATTCTGATGTATTAAACAAGGAAAAGGCGTAAAGTAGGAAAGAACTCTTGTAATGGGAGAGGACATGCACGAAGAAGATGGAAAGGGGGGCTGTAACCACATTAACTAAACAAGCCCTGCAGGGTTTACTGTCCCTCGTGACTTTCAGCCCTATCTGTTGAGCTTCCAAATGAGGACACGTGGCCTCGCTTTGCTCTCACGTCACTTCAGCTGATGCAAATTAGGTTTGCTGCTGTCTGCTCTGCACGTCAGTTAACATCGGCAACGGGGAGGTCACGTCCCTGACGCCCTCATTAGAGGCAGCGTGGGCAGCCCTGGGTGATCTGGGTGCCTGCTTCACTGCTCTCAGGCACGTCTGAGGAAGACAAGCTTAGCAACAGGTCCTGATCACGCCTAAATCGTGGGGGATATCAGCACCTTAAGCAAGCTCAAGTCTTCCAGCTTGCCCTGAAATGCGCCAGCTCCCTGTGCTGCAGCAGCCTGGCTGCTGGGGTGACAGCTCGGGGACAGAGGGCTCTGCCTGGTGTCCACGCACAGCTGGCACTGCCCCACAGGAGGAAGCGCCGTGGGGTGCCCGTCAAAGCCACAGGACCCTCTATTTCATGATCCAGTCTGCTGTCGTGCTTCCCTGGGGCTTTATTTCTAGCTCTGCACCACAGACGAGGGCTCTGAACTGTGCTATAATGCACCGCAGCTTCCATTGAGATAAGAGGTAACTGCCTGATGTGGTCAAGCAACAGGACAAAAAGGTAGAGAAAGAAGCAGTCAGTGTCCTCACAGCACTGTCAGCACCAGACAGGTGCCATTTGAGTTCACGTTTGAAAGCAAACGCTGCATTTCAAAGCATGATGCTTTGCTCAAGCCAAGCACACTCCTAATTAAAACAAAGTACTAGTACTTTGCTTGTGGAAGATAAAGAAATCCTGACAAGGGTCAAGTTTCATGGCATAGAAGTTATGTATTACAGAAAGCACAACGTGCTGGACATTTCTGGTGTCCCTTGGGGCACCCCCAGCAACACTTTCCTCAGGCAGCAAAGTACCAGCATTTTCTCTATTGCAGTTACTTGCATGATTTTCCAAGGTATATATTTCAGTTGAATCAAATTTTGCATCCAAACATGCAAAGGTAAACATATGTAACATAAACGTAGTTTTTTCAGATCTCTTCCAAGCCAGAATGGAGGAATGACATCTCAGCTTCCTCAGGTTTTGCATTTGGACCAAGGATTAACCACAACCACGCTCCATCTCTTCCAAAGGAAAATTAGATCCATAAAACAAAAAGGTGAAATGGAAACATGGAGTGGAGGCTCTGGCTGCTCTGACTTCCGAAGGTTTTGCAAACGGTGCCAGGTAGGAAACACTGCCCTGAGCATTTCCATCATTTCCAGAAGAGACCACGCACTTACAAATATAACAGACCCACAGTGAATGCCTGTGCAAATGGCAAATTTAACATTCATCCATCTACTGCAGCCCTTTATTATAAGCTACCACTTTTCCCTCGTGCTTCTCACTGCTCATTAGCAAAGGTGGCAGGAGAGCAGAGTTTAAGCAGCTGACCAGGACAACGCTGTAATTGGAGCGTTTCGTGTTCAGTGAGAGATCCCCCTTCCAGTGGTAAAGGGGAAGAGGGAAAACCCCACTCTGCCTGGACCAGGCTGTTCGTGGGATGGGCAGAGTCAAGAACAGACCTGGCCGACAATCTGGGAAGGAACCTCGCTGCCCAAGCCAGAGAACAGACCTGGACAAGCAGCAGGAGCTCCCAGCACACAGGCTGCTGGAGGGACTGGGAGAGGAGGCCCAAAAATCAGTAATGAGGCAGGAGAGCGGGTGATATTTCGCAGGACTAAGCCATCAGAGATGGTAAATACTCCGCTGGGGACTGAGCCAGGATAAGGACAGGCTGGACTCCAGGGAATCCCATGTTCCCAGAAACCGAGACCTCACAAGTGCTCTGATGGAAGGTTAGACCCGGCCTGCCAGGCTGGTCTAGGATGAGGTACTTGTCAGCGCTGAGAAACGCCAGACCTCTTGGCACCTGGAAAGGCCAAGCCCTGTGCTACTGTGGGACCTCCGGCCCAGAGGGAGCAGGAGCAGAGGACAGCAACACCAGTGTTCTCTGCCACCTCCTCACCCAGGTTTTCAGCAGAATTTCAGCAGAATTTCCCTTTATGGCAAGAATACAGCACGCAGCAGCTGTAAACGCAACCAAATCTGGTTGGCTGGTTTTTTCTCTGACTCGAAGTTCTCCGAATGCAGTCAAAGCCACTTTCAGCTAGTTTCACTTAAAAAAAAGTCTAGCAAACCTGCGAGTTTCACACAAAATGCAAGCCATAAACCATCAAAGGTTCTGTTAGAGGGTTGGTGAACTTTAGCAATGCCTTTGATGAAAATGGTCGGAGTTTCAAGTGTGTAATGAAACCCCAAATCATTCAAGTTTCACATGGTTGCAAATATTTCTCACAGTTCTGATCAAAGGTATATTCAGCAGGGAAGAGGCTTTGGTTTTGCAGTACAGGGGACGTGCTGAAATTTTCAAAGCCAGGCCCTGGGATTTAAATGAGCAGCTCTTCTTGGAAGCGATACAGCTAAACTTAGCAACGCTTAGGGGGAAGTAGCGTGAAGATGACATATTTGGATTCCTCCCGCTACCCCAACCCCTTCTCGGGGGGAAGATTTAACCCCCCACGCTGACATCGAGGGGGCTGCGTGGCCCCGCAGCACGTTTGGGTTCAACAGCTGCTCTCCCTACACATCCATTTCCAATACTCTTCCCTGACTTGGCTCCGCCAGCTGCTGACACTGCTGCTCTGCTCTTCAGAGGGAAAGCTCCGGCTGTTCTGAGGAGGAGGCAGGAACACTGCAGGACGGGTCTGACCACAGCCCAGCACAGCCAGGAGGGCTCCCCGGCTGCCTCCGCAGGTCCCTCCACCACCCTGGGTCCCCCCGGCCCGCGCCAGCTTGGGTGGAACAGGAAAGCAGCTGCGTCTTTCAGTGCAGTCAGTGACGAGACCCAAATCCCCCCGGAGCCAGAGGCATATGTAAATGTCTGGTTTTAATACCACTGCCTTGCTGTGAAGTCTTCATTTGTGACAAAGATTTCCATAGCAACAGACCGATCTCGCTGGCAGGACAGTGGTCCCCTTGGAGGAGCAGGTGGAAGGAGGGAATAGAGAAAGCGCGACACCGCACAAAACGCTATAGAGAAGCAGACACGGGTATTTGTGTAACCGGAGTACAGGTTTCAGCATGTCGAAACTCCCCAAGAAAGGGAATTCATCAGGAAAGCTCTGCAGAGGATGCTGTGGATGCACCAGGCTGGGGCCGAGGACTCTGCACAAATCACATCTGCCCGCCTCGATTTGCCTGTGCACAGCGCAGGGGTCCTGACACTTTGCCTGTCTAAAGGGACACGTCACAGGTACCTCAGAGGTTGAGAAGCACTTTTGGGTGCTGTACCCCTCCAGCTGGGTGTGCACAGCAGAGGGCTGATCCCATACCACGCACAGCGGGCGAACGCTCTTATCACAGCCCTGCCAGATATTTGCTCTATCCCCAGCTCAACTCCCCAGCCTATTTCTGTCCTCCAAAGGCAGCAGCTAACAGCACTGACCCATCAGGCTGTGCCATAATTAGCCACAGCCTAATCAATGGTTAGATACTGCCTTTAAGTCCTTAGTTACTTCGCACTGCAGAAATGCAAAGCTTTGTCACGCTGATAGATACAACTCTGTCACGTTGAAGATACATTGCAGACGCTGTTTTTCCTAAAAACAACACATTTTACAGGCAGCCTGGCATGACACCACAATTCATTCCCACATCCAGTTTCCAATCAGTACAAATAACACGCACACGCACTATGGAACCATCAGCTGCTGCCGAAGAGGTGGTAACAGTGGTTGGTCAGAAAGGGCTGGGGCAGCCAAGGACTGGTTTAGGCAACAGTAAATTTTTCATTCTAATGTGTTTTGCTTCTGGAAAATTTTATTATTTTCGCCGAGATATTACAGTAAGTGGCTTGGTTAGCATGTTGTGATTCTGACAAATATATCACATCACGGCAATTTAACCGCAAAGGTGGCACTTCTGGCTGGCATATTTCACTTTAATGTGTCTAGAGGCATTTATGCAGAAAGACCTGCAAAGACAAAGCAGATTTTTTTTCCTTTCAGTCTATGTGAATCCCTATTTAGTTGTTTTTGTCGTTCAAATAAGAGGCTACTGTTATATCAGGTTCAAAGACTTCAAGCTTCAAGTGACAGAGAACAGGATCCAGCATCGCAGAAAACTTGGGTATATTTAGCTTTAGTATTAACTGACCTAACACTTCACCCAGCAACATGAAAACTCATTGCTCGTGAAATTCAAGCCTAAAAAAGGTCTCGGTGCTTTCTGAGATACTGACAAATATGTTGAGGTGCTTTTCTTACACAGATTTCTCTGAAGTCTTGAATCCTTCCATTGCTGAAGGCACCATCGGTGCAAGAATTGTAACTCTTTCCTTTACTGAAGCCGGTACAGAATGCCCCAAAAAGACACATTCAGTTCCTAAATTTTAGGATGCCTGTGTGGGTTCACATATCAGTTAATAATTCCTACATGCATCCAGTTTTGGTTTTATTACCACTAACTTCCAGTTATCAAAAGCATCACCTTGCTGCTCACATCTCCCACCCCAGCACTCCCAAAGCAGAAAGCTGAGTGAAAGGGTGCCAGGAGAAAACCAACAAACAACTAAGAACGCCAAACAAAAAACCTTAAGTGCGGGAAAAGCTTTATTATCACTCTCTTGCAAAGCTTAAACACAGAGGGATACTTACTAGCCAGCTCAAAATACATTAGATTCCTTATTTCAAACCAATATCCTGAGGAAGGAAAAAACCAAACTAAACACACACACAAAACCCCTCACAAACAAACCCCACCTCTCTCCTCACATCAGCAAACCCACAAGAATTTTAGGAGCCAACCTTTTATTCCTCAGGAGGGCAAACAGGCAGCTCCCTGTCTCATTGCCGAACTGGGTATTTTCTCCCCCTTCATGCAAACGAGCAATTAATTATTTACAAGCCTGTCTGTAATGCTCTAGTTTACATGCTGGAATTTACATGATTTATTCAACAAAATAGCATTTAAAAAGAAATCCTGTCGTAGATGTGTCATCCTTAAAGGAAACTGAACATTTTTTCTTAGGAAACAGTAAATGAAGGAATTGCTGAAGATGCCTACTTTTGTTTGCAGCCATTTACCCACTTAAATCTTGTCCCTCCTCCCTCCCGTTCCCAGGTTTTGTGATGAAGTCTCGTTAGCTGACTAACCTGTGTGAGTAGGTTGGCGTTGCAGCAGGAGCTGCTCCATGAAGACCACGCATTAATCACAAATTTCCTGAAGGACTGTCTTAAAAATCTGGGAAGGTCAGCTGCTGCGGCCCAGAGAGCAACAGTGAGACATTATAAGGGTATTTAACCCCTGCTAGGTGATTTTATTTTATCTTTTTTTAACCCAAGCCTTTTTTTTTCTGCTGTGAAAAATCAGATTGGGCCTGACAAAACATTTGATAGTGATCGTGGGGAGTTGTTTGGATATAAAGCCTCACGAATGTAGCAAAAGAGATTTCATTTTTCTATTTCAATTTTTTCTTGAAACAACATCCCATTCAGAAGGAAGCTGCTGCTGCATGTTCCCGAGCATCATTCATTACAGGAGCAGGCTGTGGTGCTGCAGAGCCTGACTAATTTCTTCCTGGGAAGTAGCCCCCGCTCCTCAGAGCTGGACCTTCTCAGAATCTACAGCCCCCAAATGCAATTAGCTGAGCAGTGTCTCCCTTAAGTGAAAATAAAGCCTAATGCGTTTAAGGCTGATTCAAAATGGTTGAAACCGAACTTCAAATAATAAACATATCAATCATTTTTCCTTCATTGGATTACACCTGTATCAATCATGATCTTCACAACAACCACAAAAGCACAGCTCCTACACTTTCCACTGCTTTAAGCATCGACGTCCTTGCACTTGGCATGGGCACCCTGCGATCTCTAACTCATCTTCTGTCAGGTAAAATGCCTTCTAATTTCCTTTTTCGACAAGCAGGTGTGATCCATAACTGCGAAAACAGAAGGTTCATTTGTTATTGCAGGAAATTATGTGACTTGATAGAAGTTACCCTGTAAAATCCGTAAATAGCAGGACTTGGGCTGTAGGTAAAAGCTAGGCACATTCAAATAGAAATAAAGTTCACGTTTTGGCAGTGGCAGTACTTAAATCACTGAGTCAGGTTACCGAGAGGTGGATACGGAGGCTTTTGAACTGAGGCCCAGGGTCCTTTTCAAACACCCAGTTCTGCTGCCAGGCTCTGGCTTTGATGTAGAAACCCTGGTGTGAACCTTGCTCACCTGGGTTATCAAGGAGATCAGGCTAGATAATTGTAATGGTCCCTTCCGGCCTTAAAATCCCCGGCAAGCTGAAGCAGTGAATCTGAGTATGAATTTTTCAACACTGACACTAACGTCACTCTTCTTCTGCAGATTTGAGCTATGGAAATACTTGACAGCAGCTGAATCGGCACAGCAGCTCGCACCAGAGCAAATGTCTGTGGAAAACACTCCGAGCAAGATTATTGCAAAATATTGCCTTGCATCCTGTTAGGGAGGTAGTCAGGAGAATGGATTATTTTCCTTGTTTCCAACTGTTGATAGCAGAGGTTCGCTCCCAGCCCACTTGGTGCCCGGCTCCCCTCTGATTTCGAGCAGGCTGGAATGATTCTGACTAATGAAGTGACTCCAGGCTTTTGTGAGGGTGAATGGAGTGAGACTCCAGCTTCAGGGGATGCAGAAGATGAGCCATGTTTTCCTCTCATCTCAAAATACAGGAGAAAAATGTGTGCATAATCAGAGATAAGGACATCCACCTGAAGAGGGATTTGAGCACTTCCCAGACTGATGAGATAAAGCTGTGACTAAACCTACTCTTAGCTGTCTGTTGAACCAAGTTAGTGATGGGCCCGAGAGCCCCTACAGCATTAGAGGACAAAGGGACACAGTGCAACAGATATGATACGGGAAATATAAACCTTACTGAGCAAAGAAATGAGCCCCCTCTGGATTACAGCATGTGTCAAACTAGAGTGTTGCCACCTGTTCCCTATTTAACGAATATTCTCTGAACAAAAGGATAAGCAAATCATCATTAGATGAGAAAGAAAAAGTATTTCAAGGCACAGTGATCTTCTGCCCCTCCCCATGAGGCTGGAGTTACACTTTTTGGTTAACAGGGTAAGAGCAGCAGCTATATGACCTCCCCTCTGACTGCCCCTGTGTGCCTGAGCTGTTACCAAAATGCACCGTCTCCTTGAGAAAATGGGAGTCTGGCATCTTGGGCTCAATTACTTCTTAGCCTCGACTTCAGGGGTGTCAGGCAGATTGTGACAGCTTGTTTGCAACGTAGGGAAAACGGGAAGAATGCTGGTGGCTTCAGTGCATAGCTGAGCAGTCAGCAAATGACCTGGGCCTGTGGTCAGAAAACACTCTGGAGAGTCATGGGGAGCTTTTCCACCAGCCCCAGAGGGCATTGGATAAAAGTTTTAGTGTCTTGACTCAAAACAGATGCATCCTGCAATATTCTTCAGTATGACCCATGGGCCCTGAGCAATGTTCTGCAGGCACAAACCTTTGCTGGCCCAGGCTGGGACTGAGCAGAGATGGGAAAGATGAGGAGTTCCTGTCTCAGTCCCAGTTCTCAGGTCCCAGTCACTGCTAATGGTTTGCTCATTTCCTGAATGCATGGTTTGCATCATTAAGGTGGCAGCATCCCTCGTTTGCAGCCATTTATCCTCTTCCCGATTGGTAGTCAAAGGATCTATCTCAGGCAGGTTTTATAAGGGCTTTTCCCATCAGACTCCACCTGCAGCATCCTGGAAGGTGAGGATGGAAGTGCCACCTCACACAAGGAGCCTTGAGTAGAGTCCCCAAGACATGCAGTGCCACATAGGCAGCTTTATGAGCAGCTTTTCTAGAGCACGTTGACCTGTGATGCACCCATAAAACAAGGCTGTCCTGGTTTGTCCATCTGACTGGAGCAGATCTCACTTCAGAGGGAGCACTGAGCTGGCAGAGAGAGAGAAAACGTAGATGCTGCTTTGGGCTCCAGCTTCTAACACTGCCTTTGGAGCTGAATCCTCCTTGCCCGTGGAATCCTGGCTTGATTTTACAGGGGGTCTCCAATTCTCCCTCTCATGTGCTTCAAGCACAGGACTAGACAAAGCCTTCAAAATCAGGAACAACCACCAAAAAAACCCCTTAGCCACTGAATAAACAAGCACAGGCCTTCACGGGCTGAAATCAATTCCTTTTAGCATTCTGCGCGATGCAATGGAAGCAATTCTACTTAGCTCTGCCTTAAATGCCACCGTATGTCACACTTTACAGAAACTGATAGTTCCATTTTCAGCGTATTGATCTCCAGTTAAATCAATGGTTTTGAGCAAATTCACCTGTCCAGCCCACAGAGCAGACCTGAGACACCCAACGTGCAGCAGGTGGGTAGAGAGGCTTGAGGATGTAACTGGAGTTGTAGGAGATCGTGTTATGCTGCGCACACACGTAACATCGCCAAGCTCCAGGCCAAAAGGGTTGTTCATTTTGTTCGTTAAGGAGCTCATTTCTGTAGAAACACCCAGAGGTCCTGTCTAGAGGGAGCTTAGACATGAACAAGGAAATTTGTTCAGTGACAAATGTGGGGCACAGCCACCAATCTCCTGGTAGCATTTTAAACAACGGATGAAAGAAAAGAGCTTTTAAAGTGTGAGGAAAAGTATGGCAAAGAACACAAAACGATTCAGGGCTCCTTTGGGCCGTTTGGGCCTGCATCTGCAGGAAGGAAGGTTGCTTTTCCCCCAGGGCAAAGACCTGCTGGTCCTCACACTGAGCAGGAGTGTTAGGTCAGTGCCCAACACAGAAACAGCACCTCACACTGAAGTGCTAACACCCTTTTCTCCAAAACCAAGATCCCCTGTGCAGTGACCAGATAAGCCTGTAAGATCCAGGGACACCACGATCGGAGGTACTACGGTTAATGCACCCCTGGGACAAAGGGTCACCTTTTTTCCCTTACTGAGGAGTACGTTTAGACATGTTAGGTGCTGCAGTCTTTTCTCAGAAGAAAACTGCCTCAGCACATGTACCTTAAAGTTTGTGCCAACATAAAGCAATCGCAGGTTGGAGTCCTGGGATAAATTAACCACTAGCATGAGTCTGACCCCACATGCACTGCTAATTACTAAGTACAGGGCTGGATGTGGGCACTCGGCACAGCAGGCAGCAGCAATCCCAGAGGATTTTTTTTGTTTTAATTTTTTTTTTTTAATGAATGTAGCAAAAAATACTGGAGGCTCCTAATGGCTGAGGCTGCATTTTATTAGAATGCAAAAATAATAAACTAGAACAAGACTGGCAAGATAAACTACCATCTGAAAAAGAAATCTTACTTTCAGATTAGACCTGACTTTCTGGATTGAAACAAGTTCCTTGTGGGTCTTTCTCTGTCACCTCTGCTCTGGGCTGTGAGTTGTTCCCTGCTGCAGGCCAGGAACCTCCCCAAGCATCTCTCAGACATGCTTATGGCTCTTCATCTTCTTCTCAGCACTGTCTCCAAGCCAACACTACACTGAGAATGAGCAATCTTCACTCCAGGTGGTGGTAGGAAGGACAATGGCTGTATCACCTCTTTGTTCAGAGACTGTAAAGTTTTATATTCCCTGCTGATACACACACATACCTTCTCCTTACTGGGACCTTCTCAGATCATGTAGAGGTGACAGTTGGAGAGCGTTCCCATACAGGTCATTGTTAATTAGTGGGGTCAGCTGAGATTAATGACATTATTTACCTAGAGACAGGCTGGGTAATTATGGAGGACCATTTTAGGCACAGGGGATCTTTCCCCTTGAGCCTATTGGTGGGAGAATAGAGACAAAAAGAGCAAAAAAATTTGCCCTTCTTGCTCCTTAGACACAGCGGGAAAGCAGGTGATGCTTGAAAAGGGGCTTATGAGGATAAGTGAAGTATCCGATGAGAAAGCTGCTTTGCCTCCTCCGCTGGACAAACTGGGAGACAGAGCAGGTGGAAAACAGAGTGCAGGAGTCGCACAAAGTGCTCCAGCTGCATTCGAGGTGGCTGAGTCCTAGACAAGCGCTTTTACATCCTTCATTCACGCCCCTGATGCTATGATGGGTTATATTTATCAAGCTCCTTTGACAGTCTCCTCTGGACTTGCACCTGTCAATTCATCTCCTTTTACCTGCTCCGAGTTGCCTTCATTTTTTAAGAGCAGTCTGCCAGAGGAGTGCGTTCTGCAGAAATCTGTCACTTCTTTCCATCTGCACACACGCCCCTCTGAAGGTGAGCTGTAAAGCGTGGCTCTGCTCTGTTGCTAAATCTTTAATCTACGTGAGTCTTCTTGGTACAAAACAATCTCCCGGAGGGTGACCCTCAGTCTGTTGTGTCCTACTCTTGTCCCTGTGAGGCTCCTTACTGCACATTTGGGGTAAGAGTGGTGAAGAGGTTTTTGTGGGCTTAGGGGGACTGTGTGTTCTGTGCTCAGGTGTGCTGGTGTGGCACAGGAGGGAAGGAGGCAGCCCAGAGCAGGGAATGTCACAGAATCGCAGGCTGGTTGGGGTTGAAGGGACCTCTGTAGATCCCCAGTCCAACCCCCCTGCTCACAGGGTCACAGAGCAGATCACACAGGATCCCAGGCGGGTTTGAATGTCTCAGAGAAGGAGACTCCACACCCGCTCTGGGCAGCCTGGGCCAGGCTCTGGCACCTCCCAGCACAGAAGTTTCTCCTCATGTNCTCCTCATCAGAAAGGTGCTCTAGGCCACTCATCATCTTCACATCCCACCACTGGACTCCCTCCAGTAATTCCTTGTCCTTCTTAAACTGGGAAGCCCAGAACTGGACACAGTAACTCCAGATGTGGCTTCCCCAGGGCAGAGCAGAGGGGGAGGAACAACCTCCCTGACCTGCTGGTCACACTTTTCCTAACACACCCCAGGTACCATTGGCCTCTTGGCCACAAGGCACATTGGTGACTCGTGGTCAACCTATTGTTGACCAGAACTCCCAAGTGCTTTTCTGCAGAGCTGCTTTCCAGCAGGTCCACCCCTAACCTGTACTGGTGGCTGGGGTTATTCCTCTCCAGGTGCAGCACTTTTCCTAGCTGCAGAACAGATATGCTCACCGATTCAGGATGGGTCCAGCACTGCGCCAAGGAACACGAAACAAGGAACGAACGGTGGGCTTCCAACACCCACGTGAAGCTACACGGCACAGGCCGCAGCCCATAAGGGCTTGCTAGGTTAGATGCAGCCTGACAACACCTGCTCTGTTGATGTGGCCGAAGTCAATACCATTGTAAAGGTACAGAACAACATCCAACCGAACAGGTCCTTCCAGATCTGGAGTGACTTTGCATTGTACCAGCTCTGGCGGTGTAGCTTCCTTGGCATGGTTTCGTTCTGTAGGCATCTTCTTATCCTGCATCCCACCCTCTGAGCCCTCCGCACACTGACATTGCTTGCACGGCAGTGAAGAATGGCCTGAGAGGCACAAGGGTTTTTTATCAAATATGAGTGGAAGTTATCTCTGATAACATTCGTTATGTTCTCACATACCTGCCTTCAGCAGAGTCCCAGCTCAGCAAACCCAGTTTTGAGGAACTTTAGTGCAATCAGTGTATTTCCTAATAAACAAAGAAGTACAAGTTGCTCAGTGGGGACTAGATCTAAGAAATTCAATGTTTCCAGTCTGTTCCCTGGGCCCATGACAGGTACAGCTCCCTCCCACTCAGTGCCTGCTTTGTCCTCTTCCTCACCACACTCTTGGATCCTGTGGGCAGGTTTGAGCTCTGCCTGGGCCCTTGCTGCTGCAGCTGACGAGCCCAAGCAGCCCTAAGCAGCTCACAAGCTGAGTCTGCGGTTGAAAGCCCAGAGGGTGTTCAGAGCGACAAACCGAAATACCATGCAGCAGGAGCTGGAAGTTATTTCCTCCTTTTCTGACCTATTGTTAGTGCAGTTGTAGGGGAAATGGCAAACTCCACTGCTCTGATCTTTGCTTGTAACAAGCTCTCCAGCACCCCTGCAAGGAATTTTATTTTAGCTTGATGGGTTTTAGAATTTAATTTTCAGCAGTTCAGAATTTGTGACCCTCCAGTGCACCTCGACTCATGGAGTACAAAAGCATTTGCTGCTTCTTCTCACCATACAGAAAGATACTTGGCTGAATTTCACATGTAAGTTTTAGAGCTGAATACCTGAGGTATAAAGAAAATGAATTACTCATGAATATTCTTTTGAATCAGCTCTGCATATTCCTAGAGCTGGGCTTTTCAGAGCTTTTACACTTACTTTGCAATCATTTGTGGAAGATGGGGTTTTTGTCTGCAGCAAAGGTTGGCCAACACAAAACTGTCTTGGATGCTCTGCGCTAGCAGCTCACAGTGCTGGATCCCATTGCCAGCCATAGTTCATCCTATCAAACCAGCCGGGAGCAAATAGTTTCCACCTTGTTGATGGACAGTCTGCATTCAGTAAAGTGACTGGTTTGGTTTGCAGGGCATGGTGGGCTCTCAGTGTAAGCACAAAATGGACTGGAGGTGAGGGCTGGTAACTCTGATTTTACTGGGTTTAGGACAGATTGTTTCCCCTGGCCCACCTTGCGTTGCCCAGGGTGTGCACGAGCGCAGGCGGCACTAAGCTTGCTGTCCCATCACCCTGACCTCTCAGGAGGCACCAAAAAACATTGAACATAGTGGAGACACTGGGATGAGGGACCCCGCTCACTGGGCCAAGGACACCATGAACAGCCCGTTGCCCTTTGGACGGTGTTTACCTGCCAGGGGACAGTGGCAGGCAGGGTGGGCACCATGGCGTACATGGCATCATGAACCCTGAGTGCCCCCGCAGCCCCGGGCAGCCTCCCTGGGGCTCCCTCCAGGGCCCCATGTTGGCTCCAGCCCCAGTACCAGCCCTGGGCTGGGGGTGCCTGTGGCAGCCCTGTCCCCACTGGTGTCCCCGCTGTCCTGTCTCAGTGATGAGCCTCACCTGTGCCATGCCGTGTCCCCACTGTCCTCAAGGGCTGGGGTGACAGAGGGCCCTGCGGAGCGGGAGAGCCATGGTGGCTGTGAGGTGGGGGCTGCACCCCAGCCCAGAGGAGACTCCATGGACCCGCCACAGCCCAGAGCCCGCCAGGTGAGGACAGGGCAGCAGTGCGGCCAAAACACTGCTGCCACCACCGCCACGCTCTGCAGGACCGGATTCATTTGCAGATCCTTTATTTCCTTTCTGTCTCCTGCTGAGTCCTGCCGGCTCCGTGGGTCCCAGCTGCTTCGGGACACAGCGCGGCCCTGGTGCTGACAGTGCCTCTGGCAGCGCGGCTGCAGGAGGAGGCGGCCATGGCAGCGTGGGTCCAGCCCCAGCACGGGGCCTGCTGCGTCACCTCCGTCCCATGGCTGTGGCCTGAGAGGACAGGTCAGGGCTGGGGCTTCCCTGGGTGCCTGAGAGCAGGAGCCTGGCGTCCCAGTGCTGCCTCAGGGCTCGTAAGAAATGCAAGTGGAGAGAAGCAGCTGCTTCTTTAAACGGCAGGGTCCCCCCCCATGCTGCCCCTGTTGACACCAGAACTGTTTTTATAACAGGTGTTGGAAGCTTTTAAATATTTGCTGGCCAAGCTTGAATCTTGCTTTTAATCCTCTAACATAGTTGCTTAGACCTTGAGCAGCTACCAGGCATTGTTAGCAGAGTAGGACGTTATTCTTGTTCCCTCCCTCTTCCAGCATAGGCAAGGCAAGAAGCAGTGCTGAAAACAAAGGTCACCGATCACTTTGTTAAAATCTTCCATTTGCCTGACAAATAAAGAGGACAGACGCGAAAGCGGTGACAAAACCACAACTGTGTTGTCATTGAGGAGACGTGGTGGGATACGCTGCAGGACGAGCCATTAGTGTTTGGCTGAAGCAACGCTAATCTGGGCCTGAAAAATACGCAGCCCAATTACTGCAGCTCTGCCACCAAAGTAATGGGGAGCTTGGGAGTGGGTCTGACAAGCAGCTTCAGGACAGGCTTAATGAGCCGTCTGGCTACTCTCCATCAAAGACCCGGAGGAAGTTGGTACGAGACCCCTGAGGTGGTGCAGGAGGGGAATGTGCAGACCAGGAAATGTCCAAATATAGCATTAAAATACAGCATGAACTGAGTGGAAGCTTGTGCTTAGCACATGGATAAAGCAACTTAAACGTGACAGGTGCATGAGAACCGAGATGTTCTCAAAAGGAGCTATAGTTGCATTATACAAAGCACAGGGAATAGATTAAATGTATATTTAGAAGAGCCATTTTAGAGTCAGAACTTCTGGATGGCTGGAAACACCTTTTGCTCCAGATAGTGGAGGAAGCTGCCAAAAATATCAGCCTCTTGGGGTTTGATTATTGAGGAAGCATAGAGAAAAATGGAGAATAGGGAAGAGCTGTGGGTGAAATAGCAGGTATTAGAGATGGGAGTTGGTTTGGGAGGAGCTGCTGAGGATGACAGAGGAAGAGAGCTGAAGAGGACTTTAGGGACAGGCTGCGGATGGCAAGAAGTGTCTGATGCACATGGAGCTGGAGCCGTTAATCAGACATTCATATCTTCTGTCTCATAAAGAACTGACAGTCACCACCTCCACCCCTCTGTACTAGAGCTCCATGAGACCTTTAACAGCTTTCTACTGCTCCTTATCATAGGTTAACTGAAGGACTTGCTGTGGATCAGAAATCCAAATCTTGCTGATTAAATGTGTGAGAAATCAGTACTGCTGGACTGTAGGGTATTTGTTCTTCTCAGCTTTCAATTTTTTAAGAATCCATGAGCCGATGGCATGAGTGAGTCGGCAAAGTCAAGACCTCAAAAGTTAGTCCCTGTCTCTACATCCCCAATTCACCTCTCTGATTACACATGATGCAAGAGCTGACCTGCACCTGGCAGCATCGCCCCTGCAAGTGTTTGCTAACCTTCTGTTTTCTTTGTGGCTGGACAACAGGAGGTGACACGTGAATAACTGTGATTCAAGGTATCTTTCCTTGACAGCAACTATTTCAGAATGAGCTAAAACGTTCCTGGGAATCATGTCCCAAGACAGGTCAGAATTGGAGCCCCAAAGTATGTAAGTAATTTAACGTTCTCCAGGGTGAGTAAAAGAGTTTATATGAATTATAGTTGTTCAAGAGATAACCATCTGTCACAACAGCACATGTAATGTAAGCCTGCCCAGCACACAGGTTAGGCCCCTGCCCAGAACTGCTGCTGATCTTTCTTAATCAGCTTCTAATTTCTTCCTTCGAGTTTCTTGCAACATAATGATCCTGCTCCACAGGTTCTTTTATTCCCGAGCGATCTCTCAGAAGATCTTGGTGTGTTAGCAACCCGAGAGGAGCAACTTGCTTCAAGGAGGCTGGGTGATGATCTCAGAGGGACATGGAACAGGGTAAGATATTTTGCAGTGTATCATCAGTTGCTACTTGAAGTGCCAAAGTGAATCCCTTGCCAGCCATGGGCTGCAAGCAGCAATCAGATGCTGCCTGTTATACTTTCGATGAGGGAAGCTGCAGTGTCTGGGAAGTAAAACTATCTCTGACTGACATATTTTGCTTCAACTGGCAGAGTAATAAGTTATTTCTGTGCAAAAACTGAGATGTAATTATTCCTAATGGTGTCATGTTGACTTACTCCTTGTACTGCTAGGCAAAAAGGTAGTTTCTGTAAATACAGGAAACTGAAGCCAATTAATAATAAAAAGGATGGCTTCTGCAAGTGTATGCCCGAATGAAGAGTGAAGAGATGTGTGAATGTTTATTCCAATCAAAGTAAGAATTTTTCCAGCAAGTAATTTGTGATCCTTCCTGCCCATTCTTCATCAGCATTCATAGAAGTCGATATTGTTTGTGAGAACTTCTGTGAGAAAAGTAGCATATGAATATTAATGAGAATTATAAGAAATGACCTGCAACTGTATGTGCAAAATCTGTAGGAGAAGCACTCGGGCGCCCATCATGTGATCCTGGTGAATTTTGCACAGTTTTGCAACACCTCTAACAACAAATGTGGGTGCACATTTAGTATCAGGCGACTGATCAAGCCCTACAGGCAATAAGAAGCTAATATTCAAACTAAATGGACCCTGGGGAAATCCTTGGCTTAGGTCTCTTTTGCCTACAACACGGAGCTCGGAAATAAATACAGATATATTTTAGTAGGCTGTTGGGCAGGCAGTGGGGCAAACACCTACTGGCATCAGCAATGCCAGGTTTTCACCTCAAACTCCCCAAGAACAACTTGTGAAATCGAACTTGTGAAAAAAACAGAGCTGAATTAATTAGTTCATCCTGTGGCCAAACAACTGTGCAGAATTTTATATTTGGGCCTGGACTGCTGCTTCTGCTACAAGTAGTAAACAAACCAACAACAAATAGGGCAAAGCAATGACTCTCAGAATGGAGAGAGAAATATATATTAATGTAATCATAAAAATCAACTGGTTAGGATTCTGGGTTGTTTTCCTGTTTTGCATGAATACATGTCTCAGGTGGTCTGACACCAAGATGTTAGGATTTCTCTCCTTCTCCCACACAGCCAGTGGGTGATCGTCCTCATGCTGAGGTGCTGTTAGTGCGTTTACCATTAATCTGTGTGCTATTAATGCTTTTATCCTCAGTTTCGGTATTGCACAGAGTTGCTCCTGAACTTCTAGCTAAATCTGAATTAGAGATGAACTTTTAATGAGATCTCTGCTTAACCAGCTTGGGCTGCTCTCTAGTTTTGGATCAATGTGTGTTCCCATTGGAGTGCATTTTTCAAAATAATTTCCTTAGTGTTTTTTGTTTCGTTTTAAAATTATGCTTGCCCTTGGCCTCCTTTTTGTATTGAATGACAAACCGTTTGAAACGGTTTTGTTTAATTTCGTTTTGAACGAGCACTAATAGCTTGTCCGCGTTGCTGTTTCTTCTCCTTTATTGTGTGGTCCACCCTTCTGGCGTTGACTGAACCTACACCCTCCAAATTTGTTGTCTGTGGATGTGATGTAACAGCTGGCTGTATAAAGTTGCTTGTAAGGTGCTTCTAAATAACAATTATAATAATTAAAAACCCCAATCAACCTGTGAAATAGCAAAAGTTAATTTAATGGGCTGTAAGTTCATGGGAACATTTGGAATTATTTGCTTGACTCTGAAGCTGTGGTTCATAGGTCCTTTTCTTTACAATGCCTTGGGAAACAGAAACGGGAATGGGAACAACCAAATTAAAGGTGGTTAGAGTGCTGCCACCTTTTGGTACAAAATTAGGGAGAGCTGTTGCCAACACTGACTTGGGGAGAAAAGCCTTTTTAATGTCTGAATAGCAGTGAAAAGGGATTACCTGGATGTAACCTCCTTGACAAGAACGTTATCCCACGTAGCTGCTTTTCTTTCTTCCTCGTCCGTGCTTTCCTTCCTCCTGTCAGTTCTCTGTTTGCCTGTTGTTTTCACGAACAGTTTCCATACCGTTGTTTGTCTTGTTTCTACCTATGATGAATGCAACATGCAACTGCTTACAGCATCCCCCAGCCTCGGGAAAGGATGCTCTGATGCTTCTTTTAGGAGGAGCAGTGGCTTAAATCAAAGACATGTAGCAGCTGAGCAGGTTGTAGAAAATTGCTTGACGTGGAAAAACGACTTGTGTTGCTTGTCTGTGGCACTCCAGAGTCAGGATGTGAATTGAGCTGGTTTATCAGTCTCGCTAAGAGTCAGTGGTAATACACACAGGCTTGAAACGCTGCCTCTTCCTCCACGCAGTGCTCAGCGACACAGAGAGATAAATGGAACAGTGTCACGTCTGCGTGCAGTTTTACTTCCTGCCACTGTGTGTTTAAATGGTTCTGACGAACCTTTTCTGTAGTTTAACCCATAGGAGAAGGCAGACACCCTATAGACAGGTCATAGGAAATTTTTTTCAGTGCAGCTTTTTGCACAATTGAAAGGACATGGGACCAAACCACAAATCTGCCTCTCTTCCAGAAGCAAGGTTCTTGGAGGGGATAAGCGATGCCATCTGGAGACACTCTAATGTCACTTCCCGGACTTGGGGATCGGAGGTTGGCACGCACATGTCTGCAGGGATCTCTGATCCCTCACTACTGGATCTTGTAGGAGCGGAGGCAGAACCTCACTCAGGAAACGGCTGATGTCCCCACCTGTGCAGCACCGGACCCTGGTTTGCGCTGGGGTTAATCCCTCGCTGGCGGATGCACTGCAGGTTGCTGCGAGAGCAGGCTGCAGTTAACCGGTGGGCACCTAAGGGTTGTAACAACCATTTTCCCGGTTGGTAATGACAGTCGTGTTTTATTAAGTGAGAAAGCTACCCACTTCTTTACTCTGTAGGCTCCAGCTTATAACTGATAGTAAAATAGTACTATAATTTTACCTTACGATACACTCAAGACCTATTTTTACAACTCTGAGTAGTACTTTCTCACAGGAGTCAGTTCCTTGACTTTAAAGACAACAGTCACATGAACGAAGATGCAAAATCACGTCTTACATCTGTATTGTACACGCAGCATGTACGTTATTGGATGGATGCTGTAATTATTGTTTCTGTACATGTTATGAAGTCAGCGTGACTGCTTCTACCCCAGGGTAAGGGTATTGATAGTGAATAACTGAGAAGGAGCCGCAAAGGAAACTTAGTTGATATGCAAAATACAAGATGTCAAGATCTGACATTCTTCATCACTTATAAGACGACATCTAATAACTCATAAGTGAATGTAAATGTCATATCATTTCTAAAACATTATGCATCCCCTATCAACCAGAATAATGAATGATTACAAATGTTCCAGTGCACAAAACACCAACAAAACAAAAGTGAAGCATGAAATCAAATTAAAGAAATAAAGCGGAAAATAATGCTAATGCTACTATACCTAGCTTTTTTAATACTTATCGTCTGGGAGGATCTCAAAGCTGTGGGCAGGATGGCTGCTTGCTGGCTCCAGCAAAGTCTGACTGCACGTATAGAAATACTCGTACATTGCTTATATGTAGCTGTTGGCACAGAACAGTTTTGGGTTTTTTTCTAATTGCTGTGGACTTGCAACATGACAGACGCAGTATTCGGGGAAAAAAAAATAATGAAATGGTTTTTGAAGGTTTCCTTGCAGTTGCAAGCACTGGAAAATTAGTGTTGGCAGTAATAGCATTTGCAATGACATGACTCCAGGAGCTGAATTCTCCGTTACCCCCCTTAGAGTGACCAAATGGGGGGTGTTCCATTTTGTGAACGTTCTACAGCTTTTCTGCAAGGGTAGATGAAAAGGGGAACATCATAACTTCTTAGTTTTTCTTATTTCTTCCTTTGGATGTCCTGTGCCCAATCTTCTTTAAACACTTTTGCCTTTGCTGTGCCTGAAACACATCAGGCACATTCTGCGCCTGAAATGTCCACGCCGTCCCTTTCACCCTTCCGTTTCCCATCCATTTCTACTTTCCTTTGGGAATGTGGGCAGAAGACACAGTTGCTATTGTTATTTGTCATATTTGAGATTTTTTACACAAATAATAAGTTTTTTGCTTGTTTGTTTTCCCCGGTAACTTTGAAAACTGCTCATCTGCAAAACGTCTCAGTATGCACCTGAAATCTGCGAAAGGGTGGGTTTAAGAATTGCTCTTCAGCAGCTTAGATTACAGAAAATATTGAGTCTACTCCCTTTCCAATTTCCTTAGTGAGCTCTGCTCCTTTTAAAAAGCCACAAATCCAAGTGGTAGTTAGGAAAATGTATATGTTTTTTAAATCGCATAAAGGCAAATTCAGAGATTACACAGAGTCCTCGTAAAACCGTCTCCTATTGACATGCTGTGGGATTCCAGTACCTAACTTCAGGTTGCCTGTAAAATCTTCTCCCTTGCCATACATTTAAAAATGAATATTTCTGCCAGGGTAGGAGTAACTGGGGTAAACTGGCTTCTGGGACAGAGGAAGGTGATCATTATACACGTTTCAGCAAAAAACACCTAACGCTTTACACTGACCATATGCTTCTGAAGCCTTGCTCCTAAGGGTCCTTTATTTAGAATAAGTGCTCCTGGGCTGATATCTTCATAAAAAATGAACAAAGCCATTAACTCACGTCAGCACTTACTGCAGTGGCTGCTGCTGTTTTCACATGTGCGTGTGTAACGCAGTTACCACACAGACGGTGGGTCAGAGACTGGAAAGGGCAGACCCGTCCCCAGGTGGGTTCCGGAGCAGATCGCAGGCCGAGCAGCAGTTCGGCTGCACGGGGGCTGTTTGCTGGTAGGGGCCACCGCGGTGATTCGCACAAGCGTGGTTTGGCTTGGGCCTCCTCCCCAGCGCTGTCGTGTCACGGGAATGAACTGGGAAACTCCACAGGGCATAAACAAACCTGGCTCTTGGACTAGCTTCTCCACTAACGTTCACGTCCGGCCCTGTACGTTGCCTTTCACATGAGCAACACACCCCAGCCTTTAGCTGTTTTTGTTGCCAACTTTCTCCCTCTCCGACGCTTTCCTCCCATTTCTGTGTCTGTCACTACCAGAAGACATTTCCTTCCGCCTTGCTCTTGCCTCGTGGTGCCCTCCTGGGTCACCTCTTCCTTCTCGGCTCTTTCCTTCCTCCAGATCCATGAAAACCATGTCCTAAATCCCTTCTCCTTCCAGAGGAGGCTGCATCCTTCATTGCACTTTCAGAACACCCGTTGGCTCCAGCCTCTTGCCCCTCGAAGACACAAAGAGCGTCCATGAGGGGTTGGGTCTGCCAAGCTGTTCGGCTTCTTGGTTCACAGCAGGAAGAGGAGAAGAGGAGAAGAGCAGCTGGTAGTGGAAAAGTATTGCAAAATTCCTGGGGGCAAGCCAGGATCCAGAGCAGAAGAAGTGAAAGGGAAGGAAGGGCTGGAGATGAGAGCAGACAGTAGAAGCTTAGGGCTTTGACTTGCAAGTGTCCTGTCATCCTGAGAATCTGTATTTTAGGATCCTGACCTGAGGTTTACTAAAGAAACAATGACTAACTGCGATGCAATGTCGTACAGATACAAAAAGGAAAGGGTGGCGAATCTATTTACAAGCATCAGCTGTTGTGTTCTGTGCCCGTGTAAAGCCCATGCTCTGACCGTGCGGGTTCTCTGCAGCTGCACTGGGAGCAAGGCACTGGTTGTAACTCTGGAAATCTGCGCCCCGACCAGCGGTTTCTTTAGGAATGGTCTCCTGGCAAAGGGCGATGTCCGGGAGCTCATGTCCTTGGTCAGGAAACCCATGAGGAGATACCCATGCATCTACCATGAAATCTATCTATAGTCTTTCAGAATCACGCCCCAAAATGACATTATTCTGTTCAATACCATAGGATTTTAACATAATTAACCATTATTAGTTTGTTATCTGTTAGTTCTGTGTCTTTCTGCCATGAGATGAGAAGTCCATTGTTTAAAGCCAGTGCATTTGCATGACTTGCATCCTGCCTCCAGTTCATTAATTTTCCTACATCTATTTAAGTCTCTTTTCAGATGTTTACTCAATGGATTGATCACAGGCAATAGGCACTGTTTGTGTCATAGTTCCATGCGGTGGCCTGGTGAGCCACATGGCTTCACGCTGTTCTCTTGCTTAGACAACACGTTATCAACAAAAATATTTGCAGGGTGGGATTTTCCACCTCTGCCCCCGAAGTGGCCAGAACCACTGTAATGCTGGTGTGCACAAATGGTTGTGCACACAGTATTGAATTCATGGCAAGGGGCATTTTATTTTCACTTAAGAGCTGGTGTATCTGAACAGCTGTGCTGATATGAGTTCACAGCATGGATTATGACTTTAATAAATCAACATAACTTTTCCAGAAGCACTGCAACAGCATCTTGACCTTGTTCCTTCTCCTTGCCTCATGCAGGGAGCATTTTCAGAATTCTCTGTTTATACCTGATAGTAACATGGTCTAACTAATAAACAAACCTTTTGTGGAAACTCCTAGGCAGACAACAGTGTTCATAAACAGAAATTACCTTATGTACTAAATCATTCAAAATGAAGCAGTACAGCAAATAAAGTAAGTGCATTTTATTGTTATCTCATTATAAATGCTTAATTGCTTTCAGCAAAATACTGTATATGCAGATATAAATATTAGATACCTCTTTAAAAAGCCTTACGGGAAAATGGACAAACCTGCAAATTAAATATATGCTGCAGACTCCACGGTAGTTCAACAGAGGTGGCCAGAGCAGTCGTTGTACACTAATATTTATTGGAAACTATGCCTTTCCATTATAGATGGTGAACTTAGTGAACTGACCTCAATTTCTCATTGTGATGCCGGTCAAGTTTTCTTGAAAGAAACAGAAAATTTTATTGATTATGCAAAATGTTCATAAAGCATTTTTTTTTTATGAGGCAGAGCTGGCTGCACTAAAACAACAGGCTGCTGGGATTTAGTTGAAAACTTTAGTGTGAGGAAGGACGAGCGAATGGTTTAGAGGCACCCCAGCTCCAAACCACCAGCAGCGTGTCTCTTGGCAGCTGTAGGTCAGATCTCCCATGTCCTCCTTGTCTTTTGCGGGTCGATGTTCTCACCTCGCTGGTGTCCCATGAGGAACCACCATCCAAGAAGTGAAAATTTTATTTTCAAGAAAGAGCTTCTGTTGCCTTCCTCTGGAAAACAGACCGTCCATGAAAGTGTATGTGGGCCCCATGGTACACGTGCCCAGGATCAAGCCGGAGTTCTGGTCCAAGTGCTCTTAGTCTGGAGGCAAAGGGAAGAGGTCTGTGCTTTGGCTCT
Organism: Pampusana beccarii; assembly: GCA_013399365.1. NCBI lineage: Eukaryota > Metazoa > Chordata > Aves > Columbiformes > Columbidae > Pampusana > Pampusana beccarii. The sequence continues at coordinate 50,863 of VWYH01000791.1, read as the reverse complement.
GCTGCCCCCATTGATGGGATTTCCATCAGGAGCTGGGCAGCACAGAAATACTTGCTGATTGTATGTGCAAATGTGGGGGAATGGAAAGACCTGTCTCCTGGAATGACACACCTGCAACGTGCTGGTTTGGTGACTGTGGCAAGGCTCTCCCTGACTAGTTTATAGGAGTTCATGTCTGTAGGCTGTATGCTTCTTCACTTCAACCAGGACCTAATTTTTGTGGGGAACTGGAGGGGATTTCCTCCAACATTCCTCAAGGCAAACACTAAGCTCAGGAGATTTCCTCCAACATTTCTCAAGGCAAACACTAAGCTCAGGAGATCTTGTTATTAACTTCTAGTTACCGGTAGGGAAACTGAGGCATGCAAAAGCGACATGAATTGCTCAGGAGTATTCAATGACAAACACATAGTTCCCATGTGCTGAGTATCCCCTTACCCAGCGCTCCATTGCTCCTGTACCGTGTTTAGCAAATAGCTGGAGCAGCTTGCAACCGACCAGCTGTTACAGCACACTCAGGGACAGTTCTTAAGGACTAAGTAATAAAACAACTTGGTACCTAATGCATATCTGTATTCTGATTTTTGGAGGGGAATTCGACGGCCAGACTGTCCATCCTGTAAGTTAAATTTCACCTGATACTGGTTTTGCCCCTTGTATGCCTCATGCCACCTAATAAGAGAACATTTAGAAAGGTTAATTTCAGTGCTGTTAAACTGGTGGCTCTTCTCCTGAAGCTGATGCAAGGCAGACCGCTGCATTTTAAAACTTCTTTTTAAAGGCCCAGAAGGAGGAAAACAAGTGCAGATGAGCAAATACATTAGGCCTGGGCAGTGCTTGTCATTTTTCTTGGTGAACCCTGTGAAATCTGATGTTTCACAGGTCGTGGAGATAATGGGACTGTATAAAACCTTTGGTTTATTAGAGACGGGTCACACCACAGGAGAGTGGAAATACTGGAGCTTATCAAGCCTGGTTTCCCATTGAGTCTTCACACTATTCTGTAAGTGCCCCTTACAGTCTTCTCCTCCTGACACCTCCAGCACCGTCCTTCATCCCGCAGCTTTTAGCAAACCAAGAGGCTGCACACAGCTCCTGAGAGAGGTTCTGCTGGTCAGTTGGTGAAATAAAAAGAACAACAAGGAGTTCAATCTTTTTTTTTTTTTTTTCCTGGTCAGTGCTAGTTTAACTCTCTTTCCTCAGTCATTATTTTCAGGAGACTGAAGAGATAACTACCTACTTATAAAACATCTACTCCTTTATCAAACTTGGTTAAAATTTAGCCAACTATTTCAAAAATGCCTTCAGCAAATTGGGCTGGGAGGGCCAACAGAGGCAGCATGGCTACACAGATCCAGTTTCTTTAGGAAACGGCTAAAAATGTCTCAGAAAGGCTCTAGCAGTTCATCAGTGCAAGGTGATTAACCATCCTATCTTAAAAAACATCTGAAGAGGATTTCACTGTGTATTTTGGCAAAGGCTGGGTTGACAAAGTCTGTCTCGGTGGAGTGTCACAGATTTAGGGACAAACTATTGACATTGGTATGTTTTCTTTTTTCTTTTTATTCTCATCTCCCTATCCATAGTTGGTTCCTCCTCTGATTCACATGCTGCCAAAGCAGCTTTTTAAGCATTAGATGTCAAGTCGGACACGTGGGGTTTTTTTGAGTGGGCAGGTTTTAAGTAAAATCTGTGCTGAGCACTCCTTTGGACTACAAGATGAAGCGTTCAGAACTGTGGTAGTTGCACTTTCCCCCCCACACCCTGAGAACGGGTGTGGCAGTAGCACCGGTAGCTGCCCACCCCCCTCTCAGAACTGGGGCCTTCAATGGGCAGTTAATGGCTCTTTTTGTGGAGACCCAGAGTCAATGGGCAGGGTCGTTAGCAGAAGGGGGGGGCCAANCGGAGTCACGGAGAAGCCGTCTGAGGTGACTTCCCGGGATGGGGAACACCTCCCTCTGCATGTAGGTGAGTGATAAATTACTGGATATTTGCTTTAGTGAGTCCGCGCCTGGTAGGCGAGTGTAAAGTCCTCGTCTGGGACAGACGATGTAAATTCCTTGCCTGGCTGCAATAGGCTGGTGTTTCTCCCTGATGGGTAAAACCGGGCAGACGGCTCTGGTTTTGTTTTCCTGTGAGTGCATATATGCACGTTGTGGATCATCATTATGCTTATTTCGCTGCACCCCAAATAATCTCCTAACCTAATATCTGAACCTGTATTTTATGTTATTGGAGTGCTGACTAATTGTATAAACCCCGTTTCTAATCAGTTTATCAGCGGTACTTTTCTGGTCAGAATAAAGCCTGGTTTGGACCTTGCTGTCCGCCTAAACTTATTCTGGGGTTTCTCCGTGACAAGAACAAAATAGGGAAGTAGCTTTAGAAATTAAAGAATTCAAAGTTCCCTTTAGAAGATAAAATGGAAAGTATTTCATTGGTTACTCCAGGGAAAAATGAAAACCTACCATGAGGTCATTGCCAACCATGAAGGATGAAGATACCTGTGAAATCCTGGTTGTAACTCTCAAGATGGTGCTTTGAACTAAGTGGGAAGAGTCCTGGGTTTGGCCTGAAGTGAAGCAGGACTCGGGTTTGTTGGCTTTTTCCTTCCTGATGCAGGAGAACTGTGACTCAGTGGAAAACCAAAGTGCAGTGCAGTAAGAGCTGTTCTAAAGGTTAATACAGAAGTGTTAAGCTTTCTGTGCTTGGACTCAAGCCTGGAAATCGCCTCCTGGCTGTATGGATCATCACCGAGGGGAGGAACACGGTGGAGAGCAGGATTCGGTGGTATGAGAAGATAAGCAAGTCCTGATAAGATTTTGTTTGCTCTCCTGTGCAGAGGTTTCCTTGCAAGGCTGCTGTAACAGCAGGTAAAACAAGATTTAAATTAAAATGAAAGGCAAACTTAAAAAAAACCCCAAACAGATGGTTAGCTTTGTGGGTAATTGTAGAAGGGGGAACACAGGGCCACGCCGCCATGTTGGACACAGGCCTATCAAGGATCTCAGTCAGGGCTCTGTGACTACCGTTGCCCACACCCCGATGAGGTCTGGGGCTTTCAGTGGGGCAGCTGATGGCTCTTCAGCACATTTTGTCCCCACTGCCCCGTCCCCCTCCCAGGTCACAGGGGCGGGACCCCCGGGTAACAGACAGGGCCCTCAGCCTGTACAGTATTGCCATGAACCATATGTTGACCTCGAGAAAATGGGAAGAGCAACAGTAACTCCAAAGTGTCAGCAAATGTTTAACATTCGAACTTGTTTCCACATGGACCAAAAGATGTGCCATATTCAAATACAAAGCGTCCTTTCGCCAACAACTGTGACCACTTTAAAATGAACCCCAGTTCATTGCCTGCTGAAGCAACATGGTTGGTCAAGAAACCAGTTTCTGACATAGCGCTATTTGTAGTTACTTTTGCCTCTGCTGAGAGACTGCAAATAATAAGATGTAGACATTAACACCTTGTGAAGACATTTAACTTTCCACTTAGCTATAGCTTTATTCAGCATGACTGTAGATAAGGGTAGCAGCAAACAATCATAGGAACTTAAAGAACACTTTAAAAATAAGTACCAAGGCCTCATATTTGTTCTGAAACTTTTATTTTTAGGGAATACTGTTTAATTTAATTGTCTCGTGGTTTTTTTTTTTGACTCCTCACAGTCACCCCCGTCTGTGTCAAAAAAACCCACGAGACAATTAAATTAAACAGTATTCCCTAAAAATAAAACAGACAGGTGGGACCCCCAGCCTGGGGAACCTTCTGGCCCAGCCCGTAATGGCCACATTATGTTATGGTAATAACATCTCCAACAGGTCTGTGGCACCTGCGGTTTATTAAATGTTGCCGGAGTGATGAATTATTTTGGATAAACCCCATTTCTAGTTGGTTCTCTGCTAAACAGTTGTGGTCAGAATAAAGTCTGTTTGGAGCTTATTGCCCCCTTGCACAGATTTCTGGGGTGACTCTGAGAACAGAGACCCAAACCAGCACAGGTGAGGCTGTTGTTGAACACACACCTGGGCTGTGCCCAAGGACCTGGAAAAAACAACTGTGTCGGCTCTGGGGCTGCTGAAAGAACTTGAGGCCTTCCGAAATAAAAAGGGGTTATCTTTGGAAAAGTGGGTCTGAAGCAGCGCATGTGAGAATAGAAATCTGGGCCGGTGGGAGGTGATGGAAGGTCCATGCACCATGGTGTGAAGAGGGATCTCTGTCGCTTTGTTTTTGTAGAAGTCTCTGCTTTTCTCTGTGCTGCCCTTGGCAGGATCCCAGCGCTAGGTCGGTGTTCGACAGGGATCTGGTGTGGGGTATCTGCTCTGTTTCTGTCTCACCTATTTGCGGTTCTGAGAATGCAACTGTAATTGGGAGGGTATACCTTTAATTGTGTTGTTGTGGAGCCCGTTGATATGAGCAAATTAGCTTTGATCTCCAGCTGCTAAGTGAAAGGCTTTTGCCTGGATCAGGTGAAAAATGTTGCCTAGGATGAAGAAAAGCACAAGGGTGATGGGATCTGGTAATACTTCCAACATCAAAGGAATAGAAACACCATAAATCCTCAACACAAGCTTAGAGTAAGGAGAGTTTTCCCAACGCTGAGGTGAGGGGGGCCGGTTTACCATGTGAGACCAAACAGTGCAAACACTGAAACGATAATTGCGAAAAAAAAATACTGTTGATAATTGTTTGTGTATAAGCTGTATTTCTGCTTTTATTTTTGAGACAATGTAATGGTAAAACTGCCTTATTATGAAAATTGTCCTTTCCTGGCACTACCTGTGTGGTGGTTAATGGGTGTCTCCTCACCTACCTGGCCCGCATTAGGCTGCTTGTTTACCTGTGTGATCAGCATCTCCTCCTTAATTGCTTTAGTTATTTTTTTTTTTCATCTTGTTTCAGTGCCCATAAACTGGCCCAGCAAAGTGCATGTGCTGATGTCACTGCCTATTTAATTAATGCTCCTGATTGCTAGAAGATAGATGGAACTGAGGCAAATGTGTCTTGGCTCACACTAAATATGCAGCTTGGTTTAAGGAGCATGTAGAGCAGTGTAACTACTCCTATGTTTATACAATCCTAAGATTATATTCAGCCCTTTGAAAGCAACTGCGAGGCTGATGTGGCCCCTGGTGAAAATGAGTTTGACAAACCTGACTTGGCGGATGGGTGTGTGTTCGCATCCGAGATCACTAAATGGATGCTATAGGTCAAGACATGAAATAGGGTATGGTAAAAACAAGTTATTTTCCTGAGCTACTTGAGATTGTACAGTTTGGATGGGCAATCTTGCAAGAGCTGGAGAGTTTTAAGGACTTCTAGAAGTATTTCGAGAAGTGGCTCCTTAAGAGCTATTTAATTTTTCAGCACGCCTGGATGTAAGCAAAGCCCTGTTCTCACTAGCATGCTACCATTGTCTCTCCAAGCAGAATTAAATTGGACCAGATTCTCATATGAAATGGAAATATGTACAAGGGAAATAGTCATCAGACAGTGGTCATGGAACAATTTTTAAACAGATAAGATTAAATTTGTCTTTAGTAGTTTTCTTTAGCCTTGGTTTTACATGATCAAAACTTAAAGCTTCTTTCTTCCCACCTTAGCATCAAATAATATTTTTTTTTTCAAGAAAATGCTTCTAATTGGCAAAGAAAGGTGTTTCATGGTGGGAAATAATCTCATGTATGGGGTGTATATTAGCTACAGAGATAAAAATATTTTAAGGCTAAGAATATTTTGTTGTAGTTGAGAAATGCCTGCTTAGTGATTTCACTTGGTATACTACTATACAGCAATTTCTGTGAAATAGCAGTTAAGGCATGTTTGTGAAAGACTTGGCTCATATTCAGATCTGCAAATGAGCATGAGATCAGTGGAGCACGAGATGTTATTTCCCCCGGCTTGGTGTGCTCACCCCTGCTAGCAGGTATGTGGTTTGGTTCACATCCATTTAATTAAGGTACTTAGGTTGTACTAGGGGAAAGGGAAGTTGTTTGCAGGACAGAAAGAATTGATTAAGAAAATCAAGTTGCCGAGTAAGATGGGCTAAATCTAAACCTTTTATTGAAATCTCTGTACATTAGGATTGGGCATATTAATGAATTCAGATCTTAACCATCTCCTGGGTTTGTATTTACATAAACTATTGAGGTTTTAATATAGCAGCTAGAAAGGGCGGGCACTTGGGGTCACATCGGAGGGGAACAGATTCCAGCTGTGTTACAGTGTTGAGGTGGGTGTTGATTCGGTGTCACGGTCCTTGGTGGCCCTGGGAGGACTCCTGATGTCACACGGTGTCTTGGCCAGGCCGATTGCCGTAGGGATCTGCTCAGCCAGGACAGAGGACAGTAGCATGGACGTGTGCCTTTGGAACACCGGGCAAATAACTGAGTGTGCTATTCTTCTGGAGAAGCATCTCAGCATTTAAGCTTTGCTTGTAGTAAACCTCAAACCAATTAAGCTAACATCAGGTTTTTAATTGCCTTGGTTAAGCTGCTGCAGACCTCAGTGTGCATACTCATAAATCAATTTAAATGCAAGTTGTACCATCTTAGTGAAATGTGCATTAAAGCAGCACAATTCTTGCCTCCCCCCGGAAACAGCACTTCACCAGAATACCTTTTAAACAGAAACAGGAATTGGAGGAAACAATACTCGGTGACCCTTTGCAGATTCACTGGGATGTGGCACTTTGCTCCAGCATGGGCCATTTTGTTGTTCTTTAGCCGCTGATGCAGTTGCTGAGTGTGGAATCGTGAGCGGATACGTGTCTGGAAGGGCAGGGGAGCTGTGCAGCGGTGGGGCTGGAAGGGAAAGGCCGAGCAGGGCTGTGCAAAGGGCGGCGCTGCCGTGGAGCCCTTTGGGAACAGAGACATGAGCCCTGGCCGCTCATCTGCAAATGCAGCGGCTGGTGGGGGTCCAGCCCGCGCCCCTCTGCTTCCAGCTCAGGCTTCCTCAGCGGAGAACCGGGAGCTGCTGCTGCACATCTCCTGTGGGTCAGTGCCCCAGAGCATCCCGCTGTGTCCCACCTTGTTTTAACACGAGGTGTTAATCCCTTCTGCTCAGGTGTGACCATGTCAGCTTTGCCCTGGGCAGAGCCAGCTGCGGATTACCTTTCTTCCCCAAATCCTAGTGCTTTCCCCTCAAGTCTCTTGTAAGTCCAGCTTTGATTCAGTGATTTTTATCCTCATGAGATTTTCTGGATGGAAAGGAGGAAAACAAGCCTTTCTTCCCTGGCCACGCTCCATTAACTTAAACCTCCCTGCATGGAGTTTCCCTCGCAGTCCCCTCAGCCCATCTACTCTGCAGACTGTGACTTCTTAACGGCTCCTTGGGGAGAGAAGCAAATGCTTCAAAATTCAGAACAAAGCTGTGATCAGTCCTGGAAAGAAGGAAAAAAGGACAGTTGTTTGTTCCCGCTCCCACCTGCAGAGTCCACATGGCCAACCAGTCAATGGGTACACTGGGTGGAACAGTCTACCCCAGTCCCCTTGGTTCTCACTCCAGTCTTTATTTTTCTTAGTTTTTCAGGATTTTGTTCTTAGAGTTAATCAACCAAGTGGTCTGGGATGGATAAACACAGCTATAATTAAATATTAAACCTTTAAACTGATTTGCAGCACTGTACTGCGGCTCAGCGCTGCTGAACATTTGCAGGTGGAAGATGAGCAGCATGTGAAAAGCACCATCGCACACACTTCCTGCTTGTATAGGAAAGAAATGGTGGGAAAGGAAATTTTCTTGTAAAAAGCTATAGAAATTTCTTAGGGCAAACTTGTAAGTAACTGCTCAGCAGTGAGGAATCCCAGTGTCTTACAGCACTGCAGTTTATTATTTTACAGGTGTATTATTTGTTGAGCTATTTTTGTCTCTCTGTTAATCCTAGTTAGATAAATAATCACTGTGGAAAAGGATGAGCACACAGCAATATTGCATTCACCGACATCTCTAGGGTTGGAATTCCGACAGCCATGAAGCAGCTGCAAATGTCTGCTTAGTTCTTTTGATTCTCTGTGGTGGGATTGGATAATGATCATTTAATAATGCATGTAAGCCTCCAATACATCACTAGGATGGTATGAAAAATTGTATCCATACATCCTAGAGAGGACATACTGGGTTTGGATAGCTAACATATAAAGCACAAGTGAGTTACCACGGGTGGACTGAGGTGTTGGAAGAGTCCATGTTTGAGCTAAGAGTACATGTGAATGGCTGTGGCAGCACAGTCTGTGCACAATTACTTGCAATGTGCTTGTGTAAGTGATTCTACAGCAAGCTCCCTTCAAACACCCAGGCTAGAAAGGGCAGACCGGGTAACCCAAGTACATTTAGCTCTACATATCAGATGCTTTGATTAAGAGACACTGTGTTGAGGATTGGTTTGTAGGAGGATTGGAATGTACTGAGTGGTAGATGAGATCTTACAGGATTTGCCAGATTTTCTCAATTGCATTTTGGGTGGGAGCTGGTGAGTGAGGGTGTGCAGGAGGAGGGCGCCAGCCCCATCAGCTGTGTTATCCAGCAGAAGCAGGAACGCATAGAAAAGAAACCTTAGACAGAAAATGCAGGGGATGAAGTTTAAGGGGGTGGCTGGAGGTGTACCTGCCCCTGGTGAAAGTCCAGTCATGTGAGGACAACAAATGTTTTCCAGAGCTGGGATGGAGCTTGGCTTATGCTGGTCCAGAAAGAAGAGGTGTCTTCAAGAAAACCACATCTTTGAATTGCAGGAGGTCCTTCTCGTACACAAAAGACCTGTGTGAGAAGCCTGCACATGAAAGTGGACACTTGTGCTGAGTTGTAACTTAGGGACTTTATTACAAAACCATCAAGCAAGCGTCTTCTATATTGAGCAAATATTTATATATTTTTCTTTTCCTCTCCACCCTTTTTCTTAATTGGATGCCAGCCAGATGAGAAGGTTATTCCGTGAGACAAGCTGGGAAATGGCAATGACAGGATTATAATTAAGTACCAGGACATGCAGCTAACACAATTACCATGCTGTTATTACACTGAATGATGTGCTAAAGAAGCTCATAAAAAGGATGTAAAGAATATAAATAATGGGACATGTATACAGTTGGGGAAGAAAATGTTTCCCCCTTTGCTAATGCCCAACCAGTACTGGGTGAGTCCAGTGAGAGAGACGTGTTCTTGCACTGACAGCTTTCCTACCTTCAGATGGTTCTAATAGCAAACAATGTGGTGTGGTTTTGTTGTTTTTGGTTTTTTTTTTTTTAATTCTCTCCAGCTTCATGCACGGTACTGCAAATCTTAGTAATTTTTAAGCTGGTATTTTCCCCTCTGTTTTCAACCATTACTTTCCTTTGTACCAGCACCTTTGTCACGTCTGGCCAAATCTGCCCAGTTTTGAGGCTTCTCTTGGCATTGTGCAGGCATCTGTCACTGCTGGCAACATTATTGTACTCTGCTGATTTCCCTGGTTGTTGTCTTGATAAAATACTTAAACCAGAGCAAGTCTGAATCTTCTCACTGAAGACAGAAGACCCAGGGAACTCCTGTGAAAGACGCCTATTACACAAAACACTGATTAACAGCGTATACCTCCGAGCTGTATTTTTAGTTTTTGATTCTTCAGCTGAATGGTGAATTTGAGGTTCATGCTTGTCAAAATCTAGCTTGAATCAAAACATTCTGACATTCGGTTCGAAAAGAGGAGCTGATCTGTGAGCCGCTGCTCAGGATGTCTTTAGGTATCTCTGTTCTCCTGGCCCTTGCAGACCTTGGGTCTGGAGTTGAACACCAGGGCTGGTCAGGAGGAGCTCTGATGCTTCCTATAGCCACAGGCAGTTCTGTTGAAATTGTCATGCTTCACCGCATTGCTGTTTTGAGAATATTTTTGTTTCAGATCATCTTCTCCTTAGAAAGCTCCCATTCTGATAACTTCAGAAAAATGCCAGAAACCTTTTTCATCTTTTAATTGGCATTGCTTTCTGCTGTGCTGCACAAAGCTGAGATTTCAGATGGTCGAATTTTATCAGTTTGAAAAATCCAGTACTTTGAAATGAAGTGTAAAAGAAGCAAATTTTCTCCACTGTCTGTTTTGATTTTTTTATCTAAACTTTCTGGTAATTTGAATGATTTGAGGATATTTAGGCCTTTGAATTCTAGACTAATGTGCTAAATTCACAGCCCTTGAAGTGCTCATGGTATCTCAGATCTGCTCTGAGCACCTCTAGTACCTTAATTCCTCTTCCAAGGCTAATCAAGGACAACTTCAGTCTGAATAAACGTCTGAACTGCAGACTGGTTCCCTAACTCTGCAAAACACCCTCTGCTCCTCTCGAGCAACACTGCAGGATCAGGCCTTGCGGCATTCTGGCGGGACTGTTCATCTCACTAAACTGAAATAAAAGCAAAGAAAGGGGGTTTCTGCCAAGCCTGTATTGGTACAAATTTTGAAATATGGAGCTGGTGAGCTTGATTTACGATCCCAGTAGTTGGTAATTAGCATGGTTATTTGTAAATGTTGTGCTGCCTAATCTCCACTCCTGGAAGGTTCATCAGTTTAATCTCGCCCAGACATTTGCAGCTCTTCTTGCTCTGAGGTTACTCAACACGTGATTTGGGAGCACGGGCTGAGCAGGCAGAGCTGCTGGTGGGACCCAACATCTCCAGCCCCCGGTCTGTGCTGTGCAGCTGTGTTTCTCTGCAAGCTGCACTTGTGATAAGGGGTTGCTGAAGGGTATTTGTAGGTCCCTTCGTGATACAGCGTTTGCCGAAGGCCATCGGTAAGGCTGTGTTTTCTCCCGTTGGATTTTTTTCCTGTAAATTCTTATCACACTCAGTGGTATGTAATGGAGAGAACTGCTGAGATGACAGGGCCTTATTATTGCTTATTATTATTTTAAACTTACTCTTTTATAAAAGGCAGGACAAGAGGCTGCTGCCTGACATTTCAGTCAATTCTTTTACTTCGTATTTTAAAACATAATGAGGAGCCTGATGTACTGACTGGCAGCTGCAGGCAAGCATCTTATTCTTCGAAAGATTTAAATGTAAGGAGAGTTGCTCATTCAGCACTGATCTCCTGCTGGGACACAGGAGTATGGAAGGAACAAAATCCATCTGTATGTGCTGGGGAGGATTTACAGGTCTCTTCCTTGGGTGCAAGGATTCAGGCACGAAGGGAGAGCACAGGGGCCACTCGTGGAAAAGGGGCTTTGTTGGTGCCGTGGCTGGCTGACATGTGTGAGAGCGTTAGCATGGGCATCTCTGCATGCATAGAGATATATATATATATATATAAAAAATATATATATAAAAATATATAAATAAATATATATATATAAAAAAATATAAATATATATATATATAAGTGCTCCTGTGGGCTATAAGGGCTGTGAAACAACTGGATTCAGGGCTGTTTGTGTCTGTGCTGCTGCCCGATGGATGGACTCAAAAGCTTGTGCCTACATGCCAAAACTAGAAGAGACCATCCTCGTGTAGTGGTCGCAGGGGCCCTTCCCAACGTGGAGGATTTTGCTTCTGCGTCCGCTGCTTTTTGCATTTCTGCCCTGCCCTCCGTACGCGGAAGGGAACGGATGGGACAGAGAAGCCAGGGATTTTCAAGCACAGTGCTGCTTGGCTACAGCTGGAGATGCAGCAAACAGGCAAACCCTGCCTGCCAACCCCTCTGCCCGCACACAGCCGCCTGGCTGGCCCCTCTGCACCCGGTGCTCCGCAGCCCATGGCTCTGCATCTTAATGACTTTGCTGCCCTGTGGCACCTCCCGTTCCCAGCACTGCTCTTCTTTCAGGGGCCTATTTCTGCTGATCCTTGTTCTTTCTGTTCCTGGTGTATTTTTGTCACGGGCTGGCTGAGTGGGCGAGCAACGCTGTTTGTCGCATTCGTGCTCTGGAAGATACGCAGGAGGGGATGGGAAGTGCCAGGCTGAGCTATCGGGCAGCGCGGGGACTCCCGTGGACCTGCCCTGAGTGATGCTCTCTCTCTCCATCGTGTCCTCTGCTTCTGAAACAAACAGATCAGCAGCTGGTCTTCCCTTCTGTGCTGAAGCAAGAATAGATGAGTTATATTTCTGGAGCTACTTTGGTGATAGGGAAAGCTATCAATTGACATTATAGTTGGCAAACATTGTCCAGCAGTGCAGTTTACTGCAGCCATGCTGCAGGGGTACCGGACACCAAAATATACCTGGGTCTCTATGGTATATTCCAAAGAATACATGTAAAATATAGCCTTGGTAGGAGTGTCATTATCTCTGTTCTCATTATTCTCTGTTCTCTTGCAGAACTTGCTCTCTTTTTCCTAAAGCCCCAGCCTTTGGAAATGTGATTTAGTATGAATCCCAGCTTTCTATCTTCATTTCCCTTTCCCTCCAAGTGAAGTGTGTTGTTTTTGTTTTTGTTGTTTTTTTTTTTTTCTTCTAACTTGTATGATTTCTGGACACTGAGAGTAGGCAGATGCTTCGTGGGATCTCTTCCCTTGGTGGGGAGCTCATACATCTCCTCAGCCCGTATGCCAACAGAGACTGCTGTGCTGAGATGATGCCTCTTGGTCTGTGAGCATCAAGGTGCTCAGCTCGCCCTTCTGCCTGCTGACTGTGCCACACAGCGAGGAACAAAGTGAACAGTGATGAAAGCAGGAAAGATCACTGAATTTTATTCAAACGGGCTGTTTGAAAGCTTGCCTTAAATATTTTCTTCTGGGATAAGGGTGGTAAATGCCTGAAGGTAGCAGGGACTTGGCGTACGTGGCAGCTGACCTTGTTTTCAAAACATCACTGAACCTGGAAAATTTAAGCATGAAAGACAAGGGATCTTGTAAAGCCTTGAGGTGTTCAAGGAGCAGGCTCTGCCTCAGAAAGGTTCAGAGAGGTTTTCTCCCTTATCTCCTGCAATCAGCTGAGGTATGAAAACATTTGTGTTCCCCTAATTGTCATGTCAGCTAACACAGAAATAATCATGAGACAAGAGGCGTCAGTGAGATTCAGTGTTTGTGTTTGCCAAGCAAAAGGAACTCGGGGTGTCACACTTCAGGGTCTTTTTAGAGAGGAAGAACTACAGAGTAAGATGGAGAGCTGATCCCCAGTATGCTTGAGTTTTACATCTATGCCACTGCTCTGGTTTCAGTGTTGAATTGTAAAACCACGACTGAGATTTGGGCCTTTTTTCTTCTCTTTTTCCCCTACACACACTCAGAAAGCACCCAATGTGCCTCATTAACTATGCTAATAAGCTGCAAAACTGAATTCGTAGAATCATAGAATCACTTTGATTGGAAGAGACCCTCAAGGCCATTGAGTTAAACCATAAATTGAAGGGAAAGATCAGCAGAAGCAACTCCCTTGAAACACAGGGGGCTGTCCCTATGCCCCTGGGGTTCCTGCTGCTCAGGGGGCGACCCCCAAATTCTGGCCCTGGTCCTGCTGCACAGGAGGAGGCAGGAGCCCCTGGGTGGGGGGCTGGATGGGGTGAGAAGCTCTGTGACTGTTCTTCATGAGAAATGCAGTGGGGATGGGAAGTACTTGGAAGAAAAGAGAGGATGTATTTGAGGGAGGAAATAGTAAGGGATGGATGAGAAGATTGTCTTCCTGTGAACTAGAACCCATGGGGATGGTGGTATATGGGGGTGTTCCGCCAAAAGAGGCCACTGCATTGCTTATCCTCAAAGGGCAGAAACAGCTGGAGTGCCCTTGGGGTGTAAATAAAATAACAGGCAGAATAATGACTGGTGGCATCCGAATGGGAAACTGAGGCAAATCTGTTACAGATCATCAAAGGCTGCTGCCAGTGGAGCTCTGCTTTGCATTTGCTTAAACAGTAAATATAACAGACAAGTGTGTGTGGCCATAGTGGTGCTCAGGCTGTGCCTGGCTCGACTCTGTTCCGAGCTGACTGCGGTACAGCTGCAGCAGGGGGAATTTGTTCCCGTGCCATCCTGTGCAGGCGTTCAAAGGCTCCATGGCTGGTCTCCTCCATGGCCCAGCAGATGCTGGGGTTTGGATCAGCTTGGGCAAGAAGCAGCTCTGAGCAGCTGGTGGGACTTGCTGTGTGCGCAGAGCTGCAGATGGTGTCTGGTACACAGCAACTCCAGGCCGCAGGCCCAGCTCTTAGTGTCCCTTGCTTTCTAGACCACAAAAAAATCAGTCAAAACAGGGATGATTTACATACAGTGCTAGATTGGATCCTCCTCCAGGATCCAGTGCAGAATATTTACGAGCCTGCCGTTTTCCTCCAGTTGAAGAGTCCTACTGGGACACAAGTCTGAGCTAAATCAGCTGTGGGTTTGGGGTCAGAGGCTGTAACTGATATACTGTCCTTTTGCTAACATGCGGACAGTCCCTGCTGCTTTCGTAATCTTTCCTCAATAGGCGCAACACCAGCGTAGATGGAACATGTTAGTGGCCATGAGAAGCTCACACGAAGGTGGCTGGAGGGCGGCAGGTCGAAGCGGCATGGCTGCAGCGAGCTCTGCGGTATCGATGAGGCCTCGAAGGCTGATTCCCTTTGCCTCGCTCCTGTTTCTCCATCCCCCTAAAAGCTTTTTGTTCGGAAATTCAGCAAACACAGCCCAATTTGCCCAGTTGACTAGGAAACAGATATTCCCAGAGCCTGCTCTCAAACAAATGACCTACTAAAAATAGCTGTGGTCAAGAGCAGGTGAATAATACTGTTGCAAAACCTGGCTGGCTGTTTCAGTAACTGTGGACTGCTGATCTTGCAGGCCAAATTCGGCTGTTACCTCTGGTGGAGAGCAGGGAGGGATAGGTGTGGTGTTGACTCCCAAACTTAGGGCCTTCTGCTCTTTAGCTTTTATTTGGATACACCGCTAACCCTCTTCACAGCTCTGCTGCCCCCTCTCACAGCTCAGTGGGCCAACAGGGGGCTCAGTGACCCAAAGGGGGCTCTCGAGGGAGCCCCTGAATTGTCTGTGCTGTATCCAGCAGCACAGGATAGTAAGTGTCAGACTGAGGGGAAAGGGGCAGCATTTTGGGGTGTTGCCATTGCTTCAGTGTTTTTAATTCTGGGCTTTGTTGGCAACTGACAAGATAAAGCTGGGCTCTGGTAGAAAATGGGGAGTCTTGACTTGAAAACTTGGGCAACTGGCTTTGTTTGGCATTTTCCTATCAAGTTCTGCAACTGAAATGGCTTCTGTTGTGTCACTAGAAAAAAAATCAGTTTCTCTAGGCTGTGGTTTTTGTGCTTTTAGGAGTGGAAGTTTCTGTGGCTGTCTCTGTTCAAAAGAAGCAAACCTGCAGACAGAGATTTCTTGCTTATTTTTCCATGGCTCTGCTCAGCACTTTCTCCTTCATGTCTTGATAGCTGATGTTCAGAGGAAAGCTCAGGAAATGCTGTGTTTGCGTCCTTCCCCGGCCAGCACCCTCTCCCTTGTGCTCCGCGGGTGATGTGCTCATGTGTCTGATGGACAGATGTCACTCCAAGCCTTTGCGCTGGTCTCTGGAGAACTTCCGCCTGAGTGTGAGGTATGCAACAGAAGAATAATACTGTGATTTCTTTGCATTTTAGGAAACTTGTAGCATATCTAGGACTTGTCTTCTTTCAGCAGTTGTGTTTGACGTCTGCCGTAGGTGCTGAGATAGTTCTGACTACTCCCATGGATTTATTTATTGGCTCCTTTATGCGCTGTCCCCTACTCGGGATGTCAGGTGTCTCTGTGCCCCTCATTTGCAGTCCTGGGAAGGTGCTGTCGGGGTGTCTGTGAAGATGCCTGGATGTCAATAAGCTGCTGTGGTGATGGAGCACAGAACCGGCTCGGGTGAGGGCAGCAGATAAACAGGGCTCGGGGAGGCTCTGCAGAGCACATCAGTCACCACAGCTGACATCTGTCCTGGCTTTTCAAGCTGGCCTTCTTCTAAATGACTTGCAGGCTGAATAACTGCTTAGGAAAAAAAAAAGCAAAGTAGAAAGCCCTCTGTATGTCCCGTTTTAGACTCCCCTTTTTAAAAAAACAAAGTAGGTGGCAATACTGAAATCAACTGCTAGTTAATGGAGGTTCACAGAGTACAATGTGACTGAGCAAATCTGAAGGCCTGACTCTTTCTCAGAGTGCTGGCCATGAATAATTTGCTTAATGGTTATATCTACAGAATCTGTTCTGGGATAAGGAAGCAACTTTAAAAGGTAACTCACAAATTAATATAATGAATGAAGGAACATAAGAATTGCCAGCCTGGATCAGACCCTTCTTGCTTAGATTTATATCTTGATTTAAAACTGTAAGTAACTGTTTCAGAGCGATGTATGAGAACTTAATGGAAGCAGTTAATGGAAGAACTCGCCCACATATTACATCTTTCCTATCTTTAATGATTAGCAATTAGTTTCAGGCCTGATGAACAAAGTTGAATACCCCTTCCACAATGCTGTTATTGTAATTGATGCCTCTAAGTATTCTCTATTAATGTAAATGTCAAGGCTGCTTTCAAATCTTAAGGTTTTTCCCATCTTGGTGAGTGTTGATTGTGCTCGAACTCACTTGAGACAAGATATGGAGACAGGGTCTTTAGGTTCCCTTTGCATCCTCTAGCATTCCCATCTTTGACTTGCTGGACTGTTTTCTTTTGTGGATATTAGTCAGCAGAACTCCTTAATTTTCCTCATATACTGGCAGCCACCCATTCCTTGCTTTAAATAAAGATATTTACAATGACATTATTTGGGTCTTTGAGCAATGATCCTGTTTTTTTGGATTACCCTTATGAGCATTTTGTAGGTCTTTTTTTTGATCTCTGAATTCTTGCCATGTCTGCTGTCCTTGTTTTGAGCCAGGATGACCACTACAGTTCCAGTCTCATATCAGGTATCTGTGTCTCCAAAGATATGGCAGCTTCCATGAGATAGGCAACTGATTTTGCTGCAATGTCTATTCTTCTCTGACTCCTGAAGATCTGAACCCTCTTCCCCTGCTCTGGGGCATTTTCATTATTTTGTTTTCTCCTATATAATCTGTCTTTATTCTACATACTGTAAAGTCTTTTGTTTCCCCTCTTCAGAAGCTGAGTTAGAGAATCTGCAATTATGTTTTCTCATGGTGAAGCTGATCTACATGAGAGCATTCAAAGAGAGGACAAGCAAGCACTGTCAATGGAACAACTCCCTAATCAGGCCTTATTGTGTCTTTTCACTGAGAAGGCTCCTTGTTCTTCTCATCTCTGGAAATACACTTTCCTTCCTGGATTTCATGTAGAATGGTTTCTTTCACCGCCATGATCCCATTTCTGTATCGAGCTCTGGTTTCTGTTGATTTTCCAGCTGTGAAATAGCAGGAGAAGAGTGGAATAGGACCAGCAACGGATTAATTTTGAAGCCCTGACCCAACGTGCAGAACTGGAAGAGATGAATTATTTAAGTTGTGCTTCATCAGCTTTTTTTTTTTTGAGTTTGCTGCTTTGAAAGTAGCTGGTCTGAAAGTGAAGAGCAAGAGTTCCAGCCTTTTGCAGGAGTGGGTGAGTCATGATGTTTTCTGTCAGTCTCTGCTCTGGAAAGCATCAGGATTCCGCTGCGAAGGTGGGTTTTTGAGAGCAGGAGGATGCCTGTGCTCGGAAGGGATGAATTACACCCTCCCTGGGACAAAGCTTTCAGACCTGTGTGTGCACAGTGGTTGTGCAGAACAACTTTTGTCTCTGCCTTCTAATGTACCTTTCTCTGACCTGTAGCGAGACCTGCACCCACAGTGGTTTGGCTTTCCTTCGCCGCATTAAAACACGTGCAATTCTGCCTGTTGTGTCAGGAGAAAATGGGAAAGCCAGAAGGATTAAGCACCGTTATTCTGCCACGCTCTGTCATGTTAAGTAGTGTGAGTCGGTTGGGAAGCTGGCTGGGGATGCTTTTGGAGGAACATGATATTCTCTAGTTGTGGAGCTCCCGTTTGAGACATAAGCAAAGCCGTGGAGAGGTGTGAAGTAGAATCTGAATTCTACCTTTTTTTTTACAGTGCTTCTATTGCTCAGTTTTGGAATTAAAATGACCCAGACATGTGAAGGGAGCAGCCTGTTTCTAGATATCTTCAGAGTGCTGGGATAATTGAGGCATATTAGTGTCATGGAACAAAAACCTGTGTGCGTGGGGGCTGGCTTTGACAGATCACTTCTTAGATAGTCTGGGTGGCTGGAAACACCACTTCTGTGTCCAGCTCTGCTCTCGGGGATGTGGATGGTCAGCTCGCCAAGGGAGTATTAAGAAAGGGTAAGACGAGTGTTAAACTCTGCCCCAAATCCTCCCTAACCACTCTTTTAACTGTAATTCTGTGGAGATGCTGGCATTTTAGCTCCGTGGCCCAAAATCTGAGTATTTTAGATGGAGACAAACAGAATCTATTATTCGCTTGCCTTACTGACAGCATACATTTCAAATTGGAAGCAGATACAGCTTTTCTTTTTCAGACACTGTCTATCAAAATGTAAGAACATTGTTTGAACCACTTTAGAAAAATCAAAATGTTTAATCTAGAAAAACTTGAAACATAACATCAACCCATCCATCCCCCTTTCCTTTTTCTTACAGACTGGCTGCTGGTGCAGTGGAAGTTCACGTAGGTGTGATTATTATGAAACAGCATGTTTGGTGAGAAAATTGTTTCTTTCCAAATATTAACCTTTTTTTCTTTGCTTACACCTGCTGGTGACGAGGTTACACTGACTCATACACTACTGGCTGTCCTGTTTTCGTCATTGAGAGACTTTATTAGACTGATTTATTCCGCGTGAAGGAAATATTATAACTTTTAAAGAGGTTGTGTGTGTGCTGACACCAGCCAACCACATAATCATGGTGCTGCACCCTGGTTCAGTCTTGGTTCTGCTCAGCAGTTTCACCTCTTCACACCCCATCCAGCTCTTGCTTGGTTTTGCAGGAAATGGGTTTTTGCCCAATCTGGTAACTTCTGAGTCTTCTTCAGTTTCATCTTCTTTTTCTGATGCAAAAGGGGAAAGTCTAAGGCTCCCTCGCTGTATCTGTGAGAGTCTAAACCAGCTGTGTGAAGTTCCAAACCCTCCGTTTTAATAGTTGAGCTGTTTATATCTTGTGAACAAGATTTCATATTCTTTAAAAAAAAAAACCAACCAAACAAAAACACTTCTTTACTGTTGAATATTTTTACTTCATTAAAATACCATGTCTATTCTTGTTTCCTACATTCAAAGCCTCAGAGTTTGGGACTCCCACAGAGCTGCTCTCATTTGAGAGAGGACAGTCTCCTCCTGAGTTCAACACTTAGTGTTTAACTGATTTTTAGCTTGTTCCTGAGTTGGAAAACAGCAAAAAGAGGCATTTGCTCTCCATTTCCTAGCTCTCTCAGGACACTGATTAACCTGCTGCTCATTCCCTTGCCAAGGTAAATTCATGTTTTTGTTCCCTCTCTGTAGGAGTAGAAAAGACTGTTCCCATTATTGCTCCGTGCATCGTGCCAAGCGTGTGCTCGCTGCTCTGCAGGGTTTGCTGGTCCTGAGGAGGTTAAGTCGCTGTTTTGCATAGGAGCATTGCACCGATTAGTAATATTTGCCATTCATTTCATGCACTAAATTCCTGTTGGCCACAGACCCCAAAATATGAAATGTTAAAATAAAACTTGTAGTATAGCATTGGGCTCTGTGGCAATAATGCATATATGGTATGCGCCATACAAATGGCTCGTTTTAAAGCTGTGTCTTAAATATGACTCTCCGCTGGGCAGCCGCATTCAAATGAAAGCATTAATATCCCTGGAGCTTGGCACGGCAGGGCTCTGAGCAGTGGTTGCAATCTACAGTGTGGTCCAGTTCTTTATAAAATTAGGATTAAAGGCCCATAATGACGAAGCAGGGCTGGGATTCTGCAGCATTTGCTTGTTTCAAATCTCAACACGCTCTCCACAAATACATGTCCTTTCTCAAGTGCTCCTGTTGATCTCTTGCGTACTCCACGCAAGGCCAAATGGTGTGGGGCAGATACCATCGTGTTCAGCAGATGCCTTCTCCTTTGTTAAAATATGTTAAATTCACACCCATTATTATAAAGTGCAAATTCCTTGGCTATGAATTGAAGGAAATGCACATTTTTCTTTTTCATAATCGTCTTTGCTAGTCATAGAGCAGTTGGAATAATGTGTTCTTTTTCAAATGAAAACAAAGGCATAAAAATAGATCTTCAGAGCCTAGAACAGTGGCAGGAAGATCTTTAAATAAAAGCCCTCAGAATACTCTTGTTTGCAAATGCGTTGCTTCAAATAGATTCACTGCCTCGCCTTCTCCCCAGAAGATGCTTTCATCAGATCCAAAACTAAAGGACATTTAGTCAGAAAACCTTCAGTGGTGCTTTTCTAACAACTGACTGTAGTACCTAAGCCAAAATCAGACATCTGTATGTGCGTAAATGTGTAGTATCCTTTGCAGTTTTCCATGGGTGCAGTCGTCTTCGTTCCTGGCCACTGCTGTTAAATTGCTGCTCCATTTCCCTGCAGAGAAGGCTGCGTTTTGTTGATGTATCGAAGCGATTCCAAATAATCCGTTGTCAATGGCAGTAACTATTTTTTCTTTAGGGAAAGCCCCTTAGCTGGTCTCTGAAGCTTAACAAACAAACAAAATGGTGCCACACTCACTTGCGGATGGAACAGGAGGAAAATCTCAGGATTTAGTTGGTGTGATTAATAGATTTTCTGGCCAATGTCCATCACCTTATTCTTATATTCACCTTATATGTCATATTCACATGAGGATGTGTGTTACCACAGGCGCTGCAGACCACTTAAGACCAGGTATCTTTGTGGTTGTGAAGCAGAAGAGCAAATGTCCTCAGGACGCAGCCTTTGGGAAGGCAAAGGCATCACCGAGTTCACGGCCCAGAGTGCTGGGTACCTGAGCTGCAGGAACCTGCATCCTTGGTTCACCGTAACCACCCTGCTGCCCCAGATGTATGGCTTGATTCCTGAAAATGACCTGCTTTCCCTCTTCTCTGTGCCTCATGAGTTACCAGGGACGTGTCTAGCCTGTCCGGTGACGATTCTGAATCTTCCCCGTATTTATTTTCTTCTCGAGGAAGATCCTGGATCTGAGCAATGGAATAGGTCAGAGAAACGAAAGCGTTGCCAGGTTGGCAGCTAGAAATTCGCGCTCGAGCAGATTGTTGTTGCCATCCCAGCAGCTCCAGCAGCAGGCTGGCTCGGGCAGGAATGCTGGAGCTCGGCACATCTAGCTGTTGGTTTCTAGCTTTTCTACAAACTCGCTGTGTGAATTTTGGCAAGTTGCTTAATTTCCCCGAGCAAGATCCAAAACCTGGGGAAGGCAAAGAAAATCTTTCCTGGAACTTAAATATGCTTTAAATAGGCTCTTTAGCTCTCTGCTTCTTGTCTATAAAACGGTAAATGCAGTCTCTCTCATACATTGGTTGTAAGCTCTGCATGACAGGGTTTGTTTCTTACTGTTAACACAAGAGAGCCCTGATTTTGGTTGGTATTCTGTGATTTGAAGGTGAACATAACTTGTAACCACCTCACAGCTACAGGAAATGGCCTCAAGTTGTGCCAGGGGAGGTTCAGATTGGATATTAGGAAAAAATTCTTCCTGGAAAGGGCTTTGGGGCATTGGAACAGGCTGCCCAGGGCAGTGCTGGAGTCACCATCCCTGGAGGGGTTTAAAAGGCGTTTAGACGAGGTTCTCAGGGACATGGGTCAGTGCTGGAGTTGGGTTAGGGTATGGTTGGACTCAGTGATCCTGAAGGTCTTGTCCAACCGAAACGGTTCTATGATTCTATGAACTCAGCTGGGGGGCATGCATCATGCTTCCAAATTTTATGCTGCTCATGTATGGGAAGAAGTAAAGCTGATTCTCACTGTCTGAAAAACAATTCAGACAAAATTAAAACCAACGGGGAAAGGGCTCAGGCTCTTCTGTTCTTTATGGCTGTGGTTCGGCTTCTGCTCGCCGATGCTGCCAACCTACAGGAGTGATCATGTTCATGCAAACATTTCTCTTTACCTGCTTTATGTATATTTTGTGGAAACAGAAGTGCTAGCAGGGCCCTCTTTGTGTTCCCCAGGCCCTGGTCTGCACTACCTGTCAGCAGAGCTGGGTTTCCACCGCTTGGTCTGGCCCCACGTTTCAGTGTGAGATCTTTGCCTGCCAGGCGGGTGCAGCAGCCCCATCCTCCCCCCTGCCAGGCTGTGGGTGCGAATTACTGAGCAGATCAGGCTCCTCAGTAGAAGGGCTTGGATGGCTCATATTTACCCACTACAAAAAAAAAACAAAACAGAAAAACACACCCAAAGAAGGTTGTAGATAGTCTGGTTGTAGGGGGTTGCACTGGTAGGGGAGGAACAGACATTAGTAAGACTGAAACACAAAGAAGGATTCCTGCAGGCGTTTAGCTTACACAAACAGCGAGATAAAGCTTAGCACAGCATCCTTCATGTCAGAGCTGGATGCCTTTTCTGCTCCACAGCGCTCGCCGTCAGGTAAAGACAAAGCGGGACTGCGTTTGCGTCGCTGCCTAGCAGCTGGGCAGAGGCTCCTGTCTCTCCCTGCTCTCCTGAATCCGCAATCAAAACTGTCTCCTCACACCTCCTGCGCAGCCTGCTGAGCGGAGCTGGACCCAGAGCTCTGCTGTGCATTCCTGCAGCGCTCAGTAAATGTCACGGTGCGGGAGAGCCAAGCAACACTCATTCCCGGCAAGCCACAGGGCTGAGGACATCAGCTGCAAGCCAAGTATGTTAGAATTCAAGGCCACTTCTTATGCAAACTGCCCTTATGGCCTAACATAAAGGAGAGCATGACCATTCTGCTCCTAAGAGGAGGATGCAGCTGAGAAGCTGAGCTGATGCTGGGCTCAGCTGGCTGGAGTTTCATTTGTTTGGTCGTGTAAGGGGTTTACATCCAGATTGTTGAAACAGTGGTGTTATCTGGGATAGGGTGGGATGGATCTGAGGTGGTTCGGATAGCTTGGGTGGTAGGTTTTGGGTTCCTCTGTGGCCAAGGAGCGGATTATGTGGGGCTGGAGGAGGAGAGAGCTGAGGGCTCTGGAGTCTGAAAACTCTGAGATGGAGTGTTAGGGAGGAACTGGGATGAAGAGGCACGGGGAGTTAAAGGCTGTTACCACAAATGGTTAGGAAGGACATCATGGGGATGCTTTTGTTTTTATGCCTCAGTATCGAACCAGGACTCAGCACAAAGGTGAGAGCTGCTTTCCCGGTGTTGGGTGCCTCTATTTTGCTTCTGGAGCTCAGTAGCTCTGGGCATTCTGGTGTAGGGCTCCAGGTCTTGTGTTTAAGTATATACATGCTTTGCAGTGGTGAGACAGACACAGAAAGGACATGAAGCCATTTGGGTTTATGCCTTTAAGTACAAAAGTCTTCAGATCACCGCATCACCTAGCCAAGAATGAGCAGGTTTCTCCAAACTCCTAGTGTACTGCTGTGGCAATTTCTGGCTCTCATGAACTTTGCATATTTGAGAAGTATTCATGAAGCATTTATGAAAAAGTCATCTTTCTGGCATATTTTAATGGAGAAGGAGTAGATGTATTTATTTCATTTAAGCTATGCACTAGAAATCTGCTCCATTCTTGGTGGGGAATGGTTGCCCACCACTGTGATGTAAAAGAGAAGAAATGCACTTGTCGTTGTGAACTCTTTGTTGCAGAGTGAAGGACGAGTCTGTGCGCACGAATACCCACTGTACTCTGTATAATTTTGGGCTTTTCAGAGAAGTTGATCGTTCAGTTGGCTTTTGCTTTTGCAACTCTATTCCTGAGGTCAAATCAAAGGTTGAACAACTTTCACTGGCTTCTGAAAAATGTAGATTTAGGATTCTTTTTGCTCATTGGCAATTTTTATTCTTTCAATGCTACTATAAGTTCTATTAACCTGGAGTTAAGCTAAGGTTATGCTGCTGGATGAGCATAATAAAATGCACTGCCCTGACTATGGAAAGTATTTCTTTCATGGTGCTTTAAGAGGTCTATAAAGCTGTGATTAAATGATGTCTAAGTTTAGCTCTTCTGCAGCGTTTTGCTGAGAGCAGAATCGGAACCTTGTTGGGACCTTTCCTTTTACACTCAACTGTTGCAGCAAGATGCGGAACCACCAGACTTAGCAACTCCGCTTATTTTAAGCCAGCAACAGCTGAGGTGCCGGTAGTCCCATTGCAAATGCTTGTAACACGATGCTCACGTAAGGAACGGCCCAGTTCATTCTGCGGTTCTGGGGAATGTGTTGGTCTGTGTACAGGGAGCAGCTGGCAGTGGAGGGAGGGCTGAGAAATGCTTTGCAAGCAACTGAGCTGGGGGCTTTGAAAGGCACGAGCTGTGCCCAGATTGTTAAAGTGAAAACAGCTGCATGCAAGAGAAAAAAATAAAAGTTCTCTTTTGTCCAACCTGTAGCTGTTTTGTGCAGAGGCTGCATTGTTATGCAGAACAGCAGCAAGATAAATCTTACTTCAGCTCAGCTCAATGTGTCCTCGAAGCCACCGCGCTGCCCGCCGCTGCTGAGGTGACACATTCCTATTGTCAGGCTCGTGTTCCAGCCAGCACAACGTACTTTTTCAAGGAACTTTAGCACAGTGGTCAAGTGGTCCCAAAAAATCACCGCTGCGTTACTGTGTGAACAGGCAGAGGTAGCATGGAGCTGATATTTGTGATTGGAGAGGGCTGGTGGTTAATACTAGGGGTTCAGGCTCATGCAGCCAGAAAAGTTAAGCAAGACTTTGTCCTGGAAGTAAACAGAGTGGTTGTCTTTGAGACTGAAGGAGTAAAGCTTGTTGCTGTGGTGTTATTTTAATACATGTTGTGTAACTTCACCTCACTCTTAACTCCAGAATTTTTCTGGATGGGAACAGGAACACTGCCATAGCACGATCCGAGAAGCCAGAAGCCTTGGAAACTTCCCAGGGAGGCTGGTGAATCAAAGACGTGCAGCTTAATTAATACAGAGACAATGTTTTAACTGGTAGCAAAACAGCAAGGTCTCAGTTGCAGAGTCCACATGAATTCGCAGCATTGCTCACTTTCATGGCTTCCTCTCTCTCCGAAGAGGCAGCTGTGTAAGAATTTTATTCTGGCCATCAAGTGATTCCCGCAGGATTGATGTGCCTGCGTGGCCAAGGGCTGTGCCCCATAAGACTGAGTCCTCATGGTGCTGTGTATTTGAGACAGCCCTTGCCCAGCGAGTGGATAGTCTGTGTGCTGTGTATGATGGAAAGGGGCTTGGAAGGTACAGGGAGGACGGTGCTTTTGTGTGGTCACAGCCAGCGGAGCAGCAGAGCAAGGCAGAAAACCAGAGGGGACTTCACATCATGGCTCTGTCCCAAAGGCAATGGGCCTGCAACTGCTTCCACTTCTGATTGCAAGGATCAGGAGGGGAAGGGCAAGGAGGGGAGATCCCCCTGCTCCTGCCTCACCTGTACTTGGGCAAACACTCTGTCCACCTTGGTCCCGATCCTGATGCTCCATGACTGTGCTTGGAGCAAAGTCTTGTGGTCTCTCAGGCTCTTCAGTGGAGCCTGCTCCACAGGCCGTGTCCAGCCGTGTGCTCTGAATCTTCTTTCGGCAGAGCCACCACATCATTTGCAAGTAACTTCCAGTCCCAGAAGTGATTCCCACCAGTCTCTGTGGCAGCTCGAAGTGTTTCAAACTGAGCAATAGGTGTTATTCACTTGAGAATCTTGGAATCACAGTTATTTTGCAGGGTCTGAGAAGGACCTGCCAGCCGCAGGTCATGGTTGTGCTGTGCCAAAACTGTTTGAACTCAGGACCTTGTTACCAAACACATGCTGGCTGGGGCAGGACACTCTTTTCACTACATTTGCTGCTTTCACACAGCTTAAGATGGGAGGTTTGAAAGAATCATCTCTCTCTTTCAAGCGAGCCTCCTCCTGGAATACTTGGCTCGGCTGCTAAATAGACAGAAAACTCACTCGATTGAAAAAGACTTTGTGTTGCCCCCATGGAGCTTTCATCTAATGCCCTCCAAGTGCACGGGAAGAAATATCACGGCAAAATCTTTTACGAGATCATCACAGAGATTAAGACATATAAATGTCAGCCCATCCACTACTCACTGTCACTGAAGCTGCTGGTCCAGCAGACAAGGAAGAATGGGAATTCCCTTTTTTTCCCTTATCCCCAGGGTACCCCACGGTGGAAGGAAGCCCTGCTCATGAGTTAAACTTGACCATAGGAGGATGAAATGAAAGAATCAGGTCTGACCTTGCCAAAAGAGAAGTCATTATGGATGTGTTGTCTTAGTCTGCCCTGAGCTGTTCCTGCAGGATGCTGTGGTTTTCGCTGTGGTTCCTCCCACAATCACGAATCCTTCCCTTGCATGTCAAAGTGTTTTCTGCCCAAAGGATGCAGCGCTGTGTGGTGGGACCTCTGCCTGTGCTCCTGTTGAACCTTCTGCAGGGTAGGACCTTCTCATAGGACACGTTCTGATGCAAAGCAGAAACCAGCCCCACGTCTCCTGCTCTGCTCTGCGCTGGGGAGGCCTCACCTGGAGCATTCGCTGTGTGCAGGGCTGGGAACACGGGATAAGAAAAGATATTGAGCTGCCAGAGAGTGTCCAGAGGATGCTACGAAGTTGGTGAAGGGTTTGGAGGGGAAGCTGTATGAAGAACGGCAAAAGTCACCGAGTTTGTTCAGCCTGGAGAAGAAGAGACTGAGACCTCATTGCGGTCTACAGCTCCCTCACAGAGGGAAGAGGAGGAACAGGCACCAAGCTCTTCTCTAGTGACCAACGGCAGAACCCAGGGGATGGCAGAAGCTGTGCAGGGAGGGTCAGTGGGACATTCAGAAAAGGTTCTGCACCCAGAGGTGTGGACACTGGAACAGGCTCCCCAGGGAGGGGTCACGGCCCAACCTGACCGTGTTCAACAAGAGACTGGACAAGGGCCTCAGACACACGGGGTGACCTGTGGGGTTGGCAGTGCAGGGACAGGAGTTGGACTCCATGAGCCTGTGGGTCCTTTCCAGCTCAGGACATTCTATGATTCTATGAATCAGAATGGTTTTAAGATCTTGGAGAGCAACTCTAATACCATAGCACCTCTCACTGGAACATGTTGTGTAGCTTCTGCTTTTGGCGATTCAGTCCAAGCCACCCGCTCTGTGTCCAGTGAACAGAGGCTGATCGTTGCTCAGAGCAATGATGCTGGTTGTTGTTAATACTTGGTGGTGAGAAGAGATGGAGCTGACATCTCGTGGCTGGATGCTCTGTGCTCTGTAAGCACCTCCTTCCAGGTGCAAAATTAGGATCTCTAAGTTTATTTCCTAATTTTCATCTTTTGGTGTAGGTTAAACTGTGGCTCAGGAGATCATATTTTGAAGTGCGTTGATGCTAAGATCAGAAGAGACGGTTCCTATTCAGCATGAATGAATTCTCTCATTGCCCCACTGCTGTATTTTGAGGACTATCACTGTGTCCAGCGTGTTTTTCTTCAGTAATGCCACTTCTGTGGCTAAAAAGTCTCAATTGCAAGTCGCATGTGTAAACATTTGACTAGTTATTTATCCAGTTTACAATTTGTAAAGATGACATGTAATTTAAATAGTGTATGTAATGTAGAAATCCTCGGACTGATTTAGTAGCCTTATTATTACCCTGTCAGCAAAATTAATATTGTATTTGCACAAAGCGTCAGTTCGTTCTCCCTATCTGCAGGAACAGAGGTTGGGGTGCGGGCTGAGGTGTCTTGCCAGCCGAGCACTGTGTTGTGTGCCAGCACCTGTCACTGCCGCAGGCACAACAGGCGTTTTCCAAGGCTGCCTTGCGTTGGAAATAGCACATCCCAATTACCGACGACAACAGAGTGACAGGCAGGCCGAAGTGTGAATCCACAGGCGCGATTCACCCAGCGACTGGCTCTTTTCTAACAAAATGGTTGAAATTTTTGGTTTGAACGGAAGAGTCTGAGGGAAAAGCGCAGGAAGGAAAATATTAGCAACAAGCTCTGAAAACACAGGAACAACTCTCCTTTATTTTCTAACAAGAGGAAGGGACATCCTCTCCTGCATTTCTCCTATTTTCTGCATTGTGCTTTCCAACAAGTATATTAAATGGCTGGAGAGCAGCAGGACCGGGCTGCTCCGCAGGGGCACACAAGCCAGGAGCGGAGCATGGCAAGGTGACAGGCATGGGCTGGGGTCCTGCTGCAGTCCCGCAGGACCTGGCAGAGAAGAACGGGTCCAGTACCAGTCCCTGGGGTCAGCCAGTCACCTCCAGACAGGTTCACAGTGACAGACCCTTGGTCTGGTCAGGAATTCAAGTCAAGAGCAGCAAGCCACGACACCAAGCACAGGCTTAACTGTAGTTAGTCCAGGCATGGACCGAAGATGAGGACTCAAGCAAAGTGGGTTGCTCCAAAAAGGGTCCTTGTAGCTCTTTCCCAACAGCCCAACGCCTGGTTACAGCTGCACTGTATTGGCTTTTGAACTCTTGTAATGAGAGATCTCTGTTTTCAATACACCGGAGAGGCTGGGAGCAAATCAAAGGAGCCACAAGGAGACTGTGCACCCGAATAGCTTCATCCTCAATGCACTTTACATTTCTGTACCTCTTTTCAGCGGGAGTGCATCCCCCATGAACCAGTTGTCTGGAAGAATGCATGGCACAGGGTATAGATGGCTGTAAATATTCTCTAGTGCAATGGCAGGAACCTGTAGGAGGGAAAATGAACTGTCAGCATGAGAAGTGAAAGAACAAAGCCGTTAATAAGAGCATCAAAAAGACAGTGGAGCGTGGTACTGCAGCATGGAGTGGCTGCCAGCAAGATGGTATCTACTGCAGCTTTTCCAGAGGTCTTCCAGGCCAGTAGAGCCTTTAGCAGATACCCTTGGTCTTTGGATTGGACCCTCTGCAGAAGCCCTGCCGTGGTGGGTAGACAGACAAGGACCTCTCAGAGTAAAGTTGGACCCTCGTAATGTTCTCTGTGCTTCCTCAAAAGTGAGGGTACGTTTGAGTGTGTTCAAAATGCATTTGTGGCAAGGTGTCCACTTAAACCTGTAATGGTAAGATGGGCTGGAAAGAAAATGAAACACTTTAAAAGAGCCAGTCTTTAAAGCACTTTAATTGGTGAGGTAACCAGATATTTATCTTTTTGTAGCCATTAATGGCAGACTGTAAATAGAAGAAAACTGAACCTGTTTTAGCTGGTTTGCCATCTCTCTTTACACCTGAATTTTGATAAAGGCTACCTTAACCGCAAGGTTTTTGCAAAGCTATTTATTCTGCCATTTCTAATTAGTTCCCTGCATGTTTCTGAACCTTTCATATAGTCTTGGGTGAAGCTGTTTGGCTCCTGGAGTTGTGAAGCACCAGAACAGCTTCACCATGGGGCCTGTGGGATCTACATTCTTGCAGGTTTTCAAAGCAGAGTTGAACATGATGCTGAATGACCTGATCTAACCTTGAACTGATTGCTTTGAATTTTTCTGTGGTTCCAAATTCTCTGTGCTGCTGTAGGACTAGGAAAGATATGTTTTATTAAAAGCTGAAATGTTTATTCAGTCTCTTAAATCTACACACTCAAGAAAGGAGAAATGATTTCTTTTTATTTATGATGCAATTCTGAGATTTCAGGATTAATCTGATGAAGACTTTGATGTCTTCTCTGTCTTCCATTTTTTCAGCCCACAAATGCAAACTGAAAAGCCAGAAATTATACATTAAAGAAAAAAGTAAGGGAAGCCCCCTCCTGATGACCTTTCCTTTTGGTCCTCAGAGGTTGGTGGTGAAGTTTTAAGATGCCTCGAATGAGACAGCCCAGGAGCTTCGTCCTCTTTGGGGAGGGAGAGGAGAGAGGAAGGTTGGGGCTGTGAGGTTGGTGCAGGGTTTGGAGGGGGAGCCGTATGAGGAGCAGCTGAAATCCCTGGGTTTGTTCAGCTGGAGCAGAGGAGACTGAGGGCAGAGCTCATGGGGCTGCAGGTTCCTCAGCAGGAGCAGGAGGGGCAGGGCTGAGCTCTTCTCTCTGTGACTGGGACAGAACCCAGGGGATGGCAGAAGCTGTGCAGGGAGGGTCAGTGGGACANTTGGGGGTCCCTTCCAGCTCAGGACATTCTATGATTCCATGACTCTAAGGCATTTAAGGACAAGAAAAGCGAGTCCAGGGAAGAGCAAACTTAATCACCAGTCAAATCGTGTTTAGGGCACAGTTCATTTCTGTCAGCGTTGTATCTACCACTGGGGTTTATCTGCGCTCCGGTGAAGGGGAAGCCAGGGCAGCTTGTCTGTGCTGTCTGGAGCCATCCCAGGGGAGAGGGATGTGGGGCATAAAGAGCTTTTAGGTGAGACCGAAGCCTGTTAAAGGGATCAAGTGGCACAGCTGTGCAGGTCATGGTGTCTGTTCAGCTCTCCCTGACCTGCTGGAGATGTCTCCTTGGGAGGTGAGAGATGCGTCTGTCCTCTGCAAAAAGGGCTGAGGTGTGTAAATTATTGCTGGGGACTGAGTGTTGATGGGGGAGAAAGGCACAGGCGGTTTTGGAAAGAGGAGCTTTATGGTCTGATGCATCCGATAGGGGCAATTGCACAGTGAAGATGGGCCAGGAAATGTCTGAGTGCAGTATTTGGAATGATACAGTTAATGTGTGAGGCTGATAGGATTAATTACACAATTAGTATATAAAATGAATGGGGTTTTCCTTTATGCTTACCATGAAAATGGAGTAATTAACCAATTAAAAAAAAAAAAAGCATGATGTAGAAAAGAGAAAAAAACTCAAACTGGAGAATCCACAGCTTAACACAACTGATATGCTGAAATGCTACACAAGGGAAGAGAAGAACACAGCTTCTGGACTCTGTTTCCTGATAGTCTGACCCCTCTGCATGAAGAATTCTTTGCAGCTGTACCTATTGCTGTGCTGCCTGAATGAAGGAACCTGACAGACCAAGTTCCATCTCTGTGGTATTGGTGGGACTGGGGCAAGTTGGTGCTTGGGAGAGGACACATTGGAACACACTGTTAATTCTGGTTGATGACCAAAAGCAGAGCACAGAAGAGCTGAAATGATCAAGATCCTTGACCATGAGCCGGATAACAACGAAAGGAACTCAGAAGAAAGCTGTAGGAAGAACCTGGATGATCTTTTAGAGAAATGGCAGGTGGGGGGAGAAGAAGGTTTGAGAGAAGAAGATTCAAAGTAAAGCCTGCCATCTGGAAGGAACTTAAAGGTCGGTGTCCCACCTCTTTTTCTGAAAATGCCGTGATTTACCAGACTTTTAAAAATCATAAATTTCTTTCTATCAATTTATTTTACTTTAAACTACTTCTGGGTGTATGCTTCTGCTGCTCTTTGATTCAGCCCCCAAAGTGTGTAGAACCTAATGCCCATGCGGCTGCTCTCTGTAAGAACTCTCAGATATGCCAGTGGATCTCCATCGGCACAAGCTCCTGCCAAGAGTAGCCCTTTGCCATTCTTTTGTGTGATATCTGTAGCTATTGAAGAGTATTCCATAGAACAGACCAAGAAGCTGCCAGAGAGCCTGGCACTCTGGGTCCCTGGAGGACAGGGGCATGTCTATAAATTATCCTTGTTAAATATAGCAGTGGTACAGGGATAAATAGGCAGAAATTATGTAACTCCACTTAAGGCATCTTGGCTTGCTGGGCACCATAGCTCACTCGCTGTGTTGTTTGGTTACTGTGCTGCACAACAAGGACTCCTGAAATACACGGCAACATCAAGAGAATATTTTTAGTGGTTCTCACTCTGCACAGCACTTCTCTCCAGCCTCTTCAGGTAAGCAGTGCTGCTAACACAGTAAATAGACCTGTTTCCATACTCTGTCTTGTTAAACCTGTGCTTATCTCCGCGGCTGCATATAGGAGATGTTAACTTGGCACTGGAGTTCCTACTAAAGCTGGAGAGCAAAGAAGAGGCTGGTGGGGAGGAATCCAGCAACTGAAGCAGAAAAAATGTGACTTTATAAATCCTTCATCCTCTGTCTTCCCAGAAACATTTCTCATCGACTTCCTCATGGAAAATTAAACTCTACTCTGGCAAGGAAAAAGCTCATGTAGCTTCTGTGCTTCAAGACAGTCTAACTCTGTCATTTATTGGGAACAGGAGAGCTCGCCTTTGCTTCTCTTCTTGGTTTGCCTTGTCTCGGAGCAAAATTAAACTAAGTAAAGCATCTTTCATCGTATCTGAAGATGTAGCCTGCAGGGTATGAGAGCGAAGAAAGATCAGAAAATTAGTTAGGAACTTCTGGGACCATCATCTTGCATTGGGAGAAGTGCTGCTGAGTGCTCGTCTGCCATGTGAAGCTGGCTGAGGTTAGATCCACGGGCTGTCCTTGGGGTTTGTGCCAGGTCCCCTGCGCCCGCCAGCCCTGCCCATGTGTGTCCTGGGGAAGAGCTGACCATCTCCGGTTTTGAAATACTCGGAGGAGACTGGAGATGAGTTCTCCTCATGTTTCGCCCAGCTGAAACCCTTCTGAAGTGGCAGGCAGCGTCAACAGTGCGTGTTGGTCTGTTGGAGAGCGCTTGCCATCCCACCCCTGCTCCCTCTGCCTTCTCTCCCAGTGGCTGGAGGATGGAATGGCCACACACAGGGGTCTGGACTAGCTGGGTCATTGAGCTGAGGGTCAACAAGGGCAAGTGCTGGGTCCTGCACTTGGGTCACAACAACCCCATGAATGCTGCAGGCTGGGGAAGAGCGGCTGGAAAGTGCCTGGGGGAAAAGGACCTGGGGCTGTTGGTGACAGCGGCTGAACACGAGCCAGTGTGTGCCCAGGTGGCCAAAAAGGCCACCAGCATCCTGGCTGGTATCAGGAATAGTGTNCTGGAGAACAGGAGCTGAGGGGAGACCTTCTGATCTCTGAACTGCCTGAAAGGAGCTTGGAGCCAGGGGGGTCGGGCTCTGCTCCCCAGGAACAAGCGCCAGGAGCAGAGGAAACGGCCTCAAGTTGCACCAGGGGAGGTTGAGGTTGGATCTGGGAACAATTTATTCCCCAAAGGGCTGTGGGGCATTGGAACAGGCTGCCCAGGGCAGTGGTGGAGCCACCATCCTGGAGAGGTTTAAAAGGCGTTTAGACGAGGTTCTCAGGGACATGGGTTAGTGCTGGAGTTGGGTGATGGTTGCACTCGATGATCCTGAGAGTCTGTTCCGACTGAAGTGATTCTGTGATTCTGTTCTATGTGTGGGAAGGGCAGCCTGGCTGCAACCTCTGCCATGTTTTTGCTCCTTTTGCAGATTGTCACTTCCCCAATGAAACCTTAAACCAGAGGCCCAGCTCCCCTGGGCTGCTGGAGCAAGTGACAGGTGCACCGAAGCCATCGTTGTGACTGTGCTGTGCGCCTGGAGTCTGCCTGCCAAAATACTTGGAAGAGAAAAATCCAGCCTCCGGATGGTGGTTAGGTAGGAATAGGTAGAGCAGGAATTGCTTTCTTTTCTTTCTCCATTTACTTGTTTTGCTCACTTCATCCCCCACAACCCCGCCTCAGTGGATAATGGGAAAAGAAAATGGAATTTTTTTTATTTAAAGATTTATTTCAGTGGTAAGTCATTTAGCATGACCAAGAAAATGGCTCTGCAATCCAGAATGTTATCTTTAGATGGAGAGATATGTATTTCCCCCAAGAATATTTTTCACATACATCCCTACACAGAAAATGTATTTGTGTAGAGAATATGCATTGCAGAGCATCTACTTATGCATCAGCGTGACTGTGTTATTATCACTGAAGGAGAAATTCAAGGATCCTGTACAGCCTGGAATGTCCTGACTCTGGGTGCACCGGGGAGCTGAACGCACTTTCTGTAGCTTTTTTTTCCTCTGGTGTTTCCATCTTGGCCTTGCCTTTTAGATATTAACAGTAAAACATGTTCGGCTGTTGTCCCGCAAATGACCCCGTGAACGAGGTAGTAAAATACCAATACCTGATTAAATTTGTCCTATAGTGGTGGGAAAGGAGGGGGAATAGAGGAGCAGGGGGGAAGGAAAGTTGTGTTGGTTTGGGGGTTGGAGACAACTGCAGGGTTTGCACAAGCCCTGGGTGGCTGCAGAGGTGACACCCAGCGTCACCAGCGTGTCACTCGTGCAAAGCCCGGTCCGGTGTCCCCGTGTCTCCTCCTAGTGCATTTCCACAGGCCGTGGCTGTGCCGGTGTGTTCACCTGGGCTTAAAAACCTGTGAAATGATGGACTGATGAGGCTTTATAAAAATGGAGATCCTCACAGTGAGTCATGAATCACTCCTCTTCATCAGTCCCTGCAAGCTCCCCTGCAAGGGAGTTCATTAAAAACCAGCACAAATTAGGCAATAATAGCTAATAAAAATGTATCCCTTAAGAAAAATCTTTTCCAAAAATGTATTCGTGGGGCGTATTTATTGAATCTAAATGAGAGGTAAATATGAACCCTGCTGTCTGCATTCTGTCATCAGATAAAATGAAGCAAAAGGACTTTTCTTTTTCCCCTGTTCTTTGCAGTTTTGTTCTAAAAAGCAAGCAAACAAGCACACCAAATGGTGCTCCCGTTCCTTTCATCCTTGTGCGCTTCAAGGAAGAGCTCTTAGACGTTTTCATTCCAGCAGATCAAATAGCACAGATTTCCCCTTTATCTTTTGCTTTCCTCCTTCCTTCTCCTGTTCTGATGCTCCAAACCCGGTCCAACCCTTTTCACCTGGAACACAGGTGGGTTGAAAGCGGTTGAGCTGTGTGGAGTGAGGGGTTTAGAACCTTTGCAGCGGCAAAGCCGGACGGCAGAGGCTGCGCACGTGGAAGGCACGGGTCTGACTTTACCGCAATCGTACGACAGATTGTAAGAACGTTCACCTGCAAACAGATGTTTAGATGTTCTGGAAGCAGAGCTTTGCAGATCCGGGATTAACTTTTACTTACTTTTCAGACGAATTTGTCCTGGGAAGAGTTCCCTGGGGCAGTGTAATGTAGCCAAGTTGGAGAGTGAATTTGCTCAAGATCTGTAAGAACAATGAAATGCCTTGCAAAGAACTTCGTTTTCAGGCCTGTGGTGACTTTGCAATATCTGTGAGTAAATCAGTGAGTTGGGGGTGTGATCTGAAGCAGAACTGCTAGGAACTGATTTTTCCAGTGGTTGGTACCTACAAAAATGAGAACGGAGCTCTCCTCGGCATCTGCCGTAGTCCCTGGGCAGGAAAGCTTCTCCAGTGGGTCATGGGGAGTCCACCAAAAAGCTTCTTTTTCCTCATGGATCAAGAAAAATCTCTGAAACCCATCCCTGACATATCTAACATATCTGCTGTGAGAGCAGGACGTGGCTTTCAACATAGGAGGCAATTCTAATTATGTGTCTATTGTTGCAAGGAAAACCAAATTACTTGCATAGAATAATAACCTTTAAGAGGGTTTGAATACAATCTCATCTTTCTGATGTCTTGAGTTTGATATTGTCTTCACAAACACAGCTTTTCTGCCATCTACTTTTAAAGTTCCAACATCTGTTCCGCCTTGCTTAAGTACTAATTCTAGATTGCGTCCGAACCCCGAATTTAGCAAAAGCCAGAGGAGCTTAGGGACAGGCTGAAGTATTTTAAGTTTTTGTAGAAGAATTTATCCATACAGTTATAATGAAAGAGTATATTAACAATATATTAACAAACAGCCATACGAATAAGTGCAGCTTCCAGACAGAGAACTGGCTGCTTTTGTAGCTCCCTGCTGGAACCCAGGTGGCTTTAGGGGCTCTGTGGATGTGCCTCCCATTACCTTCATGATTTTACGCAGCTGCGGGCTCTGCAGCACTTTCCAGCTTGAGGTTGTGCTCGCTTTGCTAGATCTCATGGCCAAATTCTTGATGCTCTGTACGCCACACAGACACCTCCGCCAGAGCCTGGATGGGCAGTCCGGGTTTTGATGGTACCTGAGATTGAAACAAGCCTGGAGTATTTATACTTGGTGGGAAACGCCTCTGTCTTGAGGGGGAGCTGGACTGGATGAGCTCTCGTGTCTTTTCTCTCTCTGTCTGTGCTTCTGCTGGGCACGAGTGCTTTTTTAAAAGGTGTGAATCGCAGTTACTATCATCTCAGGAGGCTGTTGAGTGTTTAGAAAGCTGTTCATGAAGTTCGTGGGGACTTTCCCTCTGAGAATATAACCACTTGTGTACCGTAAAGCTGAAGTGCTATAAAGCAGAGAGCTCCAGATAAGGAAACACGACTGTCTTTTCTTATCTCCGCTCATCCTAACGGGCATACTTGGGGTTGTAATTTTATGTGAGGGTAGGGTAAGAACAGTCTGAGGTGTCTTTAACCCTATCGCAAATCTTTGCCAGGGCAGAAGGATTGACGTTACCATCAATAAATGCTCAGTTGTGGCCTGGGACCCTTTTCCTGCTGAGTTACTTGCTCTGGAAGATGTGATTGCTGTCCCTGGGTTTGTGTGTGCTGTCCGGCAAACCCTGGCCAGCCTGTGCCGCACACAGTGCCCCACAATAAAACCCGAGCAGATATGCACAGTGAAACGCCTGATTCCTCAGAGCTTCGTAATTCCACGAAAGATAATTTGTGTACCCACACTATTACGATTGTTAGAGTTTTATTGCAGCCAGGCCAAAAAGTCATCTCGGGAATGAGGTGGAATTATCCTGATTTGTCGCTTTTGTGGGAGGAATGAATTGTTCTGTGCACTTGCCATAGGACCCTCATTGATTCCAGTGCTTTACGCTTGTGGATACACGGTCTAATCCTGTTTCTGCAGAGGAGGCGCTCGGGCTGGGGTGTGAATGACTGTGCGGCAATGGAGAAGCGATTGCTGAGGCTGCCGCTCTCTGCTCCTTCTAAAAGAGGGATTTGTGTTTGAATGGGGACTTTCTTATCATACTATCCTATTTTTTTTGCACCATTCTCCATTAAAATGAGATTTCCTTTCTCACCCCATCATGTTGTCCTGGAAATTGCCTTTCTTTTTTTTTTTTTGAGGAATCCTGTGGCAAAAAGTGCTATGTCTTGCTAGCAGCTTGTGGTCAAAGCAGTTCTGTGGAGCTGATGAAGCCTGGGACCTGTCCCCTTTCTGCTCCTGGAACAACCTTTAGTGCAGGGGTGCCAAGCTCATTTTCACTGGGGCCACATCAGCCTCACGGTTGTCTTCAAAGGGCCGAATGTAATTTTAGGACTGTACAAATGTAGGAGTGATTACATTTGTATAGTCCTAAAATTACATTCGGCCCTTTGAAAGCAACCGTGAGGCTGATGTGGCCCCGGTGGAAATGAGGTAGACACCCCTGCTCTAGTGTCTTCACCTTCCTCGGGGGGAAGGACGTCTGCCGGCTCTGCTGCTCACTGTCTGTCTGGAGGGAAAGTCCAAATGCTTTTCCCACGTTTTAGAGCCCTGGTTCTGTTGATGGGTGCACTGAATTCCCGGCTGCACTCCAGGACCGCCTTTGGTTCAGAGGGACGTTGCCATTTTTCAAGCCTGGGGTTTGCCCAGGGAAGTGAATGGCGAGTGTGGGCTGTGGATGGTCCTTGTGAGAGCTTGTTCTTTAGGACGTGGTTAACAAGAACTGAGTTCCCGTGCCCTCACCCTCAAACTTGACAGCAGGGTCCCTGGTTTTCCTGTGCTCACTGAATGTGTTTTCCCCTTTTGCCAAAAAAGAACCAAATGACTTAACAAACATACTTCTATTAAAGGGAGAGAAGTCCAGCAGGCGGACACAAAGGATGACAAACCCCAGCACCTAAATTAGAACCAGGGTCCGTAGTCTTTTCTCCCAGAGGGCTGGTTGCTGAGCTGCACTCCGCTTTTGTTCCCCTGCGGTGACCTTCAGTTGCAGTTTAAGGGACCCGAGTCCTGCACCCGGTGATGTTTCTTACCTGCTCTGCCTTCCCACCCGCAGTTCCTGCAAACTGCCCCTCACGACCCGCTTCACCCCCTTTGCCCGTTCTGGCAGCCTCGCTAATAGTTTATTTTAGCTCTTGGATGTGTATGACACTGAGAATTAAACATCAGCTCACGCGATTCTTTTCAGCATTTATTTTCCTTTCTGCACGCACGAGTCCTTTGTCTTCCCCTGCTTTTTAGGCTCTGACCTTCACACCCTAATATTGGAACCTGTTGTGCTGCTCAAGACGAGTCTGTGCCCTGTTTGACCCTCTGCAGCCAGGAGCTGCTGCTGGGGTGGGCGGGAGCTCTGAGGTTTGATTTAAATTTGATGCTTTTTGCTCTTGTGTGTGTATAAACCCTCCTTAGAACGAGTTGGTAGGCACTGAATTAGGACATGCTGTCTGTAATTGCCAGAAAGTTTCTATCCTGCTCCGGCGGGGGGATTGGACTGGATGATCTTTGGAGGTCCCTTCCAACCCCTGACATTCTGTGATTCTGTGATTTTTTCCAGCAATAAGGGCCCTAACAGAACAAGTCATTGTGTTTTTCTTTGAAGTGATTCTAGCACAATGTCTCAGTGTGAGGAGGTGGATTCACATTTCTGCGGCTCCAAAAGCCATGATGCTGAGAACGACTGTAACGGTGCAGGATATTCTCATCATTTTAACCAGATTTGGTTAACCCCCAGGAGCTCACCGACACGGGTGCCTGCTGTAAATAAACTGCACGCAGCACTTCTTGACAAAAAAAGGACATTTCGGGCAAGAAGTCTGTTTTTCTTAACTGAATGTTGTAACTTCTCTGCAGGAGGCTTTAGTTCTCCCCAAAACTACACCCAGTACCAGTCAGGGCTTTAATGGGAAGTGACTATAGATATCGTATAGAAACACGAGACAGGCACAGACTTCAGTGTATGTAATTACTGTAAGTGTGCAGCAAAGTGCCGTAACTCCTGTGCTCAAATCCCCACTTGGGTGTGGAACTTGTTATTTGTGGTTGAACTTTTAAGTGAGTTCACGTAAATTCCTCCTTCTCTTTACCAGGTAAGGGAGACAGTAGCGATTATAGGAATATTTATAGGGACAATCAAGGAAAATAGGAGTTGTAGATTAAGGATAAA
Source organism: Pampusana beccarii (assembly GCA_013399365.1). Classification (NCBI taxonomy): domain Eukaryota; kingdom Metazoa; phylum Chordata; class Aves; order Columbiformes; family Columbidae; genus Pampusana; species Pampusana beccarii. The sequence continues at coordinate 11,981 of VWYH01000791.1, read as the reverse complement.
ACTCTTCAGGAGTAGCTTTTCTGCATCTTCACTGATGGTTGAACTGAAATACAGTAATTAAATCAAGGGTACTGGAAGTAAGCCAAGAAGATCCCAAAGCTTGAACTTAGATAATAAATACTTGCCTATTAGATCTGCCTTTTGTTTGCAGCACTCAGATCTGCACGGTGCGTTAGCAAAAGAGTGCACGAAAATGTCTATTTCCAAGCGTTTTATTTCTCTTGTAGTCATTTAAATAATGCCAAATTGAGCGTGAGAGCTGTCTGGATGCTATTGCTGTCATCGGAAAATAAGAGTGAGCGGGCTGGGGAAGGCTCTTCCCCTCCATCCCTCCCAGCACTTGTCGGGCCAGGAGAGCTGCTCAGGGGCAGAGCGAGCACACGAAGATGCTGTTGCTGCTGTGGTGCTAACATTTGCCTTCAGTCGATACCCGTCAATGTCTGATTGCTCCTTGTTTAACTTCCGTAAGCGAAGCTGAATGTGTGAGCCAAGAAATGGAGCTCGTACTGCAAATGAGCACAAGCTTTGCCCTCGCACCCGCTCCTCAGCCCCTAACGCCGCTGGTGCTAACGGTGTCGTGTCCGATAAACAGCAAAGCGAATCGGGGTCAAGCTTGTGTTTTGTAGGAAACGGTCGCATCAAGGCAGCAGAGGAGGGAGAGAAAGAAGATGTTCTTTTTCCCTTTGAAATTACCTGAACATCAGCTCCTCAGCTGGTGTAAAACCCAGCGAAGCTCCATCAGCATCTGTGCCCCCCTTGGGCTCCCCGAGCAGAGGAGCTGAGTTGTCGCAGGTGAGAGGAGTTTAATAAGATTAGGAAAAACGGTCGGAAAGATGTTAAGGGAACTCCACATTGATCAATATTTCTCATTTATCACTGCATAAATAGCCCTGTTGAGCCGGCTAATTCCTGTTCCACCTGCCAAATAGCTCTTGCAGTAAATTAAATCTGTGTGTTAATAGTGGATGCGTGTGGCTGGCAGACCAGCCAAATCTGTCTGTGGAAAGTGAATGTTTCCATCCACACCTGGTTCTTGGGAAATACAGTTGCCTTTGTTACCAGGTAACAATAAAATGCAGGTTAAATGCCAGGGTGCTGATTCAATTTGTACTGAAAATGTTCCATGTGAAGAATACTGGGGCAACATACAGTCCACCTGAGTTCTTATTTAAACATATACATGAAATTCGAGTGGCTGGTTGCGTGAATCTCAGCCTTGTGAATAATCTGCTTGTTGCACAGGATTTGTCAGAACCAGAATTTTTGAACAAACAACATTTTTTGGTAACAATGTGGTAGCAAAAAAAAGCTGAATTCTGAATGTGCAGAACCATTTCTTGACATTTTCATATTAGGGAGCTGTGCAAATGCAGTTCAGTTTTTCTCACTTTCTTTGTTGCTTCCTGGGGTCAAGTTAACGTTATATGGAAGTCTGGAATCCTGAATACTAATTTCCTTTTTAAAATCAGAATTTTATCGTGGAAAAGTTATTTATTTGTTTGTTTGGGGTTCTTTTTTCTGCCCTTTAAAATTCATGGCCTCTTGACCTTACCAATTATTCATCGGTGTGTTTTTCATCAGAAATGTATTAGCTAAAGGAATGCAGATAGCCAGCTAGCACTGAGAGTCAGAAAAGATCTTGGCCTGAGTGAGCCGCATTCTTCAATATTAAATGTGAAATAATAGCATGGTCAATAGGTTTTTGCATTAAAAGAAAGGAAAAATGTCTTTTCAATCTGAAAATACGCGCGTTGTTTGAAGCACATGTACTCCGCATCACAATGAAAGATGTTGTTTTGCTTTGCCTTGTCTTGATTCTGCTGTCTGGATAGCACAACAGCATTTAAAATGTATTTATAGTGTGAAACAAACACTAAAACAGCTTTTGACTGCTCAGGGCCAGAACTTAATGGTCTTTTGACAGAAAGGGACTGAACGCATGTATGGGATACTTTTATTTTCCATCAGCTACAAGCATCTCCAAGGGAAAGGACAAGCTGGATTTTTGTAACGTGTCACTTCACTACTTACTGCTCAGATGAGGTTTATCCGCGCTGTACACATTGATTTCACTGTATGAAGTTGTCCGGAGGTTTAATTAATGTTACGCTCAATCTATTTTATTTATTCATGCCATTGGCTTTAAAGTGCTCGTGCTCCCGGCTCCCTGCGCTCGTGTTTGGGAGAGGTCAGGGCAGCAACATCGCACCCGTCAGACCTGCGGTATCGCAGCCGTCGTGCTCCTCGGCGCCGTGTGTCCTCCAGCATGTTTTCTGAAAAGTTACTTTTAGCAGTAAATACTGAATTTTGTAAAGAGTTAGTTCAGAAACTCCATTTTCACGTCTCCTATGTGTTGTATACACTTAGGTAGGAGGAAGTATTAATATTTCTATATGAACTTTCTATAGGTACTTGTGTTGCTTTCTTTATTTATCTCACGTTTTAGTAGTTTTTTTCTTCTCCATTTTGCCCATATATTTTGGATCTGAATAATTCAAGACCATAAAGGAGATACATGGTGAATTCAAATTGTTGTGGTACTTTTCCATCTTTTCCACGAGGAATTGGGCAAACCCAGAATTCGGGGTGGCTTCTAATTTGGGGGGCAAAACCTATGCTGGCAGAAAGAATCTCAACTTCCATTACTTAGGATGTCTTGCAAATTTGAATTAGTCAGATGCAAAAATGAAGGACAAAAAAAAAAAAAAGATTTGATTTGACATTTCAAAATGAGATGCCAATGATGACAAGTTCGACACCTTTTTTTTCTGGAAATATCCTTCAGTTTCTTGTAGAAATACTTAAAGCCAACCCTGAAAACGTCCTTTGGGTCCGAAGGGAATCCTGTGTCTCCCTAAATCCTGGCCTGCCCCAAGCACGCGTTTGCCGTTTTCTGAGTCTGTTCACGTTCCCTGATGCCATGTGTTTCTTACTGAGCGTGTCCTTAAGAGAAGGAGGACGATAGTACCTTGATTTGGTCTCAAATGTCCCTAATGGGAGAGCAGGAAGATTTCCGTGCGTGCTCTCCCGGCTGACCTTGTGGAGCGGTGCAGTTTGATGGATGGAACAGCTGAGTGCTCTGCTGTTCAGCCCCTGCTTTTGAGCATTAAAACGATTGAAAGATGCTTGAAAGGATTTTTGGAAGACAAAAGGAGGGGAAGAAACCCCAACTAAACCCAGCCTGGAAACGCTGTTCCAGAAATAAGTGGTTGTGTTGTGCTCCCACATAGGCTTGGCTCACAAAAGCCTGGCCTCAAAATGCTTTATGTCAAGTAAGTGCTGGTCCCCAGATGGTACCATAGGGTATGGTCTCATTCTCAGCTTGTTTCCACATGACTGGTACATTATTAACTTGTGCTTTTGCTTGCCCCAAACCTTTTATATTTTACCTGTAGAAAAAATCTAGCTGGGAGGTGAAGCGCTGGGTTCAGAGGGGCAGAGCTGGCGTTTGTCACAGGGCTGTGCCCACGGGCCCCTCCGTGGGGAGGAGGTGGTGAGAGATGGACCCCAAATACAGGTGGTGTCCTTTCTAACCCTCCCGCTGCTTGTGGTCTTATTGATATACTGTCAGTCTTTGGTGTCTGTGTCTGTCAGTGATGCCTCTGCTTAACTATATGATGTCACTGTGGGTCCTGTGGGTCAGCTCCTTGCTGTATAGAAACATACATCCTTTCCTCAGTTTATATTTGCTGCTTTTTCTTTCCACGAAGTGTGCAAAATTCGAGAAAGAAAAGCCTTATCACCAAGGTTAGAAAGCTGCTCTGGATATATTGCGTATCAGATTTCTAAATCAGCCCAGGCACGTGCAGTGCAGCCCCAGGTCTCTGTCTATAGTGGAGAAGAGGTTGAGTATTCAGCTCAACAAACAGCAAGAGGAATATTGGGAAGGTTGGAAATGAATGTTCCCACAGTCCCCCCTGGAAGCAGGTGTTGCTGTTTCTGTTGCAGCAGATCCAGGCAGCTCCTTACAGGAGGATGTTTTGCTTGAAATAAAGTCAGGTTTTGTGCTTTCAAAGTCAGTCTTCAAAACTGCATCAATGAACAAGTAACAGAACTTTCCTGCTATAAATATTTGAACAGCAGTTTGTTAATTTTTGTTACTCTCAATGTGGATTAATTGCTGTTTTATTATCAACTTCAGCTTCTATTAGCTTAGGATTTACATCTTAAATGATAATATCAGACTTTGTCTTGAATAAAACATTTTGTAACCTAGATGAGTTCGTTACATTCTTGAAGGTGAACTGACAGATTAAAGGCAACACACAGATCCTGATGTGGTTTATAATTGCAAGAATACTCATTTGGAGTTTTATAAAACAACACTGCATATTTGAGATAGTTCAAATAGATTGTGATAAGTACTGCTGCCTTTTGAAATGCTCTTGTTCCTTGTCTCTCACTAAGAGTTAGACTTCTGTACCTATCCTTTCCCTTCACAAAAGCTAATAAGGTATCATTTTATGTTATTAATCACACAAACAACGAAGGATGTAATGAAGTAACCCTCTGCATGTTGCCCTTTCACCTAATTAATGTCCACTGGTGTGGGATTATCCCTGTGGTCCCCCATGGTTGCAGTGTCACACCTGCCATGGCCAACCCTGATCGTTGAGTGTTCGAGCTGCAAGGGCAGAGGTGTTGGGGTGAGTCCCACTTGTGCTGCTAACTCGGTTCTGCTGGGAGATGTAGGAGATTTATCTGAAGGTGGATGGAAACCCATGGCCAACCTGCTTGTCTGTTGCATTGGGAAGCCTCAGATTTTGTCTGGAGTAGCACCATTGGTGGCAATGTACCTGCCATCGTGTGGGGCAGGCACAGTCAGACCCTGAGAGTATGCGCCAGGAGACACGCGATTAGTTATTCCTGATTATTCCTACTCGGTGTGATCAATTATCATGTACACACAGGCTAATGAGTGTACAGCTGAGCCTCCTTTGTGGCTCAGGTCTAAAGCCTTGGTCTCTTCTGCCTCCTCTGGGCAACCTGCACCAGCAGAAGGTACTGGAGAAGTTGGGAAGGGTACAGGTTTTGGGGTTATCAAATACTGTGTGCAAAAGAATGGGAACCTCTGGCATTAGAACAGCCCACTCGGAGACATTTCTTGCCTTTCTCAGGGTATCTGGCACCCTCGGCGCCGGAGCTGATGTGCAGGGCTTTGTTGGATGTGTTTGCTGGAGCCGCCTGGCGTAGGTGGAGGATGGAGCCCCGGGAGAGCTCCTGGCTCTGCTCCCCTACAGGACATTGTCATGGGGCCGTGTCCCAGGGATGGGGACAGAGGGGGTGGGCGAAGGCAGAAATTTGTGTTCTGAATTTAGAGGACTAAACAAATAAACACATGTGTGAGAAAATAGCACAGGGCTTAACACAGAGACAGGGCTCTCAGAAGTATTATTGGAGAGGTTCATTTAATCCCAAAGAGATTCAAAGGGATAATGGCACAGGAGCAAGCTCTGCAGACCTGCTTACCCTTGCCTGCTGGAGGTTACGTGGGCTTTGGAGGGATTGATTCATCTGCAGGGCTGGGGGGAATTGGATGATCCAGATGACTAACAATGAGATTTAGGGTTGAGTTTATTTCACTTGAGGTAGTTAAATCTGATGCTTTTGTCCCTCGGGTCTTCTGTTTGAACTTAATCCAAGTTAGTGATGAGCACAAGTTTTTCCTGTTAGGGGATGTTTCGCGACCTTACATGAAGTGGTGTTGGCAAGTCAGACAAGCAGGCGGTCGGAATAAAAACAGACGGTTGATATAACAGGGGGCGTCGGGGTCAGCTGTTCCCACACAGCGATGTGCTGCTGGAAAAGCTTTTACTGCTACTGTTAGTTAGAGCGGCTCGGTGGCTGCGCAGGAAAATCTCTCTCGAGGGCACAGTCAAATCAGCACTTCTTCGCATTCTGTTTTTACTCCTTAATTTTGCCTTCAAAAAGGAGGGTCTGAGTAACACATCTATGTTGAAGTTAACCGTGTGTAACCATTGCATGGGCAGACTGTCTCGCTGGGTTTTCTCCCAGCGCGCAGGGTTGGGTGTGCTTCTCCAACCCCACCTCTGCATTTTCCTCACTCGGAGAATCTCTGGCTTTTTAAAAGAAATGTGGAATATTTCTTTGCCCAGAACTTCTTGGAAAAATCTTGAGTCTACCCCTCACGGATGCTACAGATCTAAAAACCAGGGGCAACTACAAGTCATCCCCGTATTAGAGAGCAGTGTAGGGGAAAGGGAGCTGGGGGCCCTGGGGACAGCAGGGTGCCCATGAGCCAGCACTGGGCCCTTGTGGCCAGGAAGGCCAATGGGACCTGGGTGGATGAGAAGGGGGTGGTCAGTAGGTCAGAGAGGTTCTCCTGCCCCTCTGCTCTGCCCTGGTGAGACCACATCTGGAATATTGTGTCCAGTTCTGGCCCCTCAGTTCCAGAAGGACAGGGAACTGCTGCAGAGAGTCCAGCGCAGCCACCAAGATGCTGAAGGGAGTGGAGCATCTGCCGTGTGAGGAAAGGCTGAGGGAGCTGGGGCTCTGGAGCTTGGAGAAGAGGAGACTGAGGGGTGACCTCATTCATGGGGATCAATATGGAAAGGGGCAGTGTCAGGAGGATGGAGCCAGGCTCTTCTCGGTGACAACCAGTGACAGGACAAGGGGCAATGGGTGCAAACTGGAACACAGGAGGTTCCACTGAAATATGAGAAGAAACTTCTTCCTGGTGAGGGTGCCAGAGCCTGGCCCAGGCTGCCCAGGGAGGTTGTGGAGTCTCCTTCTGTGCAGCCATTCAAACCCGCCTGGACACCTTCTGTGTGACCTCAGCTGGGTGTTCCTGCTCCGGGGGATTGCACTGGATGAGCTTTTGAGGTCCCTTCTGATCCCCGACATTCTGGGATTCTGTGATTTAAAAAGCGATCACTCGAGCTCTAAGCTAGCCTAGTGATTTTCCCTGGATGTTATGGTTTTGGAACCCTGAGGAGCAGCTCAGGATCCTCCCCAAGGAGAACAGGAGTGCACGGTCACCAGCTCCGGATTGAGGAGGAGGTGACGTGGGGGAAGGAGTGGGAAGGTGACAGGAACGGGCGAAGGGCACACAGCCATGACTTGGAGCCTTTCCTGCGTTTCTCCAGTGAAGCTCGGCTGAGTAGAGCCAACCCGTGGGCATTGCCCAGGCGGCAATTTGGAGCCATCCCTCCAAAACCTCAGCATGGGGGCTGCTGAAGCGTGCGGGGCTCCGTGCCTCTGTGCGGGCTCTGAAGTTGATACTTTAATTACATTAATTAGGTGGCCATGCTTTACATTGCAGTGGTGTTTTCATGGCTGTTTAAAGTCTGTTTAAACGTTTGCAGAGCTTTCATGGCTGTTAATTAACAACTGGCTGCAAATATGTAGAAGGCCAGAACACACACATTTTGGGGGTGCACGCAAACATTCCTCTGCCCGCACCCCGTTCTGTCCTACAAGACCCACCATGTCCTGGCTGACAAACAGTGGTTGCAGCACTTGCCCTAAGGAGTTTATCCCTTGGGCTGCTGGCAATGGAGGGTCTTGATTTGGGGGAACTGACCTGCGAATATTTGCCCAAGATTCCAGAAAAAATAATGTACCTCTGGAAATAAAATATGTCTGTGATATCTTGGGATGTTTCAGCAAAGCAGCAAGTGCTGCTGGATTTGACAGAGGAGGCGATGGATGCTCTTCGAGTCAGGTGAACCCACCAGCCCCCCCGAAGGGGTGGGTGCTATGTGGTGTTGGCACTGCTGGGTGCTCCTTTCCCTTTTAAAGATAACCCTCATGGGAAAGCTAACACAGAATCTGATTATAACAATTAATATGAAGGCTCACCACCTAATGACCAATGTAGCCCTCTACTCACTCATGTTAGTTGGACCCACCAGAATTAAATAGTGTGTGTCCATAAAAACAGGTTGCAGAAAGCTGCATTTTTTAAATAATGCAGCAGGGTACTGGAACAGGTGTGGGTGATGTGGCTCTCCATTGACGCCATGTGGGTGCAGACAGGAGAGGGAAACCAGTGCAGAGGATTTTGATGGCAGGATATTTCCAGGTTGTTGTTAACTTGTAACCCGGTGGTGCAGGGCATGTTGTGTGGGCAGGGAGTGGGGCTGTATGGGGGCATATTGTGTGCTCCTTGCTCCCTAAGAATTTTATTCTCTGAGCATCTTTGGGCAATGGGCACCTTGCATTTGGCTGTGAATTCCCAGATGTGTCTGAAGCTAGACAAAAGCTTTTATTTTTGTTTGTTTGTTTCTTTTTTACCTCGGGGAAGTCATCAGCCCATCCTCTTGCCTCCCTTTGCCGTGGCTCTGTGCAAGCTTATACAAAAATCTAGTGGGGATCTGGACTTGAGAAATCACTCCTGTCTCGCATTACTGAGCCTGATTTGGACAGCATCTGGATTTTGCCTCATGCGGATCCTTTGAGACTCCATTAAAATTTTCTTAAACTAATGTGCTTGTGGAAGAACATTCTTGTTCTTCTGATTCCTACAACCAGAAACAGCAAAGAATGTATGAAATTATGCAAGTTGAGGACACGTTCATCTTCCCATGAGCTGCATCTTTGCTCCTTCCTTGGCAGGCTGGGTCAGATGGTTTAGTCATGGGTGCAGCAGGTGAAAAGAGAGCGTGTCCAAACAAAAGGGTCAGGTCTTCCTGTGGGGATGTATGGCATTGTCACCCCCAGCAGGGACATTGTCACCCCTGGCAGGGTCACAGCTCCGTCTGCCCTTGGTGCAGGCAATAGCACACGGGGACCCGAACAGTCTGCTTATGAAATAACAAAGTTCAGTCTTCCTTTTTTTCATCTTCTTTTGACTTTCAGTATAAATTACCTCATCCGAGGTGTCACTAGAAATTGATTTGTTATGCTAAATACTTGCCAAATAAATAATGAGCTCCCAAATTAGTCTGTATGTGATAAGACAAGGAGTGAATTATTTCTAGTGATTCTTTTTATCATGCAAGGATTAAATTATTTCAGCGCTCCCATTTCCAGGGCTGGGCTGTCGTCGAAAAATGTGCCAGTGACACTTTAAAAACACCAGGCCACCCTCTATGCTCTTTTATGATATTAAATGTCACCACTTCCCTCATTTTATCACATTATTACAGCCTTTTCTTGCCTGGAAGGAATCAAATTAATGAAAACTGAAAGATTCCAAGGTGTCTGCCCATACATCTCTCATAAAATCATCCTCCCCATTACAGAACAAGTTCTGAGGTGATGCCATGAGGCAAAAGACCAAAGTAATTCAAATAAGGCTGATTACAGCCTTTCCTAAAAAAAAAAAACCCTACCCAAACCTGAACAACACTGATGTCTGTTTAAAGATACTGATAAAGAAACCAGACAATTTATTTAGCAGAAATGCTTCATTTTCTTTGCTCTGTTACAGCAGAGCAAACCTGTTGCTCAGCTGTCCCCTTGTTGGTTACAAAGCCCTGTGTTTTCTCATCTGGTTTTACGGACACCTTGCAGAGGTTGGTTTTGGATACCTGTCCTCAGGTGACATATTCCCGCAGTGGCAGTGGTAACCAGGGAGCAGAGGACATTGGTGATGGAGTGGGGAACCGTTCCCAGGCCAGCGGTGTCCGAGATCCCCTCCCGCGGTGCAGAGGGTGGAACGGGCACCGCCAGCGGTGTCACCGCGGGTGCTGTTGGCAGAAGAGCCAACAAGCGAATGAGCTGTGGAGACCGAGCAGCCCTGGGGTCCTTAAATGCGCTGGGTGGGAGTGCAGCTGCCTTAAAGCCAGCACTTCACCTTCTCCCCCTGCAGCCGGCAGACTCAGACGTGCTTGGACTTGAGCACCGTGGGAAGAACTGTGGCTCTTGCTCTCACATGCATCTTCTGAAGCAGGTGAGATGAGCACAGATTGCCGACGGTTCCCGACACTCAGCGCGACACCTTCAGGGATATGCATTCAAGCCTTCAGAGCTTCTCCTGGTGTCCCTCCCTGCTGACCGCAGCTCCCGTGTCTGTGGACCAGCAAGCAATCCAGGCTGTCTCTCTTCTGCGAGCAAAGAGGATTTCTGCCCAGCCACCAGCAGCCGGTTCTTCAGCGCAGCTCCTGCAGACGCGGCCCCAGCGCCCAACGCTCACCTCGGGGGCTCGAGAGCTGCAGGCTGGGGCAGAGGATGGGGCGGAGTGGTGATTGCTGCACTGAACTCCCAGTTTCTCTTCACTGGCTGTAAAAAGTCCTTCTGGGACTCTCTTCACAGAATCACAGAATGTCAGGGATTGGAAGGGACCTCAAAAGATCATCCAGTCCAATCCCCCTGCCGAAGCAGGACACCTAGGTGAGGTTACACAGGAAGGCATCCAGGCGAGTTTTGAATATCTCCAGAGAAGGAGACTCCACAACCTCTCTGGGCAGCCTGTTCCAGTGTTCCGTCACCCTCACTGAGAAGAAGTTTCTTCTCAAATTTAAGCGGAACCTCTTGTGTTCCAGCTTGAACCCATTACCCCTTGTCCTATCATTGTTTGCCACCGAGAAGAGCCTGGCTCCATCCTCGTGACACTCCCCCTTTATATATTTATAAACACTAATAAGGTCACCCCTCAGTCTCCTCTTCTCCAAACTAAAGAGACCCAGCTCCCTCAGCCTTTCCTCATAAGGGAGATGCTCCACTCCCTTAATCATCTTAGTTGCCCTACGCTGGACTCTCTCCAGCAGTTCCCTGTCCTTCTTGAACTGAGGGGCCCAGAACTGGACACAATATTCCAGATGTGGTCTCACCAGGGCAGAGTAGAGGGGAAGGAGGACCTCTCTTGATCTACTGACCACCCCCCTTCTAATACACCCCAGGATGCCATTGGCCTTCTTGGCCACAAGAGCACAGTGCTGGCTCATGGTCATCCTGCTGTCCACCAGGACCCCCAGGTCCCTTTCCTCTGCACTGCTTTCTAACACGTCGCTCCCCAACCTATACTGGAACCTGGGGTTGTTCCTGGTTCCAGTTCCTCTTCCTGAACTGGAGCTGGCTTCTGCAGATGTCCAGTGGAGAAAAGAGAGACAAAAAAGCTGAGGAAGGAGAAAAACTTGGAAGAAACACTTATTCTAAAAGCAGGAGAAAAATCATCACCACAGGCCAAGTATGACTGGCTGCTTTTGATGCAGATTTCCCTGCTGTAAATTGAGATATTATTAGGATAGCATTAGGCAGCTAATATCACTTTTCAATAAAACGGGATGCGTCCACTAATGCTTGAAGATGCTTATTATTATTTATTGATATATAAAGCTGCTATATGAGTTTTATTTAAAGGAATGCCAGATACCATTACTGTAATTTGTTAATGTAACAAGAGTTTCCTATTACACTAGTGTCACCTTGCTAAAGCTAAATCTCTCTTGATTTTTCTTCCTCTAATGTCTTGCTATGGAGGGTAATTCAGCACAGCTGTTCAGTTCGACGTTGTCTTTGTGCCACTCGCTGAGATTACTTGACTTGTGGGTGACTTAGGTCATGCATTACAATTCAAGCCACTTAAAACAAAGTATTGCTGTACCTAAATGGTTATTTATTAGGTGTTTGAATTCTTTTAATGGGCCCTGGCTCTCAGGTCGAACCCTCTGTGCATGGACAGTCAGCAGCCAGCAGAAGTCTTCTCCCAAATGGCTGCTCCTATGTAGGATCTGTGGCTGGGTCTGGCTGGAGCATTGGAGGAGACATCTGCAGCAAAACGTTTGAATTCCTTAGCCTGCAGCCCTCATATGTAGTCAGACATACCTTTGATATGAGATTGGGCGGTAGGTTGAACGGCAGTTTTCTCCTGGTTCATTCCTCTTGCTATATAAACCAACGATCAGGTGCTTTCCAGCCCTCTTTGTAGTATCGCTGTAAAGTAATTGCCACTTAAAGTTTTCTGTGGAAGTGACAGTCAAAGTGCTGTGGGTGCCCCCCTTGTGTTGTAAGATTTCCCCTTTGAAAGGAGCTCCACTGCTAATTCCCCGGAATCTGAGGCTGAGGGGAGACCTTAT